>PVLA01001958.1:141970-306437 GCA_004027455.1 Hydrochoerus hydrochaeris | reverse complement strand
GGACCTTGTAGATGAGCTCAAAACTGAAATATTAAATCAGGTAAAGCAGGATATGAGTAGAGTAATAAAAGAAATGCTCTCAGGAAGCATCTCTCAGGATGATACAGACAGAAGAAGGGAGGAACACAAAAAAAGGAGAGAAACATTTGATAAAGAATATAAAGAAAATATAGACTACATGAAGCAGATTCAAAGAGACTACCAGGAAATTAAAAACTCCATTGAAAGCTGGCAAAACTCCTTAAAAGAAACTAAGAATAGACTATCAAAACTTGAAGACAAGTTTGCAGTGTGTGATCATGAAAGGAAAGATCTCTTACAAATAACAAGGAAACAGGCAGTAACAATACAAAGGCTAGAAGATGACAAGAGAATCTACAATTTAAGAATAAGAAACGTGAACAAAGAAGCAGGAATACATACAGGTGAAATACAAAGGCTATTCATGGAAATAATTAAGGAAAACTTCCCAAGCATGGGAAAAGAAAATGACATTCGGTTGTGTGAGGCATACAGAACTCCAGCCACCTACAACCAAAACAGAGCTACACCCAGACATATAATAATCAAGATGTCAGAAATTCAATATAAAAACAGAATATTAAAAGGCATCAGAGAAAAGAAACAGATTACCTATAAAGGTAAGCCAATTAGAATCACGGCTGACTTCTCAACACAGACCATCAGATCAAGAAGAGGTTGGGGTGAAGTGTTACAAGCCCTGAAAGAAAATAACCTCCAGCCCAGATTGATGTACCCTAAAAACTGTCACTAGAAGTTGATGGAGAAACAAGATGCTTCCATAACAAAGAAGAACTGGGCGAGTTTGTGACCACCAATCCAACCCTGCAGAGAATGCTGAAGGACATTCTAGAGAGAGAAAAAAAATACCAGGATTTTAGGAACAGTGGCAGAAAGGCCTCAATGAGTGGGGCAGGCAGTAGAATGAAGGAGAAAACTAGACAAACAAAGGCAGAAAATAGCATAGCAGAAATGAGGCAGAGAAGGATAACTACAAACTCTAACATAGATGGCCTTGATATGCTGTATTGTAAATAGTGCACCAGGATTTAAAACCCACATTACTCACACTACTCTGCTTAGATGTATTATATTCTGTTCCAGTCATTCTACCTGTACTAGATTTGAGGGCACAGACAGTAATCCTGAAAATAACTGGATATAGTATGGTAATCATCCTTAATTTCCTATTAACTTAATCTAAAGCTCTGTAAAACCTACACTGTTTTACCATGACTGATTGAAATCCAATCTGGTTTGTTGTATTGCTGTTTTGTATTGATGGATTTTATTCAAAGCTGTTATGATTAATAATATCAAGTCTGAGAGTATAGGCAACTGCACTTAAGATGACAAGATCCACTAGAATATCCACTATGGTTTGATTATTACCTGCCTTTGAAGTTTTATACTATCTACAATATTTTATTTTTACAATATTTTTATTTACTGCTATACTCAATCATACTGCTATATTCATTTATGCCTGATGATATAGACATTCTATTGAAGATAATAAGAAACAACACAGTAATCATTGTAGATCGCTTTGTAATGTGGTTTTATACGACTTTTTGGTTTCATGTTTTTATAGGAATTTGTTTTGTTTTGTCTTGCTAAGTTTTGTTTTTCCCTCTAATATAGAAAGTATAGAAATACATGCAGATATTCATGTATGTGTAGCTGTTCACACTCTCACTGTTTGACTATCTACTTTGTATGCTTTAATTTTGTAACTTGAGCAACTATTTCTAAGAGGACAATATGCAATTTATCAACTAGTGATTTCTTATTGTTTATCTTTTTTTTTGGGGGGGGGAATTCTGTATTACCTCTACCCTTTACATGCTTTTGATTCTCTTTAAATAAAATTTAAAAAATAAAAAAAACACAATTAAACAGAGGGGAAAAGTAAAGAACCAACTGCAGAAATATAACATGACAAAAATAAGCCCATATGTATGTTATAACCATTAATATAAATGGCCTCAATCCACCAATTAAAACAAACAGACTGGCAGAATGGATCAAGAAGCAACATCCAACCATAGGTGTATACAAGAAATCCATCTAACCCAAAAAGAAACTCATAGACTGAAAGTCAAAGGACAGGAAACAATACTTCATACAACAGGACCCCCACCCCAAAAGGAGTAGCTATTCTGTTTTCAGACAATGTGAACTTCAAACCAAGAATGATCAGAAGAGATAAAGAAGGTCACTACATACTACTTAGGGGAAAACTTCAAGAGGAAGAGATAGCAATCTTAAATATATATGCACCAAATACAGGAACAGCCAGCTATACAAAACAAATATTCATAGAAATGAAAACTCAAATAAGCAATAACACAATTATAACAGGTGACCTTAACACCTCACTAACAGAAAGAGACAAATCAACTAGTCACAAAATCGGCAAAGAAATAACAGAACTGAACCAAATTTGTGAACGAATGGACTTAGCAGACATGTACAATGTTCTACCCAACATCAGAATATACATTCTTCTCAGATGCACATGGGATGTTCTCTAAAATAGACTATATTCTAGCCCATAGAACATGCTTAAGCAAATGCAAAAGAATTGAAATTATCCCATACATATCTGATCATAGTGCCATGAAACTAGAAATTAATGACAAAAGAAACTGGAAAAACTCCATAAACACATGAATATGAAATAATACACCTCCTGAACAATCAATGGGTAACATAAGAAATTAAAGAAGACATTAAACAATATCCACAAGTAAATGAAAATGCAAATACAACCTGTGGGATGCAATGAAAGCAGTCCTAGAGAGAAATTTATTATGGTGAACTCCCAATCAGGAAAACAGAATGAACACAAATAAATAATCTGATGCTACACTTCAAACATCTAGGAAAAGAAGAGCAAATCAAGCCCAAAGCCAAAAGGGAGGAAATTACAAAGATCAGAGCAGAAATTAATGCAACAAAGACTAAGAAAACAACACAAAGAATTAACAAATCAAAGAGTTGGTTCTTTGAAAGAATAAATAAAATTGATAAGCCCCTAGCCAACCTTATTTTAAAAAGAAAAGAAAAAACTCAAATTCATGCAATAAGGAATGAAAAGGACAGCATCACTGCCAGACCCTGTGGAAATACAGAAGATCATCAATACCTACTCTGAAAACCTTTACTCTCATAGGTTCGATGACACAGAAGAAATGGACAGATTCCTAGAAACATATAAATTACCAAAGCTGGATCAAGAAGATATAAAACTGCTGAATAACCCAATTTCAATTAATGAAATTGAAAATGTAATTAAAATCTTACCAACAAAGAAAAGACCAGGCCCTGATGGATTCACTGCAGAATTCTACAAGAAATTCAAGGAAGATTTAATGCCGACACTCCTCAAACTATTCAATGACTTAAAAGGGAAGCAATTTTCCCTAACTCATTCCCAGAGGCAAGTATTACTGTAATACCAAAGCCAGAGAAAGATCTAATCAAAAAAGAGAACTATAGGCCAATCTCCCTAATAAACATAGATGCAAAAATTCTCAATAAAATACTGGCAAACAGAATGCAGCAAATCCTCAAGAAGATGATACAGCACAACCAAGTGGGTTTTATCCAAGAAATGCAGGGATGGTTCAGCATAAGCAAATCAATAAATGTAATCCACCATAGAGCCAAAGATAAGAATCACATGATCATTTCAATACATGCAAAAAAGCTTTTGAGAAGGTCAAGCAATCAAAATCGGAATAGATGGTCTTTACCTCAATCAGATAAAAGCCATCTATTATAAACCAACAGCCAGCATCATATTAAATTATCAAAAACTGAAAGCTTTTACTCTAAAATCAGGAATAAGACAAGGATGTCCATTATCACCACTCCTATTCAATATAGTGCTGGAAATATTAGCCAGAGCAATTAGATAAAGAAAGCAAAATAAAACAAATAAGGATAGGAAAAAAAGAAGTTAAATTATCATTATTTGCAGACAATATCATAATCTACAAAGAAGACCCCTAAAACTCCATTGAAAGACTTCTAGATATAATAACCAAATTCAGTAATGTTGCTAGATATACAATAAACACTCAAAAATCAATAGCATTCCTCTACACAAACAACAAACTCACAGAGAGAAATAAGAGAAGCCACGCTCTTCACAATAGCATCCCAAAAAAAATGAAATACTTAAGAATCAATCTAACAAAGGAAGTAAAAGATTTATTCAGAAAATCACAATATTCTGAAAAAAGAATTATACTCTGAAAAAAGAAGTTGAAAAGGATCTCAGAAAATGGTGAGACATTCCTTGCTCATGGATAGAAAGAACAAACATTGTGAAAATGGCTATTCTCCCAAAATTGTTATACAGATTCAGTGCAATTCCAATCAAAATACCGTTAACATACCTCACAGATCTAGAGAAATCATTCCCAAAATTCATCTGGAACCAGAAGAGACATAGAGTAGCAAAGACATAGAGTAGCATTCTGGGCAACAAAGGCAAGGCCAGAAGTATCACAATCCCTGACTTGAAGTTATACTAAAAGCTACTGTTACAAAATCAGCATGGTACTGGAATAAAAACAGATCTGAAGATCAATGGAATAGATTAGAAGATACAACCACAACTGCAAACACACTCAGCTACCTTATCTTTGACAAAGGGGTCAAACATGTTCACTGGAAGAAAGATGGTCTCTTTAACAAGTGGTGCTGGAAAAACTGGCTTTCTGTATGCTGAAAACTGAATGCCTATCACCATGCACTAAACTAAACTTAAAATGGATCAAAGATCTAAATATTAAAACAGAAACACTAAATCTGCTGGAAAACATAGTAGGTAGAAATCTTGAAGACATAGGGGTTGGCAGATAATTCATGAACAAAAATCAAACTGCACAGGAAATACTTCCCAGAATCCATAACTGGGATCTTTTCTTATTTAAAAAAATTTTGCATGTCAAACGAAATCTCCAGCAGAGTAAAAAAAAAAAATCATGAATTTTGAAAACATCTTAGTCAACTGTCCCTCAGACAAAGGACTTCTGTCTAGAACATTTAAATAATTTTTAAAAATCAGACACCTGAAATTCAAACACCCAATCCAAAAATGGGCATCTGAGATGAATACACAATTCTCAGCTAAAGAAATACAAATGGCAAATAAATACATGAAAAAATGTTCAGCATCATTGGTTATTAGAAAAATTCAAATTAAAACCATATTGAGATTCCATCTCACTCCAGAAAGAATGGCCAGGATGAAGAAAACTACTTACAACAAATGCTGGAGAGGCTACAGGGGAAAAAGAACTCTTCTGCACTGTTGGTGAGAATGTAGACTGGTGCAGCCACTGTGGAAGTCAGTCTGGAGGTCTCAGAAAGCTGGGATTGGAAGTCCCATTTGATCCAGTTATTCGACATCTGGGCATATTCCCAGAAGAATTGAAAATATCATACCACAGTGATATATAGGCACCCATGTTTATAGAAGCACAATCTGTAATAGCCAAATCTTGGAAGCAACCTCAATGCCCATCAACTGAGGAATGGATAAAAAAGATGTGGTATTTTTATACAATGGAATACTACTCAGTTATAAAGAAGGATCACATTGAGGCTTTTATAGGTAAATGGATGTGACTTAAGACCATAATCATAAGAGAAATAAATCAAACTCACATGTGTAAATACCATATTATCTCCCTAGTGTAAGAAAGTGAAACAATAAATAAGATACAAAATCTTCAATAAACATTGTGAAAGGATAAGAACCTGCTCAAAGGGGAAAAATAACTCAGGGAAAAGGAGAAAAGAAAGAAGAAAAGAAAGAAGAGAAAAGAAAAAAGATGTGAATCTGTACATACACACTTAAGATAGCTAAGATGATTGTGCTACTAATTCTATTAGTTCTTGGAACAAAACAGTTAACATTCATAGGATTAGATCAATTTTGTATATTTATATCTGGTAATCTGAGTAACTCTTTTGAAGATAACTATGCAAAATAACAACCTTAGTTACATTCCTACCACCTTGTTTTGAAAGCCTATATTATCATTGTTTTGGGCTTTTTGACATTGTTATTTATTTGTCTCTTTTATTTCTTGTTTTTCCCAAAATTTGGTTTGGTTTGGTTTTGCTTTGTTTTTCCCTCTCATACAAAAAGGATAGATGTACATGTATAGGCTTATACATGCCTAGAACTTCTCCTAAAGAGTTTACAAGAACTGATTTTATTACGTGTGATGCTATGAACAGCTACTCTGAAGAAAACAAGACATTATAGCAGCCATTACTCATTTCCTATCATCTTGTGAAGTCCAGTATTGCTTTTATTCTTTGTTTTGATTGGTTTTAGTCTTCTATTATTTAATTTCACTATGTGTGAAAGTATGGACAGCTATTTTGAAGAGAACCAGAGACATTATGGTAGCCAGTGTTGATTTTCCTATTGTCTGTTTTTGCAGGTCCATAATGCTTTCATTCTTTTGTTTTGGATGGTTATACACTATTTTGTGTTATTTGAATTCATTGTGTGTGAAGATGTGGACAACTATTTTGAAGAAAGCAAGAGATATTATGGTTAAAAAAAATTTTGTATAAATAAGTAAATACTATGTATTTTTCCTGATTGAATCATTCCAACCTTTTAAAATATTTTTAAATTGTTTCTTCATGGTCAGTGTTTTTTTTTAAGATTTTATTTAAAGAGAAACAAAAGCATGTAAAGGGTAGAGATAATACAGAAATTAAAAAAAGATAATTAAAAAATCACTAGTTAATAAATTACATATTATCCTCTTAGAAATAGTTGTTCAAGTTACAAAATTAAAGCATACAAAGTAGATAGTCAAACAGTGAGAGTGTGAACAGCTACACATACATGAATCTCTATGTGTATTTCTATCCTTTCTGTATTATAGGGAAAAACAAAACAAAACTTAGCAAGACAAAACAAAACAAATTCCTATAAAAACATGAAACCAAAAAGTCATATAAAACCACAGTACAAGGTGATCTACATTGATTACTGTGTTGTTTCTTATTATCTTCAATAGAATGTCTATATCATCAGGCATAATTGAATAAAACAGTATAATTGAGTATAGCAGTAAATAACAATATTAGTAAAATAAAACATTGTAGACAGTATAAAACTTCAAAGGCAGGTAATAATCAAACCAGAGTGGATATTCTAGTGGATCTTGTCATCTTAAGTGCAGTTGCCTATACTCTCAGACTTGATATTATTAATCATAACAGCTTTGAATAAAATCTATCAATACAAAACAGCAATCTAACAAACCAGATTTGATTATGATCAGTCATGGTAAAACTGTGTAGGTTTTACAGAGCTTTAGATTAAGTTAATAGGAAATTAAGGATGATTACCATACTATATCCAGTTATTTTCAGGAATAGATGAGCCCTCAAATCTGTGCCCTCAAATCTAGTACAGGTAGAATGACTGGAACAGAATATAATACATCTAAGCAGAGTAGTGTGAGTAATGTGGGTTTTAAATCCTGGTGCACTATTTACAATACAGCATATCAAGGCCATCTATGTTAGAGTTTGTAGTTATCCTTCTCTGCCTCATTTCTGCTATGCTATTTTCTGCCTTTGTTTGTCTAGTTTTCTCCTTCATTCTACTGCCTGCCCCACTCATTGAGGCCTTTCTGCCACTGTTCCTAAAATCCTGGTACTTTTTTTCTCTCTCTCTAGAATGTCCTTCAGCTTTCTCTGCAGGATTGGATGGTGGTCACAAACTCACCCAGTTCCTCTTTGTCATGGAAGCATCTTGTTTCTCCATCAACTTCTAGTGACAGTTTTTAGGGTACATCAATCTGGGCTGGAGGCCACCTTCCTTCAGGACTTGGAAGACTTCACTCCAAGCTCTTCTTGATCTGATGGTTTGTGTCAAGAAGTCGGCCGTGATTCTGATGGGCTTACCTTTATAGGTAATCTGTCTCTTTTCTCTGACAGCTTTTAATATTCAGTTTTTATATTGAATTTCTGGCATCTTGGTTATTATATGTCTGGGTGTAGATCTGTTTTGGTTGTAGGTGAATGGAGCTCTGTATGCCTCACACAACCGAATGTCATTTTCTTTTCCCATGCTTGGGAAGTTTTCCTTAATTATTTCCATGAACAGCCTTTGTAATTCACCTGTATGTATTCCTGCTTCTTTGTTCACGTTTCTTATTCTTAAATTGTGGATTCTCTTGTCATCTTCTAGCCTTTAAATTGTTACTGCCTGTTTCCTTGTTATTTGTAAGAGATCTTTCCTTTCATGATCACACATTACAAACTTATCTTCAAGTTGTGATAGTCTATCCTTAGTTTCTTTTAAGGAGTTTTGCCAGCTTTCAATGGAGTTTTTAATTTCCTGGTAGTCTCTTTGAATCTGCTTCATGTAGTCTATATTTTCTTTATATTCTTTATCGAATGTTTCTCTCTTTTTTTGTGTTCCTCCGTTCTTCCGTCTTTATCATCCTGAGAGATGCTTCCTGAGAGCATTTCTTTTATTACTCTACTCATATCCTGCTTTACCTGATTTAATATTTCAGATTTGAGCTCATCTACAAGGTCCCGAAGATATCTCTTAATGTCCATTGAGGCCATGTCTGATATTGCGTGTTTGCCACCCTCAGTCTCCCTTGTTTTTCCTTCTCCTGTATCAGGGCTCTCAGGGTTCTGGGCTGGGGGCTGCCTCCTGCCTTTCTCTACTGTCATGGTCTGGGCTTCCTCCACACAGGTTACAGTGCAGGTCCCAGCCTCCTTCCCTGTTGGCCATGTTTCCTCTGAAGCACTCTGGCAAGGGAACTCTGCCCTTTCCCACCTGCTCTTGTCACTGAGGTGTAAGCAGGCTGCGTATACCTGCCCCCCACCACTGGGCCAGCCAAACTTCAGGGGCGATCACCTGGTCAGTGCATGCTAGGTGCCGGGAATTGATTTGGGATGGCTCATTGGGTCTCAGCCAGGGGCATGGCCCAGTCCAAGCATATCACATGAATCTGCTCTGGGGAGGGAGCAACCAATCGAAGTCACTGTCACTCCCAGTTCAGGCTCCTCCTGCCCAATTCCAACATGTCGCCCACCTGGTCGTGCCCTTCCCATGGTGGGGTCCCACTCCCGCTCCGACTGCGGACCAATGAAGTTTCCTTCACCAGCTCCACTCTCTGCTCTGCGTTGGGCTTACCAACCTCCGACTTCAGCGCTGCCGTTCTTCCTGTGAGTGGCGGTGGGAATGAGTTTGTGTGGCTCTGCCTACCAGCGTGGATTCAAGCTGGCGCAATCTTGGCGGGTCATCACGAAAATGCTGTGTCCCTTTAGTTTTTAGCTGTTTCAGTTGTAGTCCCGAAGTATTTGACAAGCTTTTTTAAGTTTTAATTTCTTCCTGTGTCAAGAGGATCCATCTCCCTCTGTCTGGGCCTCTTCAGGATGTTTTATTCTGGCATATGAATTGTTTCTCCTGGGAGGCTTTGTATTCTGTTACTCACTGATCGGCCATCTTGTCTTCTCCCCTCCTGTTCAGTGTTTTGATGTTGAACTATCTACAATTTTAGCTGATTTGTTACAGCTAAAATAAACTATATATTAAGTGAGAGAAATAAGAATCAGAAGAGAAAAAAAGAAAAAACCTTAGTCACTTTATAAAGTTTTCATGAGGCTGAGAGCAGTAATACATTTGCTTTAGTGAGATATTCGTCTTTGTAATGATTTAGCCTTTATTTGTATAGTACTGTATTTTCACAATTCAGAAGCACAGTGTTTTGTATACATGCTGGATTATAACAGGGATCCTGCTTGTGATCACACAAGAAGAAAAACAAAATGGGGAAATGTTTAAAGTTAGTTCATGGTATTAAAAAGCTTACATCTTGTGGTTAGGCACACTGTGTAACACTTGCATTAAAATAAGCACATTTCAAGTCAGGAAAGAAGTTCCTTGTTTACATTAATCTTCTACCAAAGACCTGAACAGCAAAAACTCACAAAGCTCAAGCTATTCTCCAGGTTAATAAGGAATATTCAGCTATAACATTTGCCTTTGGAAAACATAGTGAATATGGAAAATGGAAAGTTCTGCCAACATTTTCTATTTGTTTTTATTGTATGCTATTTGTGTGTTTGTTTTTAAAATTTTCCTTCTCCTAAGGAAAAAAATGCCAAACACAATTTAAGATCCAGAGAATGGCTTTCAGTGGGAAAAAAAAAATACCAATAGTTCAACCAGTTATAGTGAGCAAACAAGTTAGGGAACCTAATCTTGGAAAATGTGACTTAAACTGAGATTGCAGAAAGTTTGATCAATGTAGAGTTTGAAACTAGATACTTAAAACTGTGGGGGTTTTTTTCAAAATGTTTTGGGTCACTCAGTCCCCTGGAGAATAGGTTTTTTTATTGTTGTTTTTTTTAAAAAGGACAAGATTAGAGAGCTCCATGTTTGTTAGAGCTTAAAAAAGTAAAGATGGTTGGATATTTTCTTAATACTAGCAAGAAGCCAGGGCTTCCTGCCCTCTCCTTGTACAAACATTGCTTTGCGCTGGGTAATGTGAATAGTTTCTCTGTGCAGAAAGCAAGCCATGTCAGAAGCCTGAATTAGTGTATACCAGCTCACCAAAACGGATTTTTCCTGTTATCCTAGAATGATGGTGAGGCTCCAAGCTGCAACCAAGGCAGACCCTAAGTACGTTCTTTTTTTTTTTCCCTTTCAGTTTTTGTTTTTCATTAGTACATGTTTGCAGTACATAATGATTACATGCTTTGTGGGAAGTTGATACAGGTATACATCTCGATTCTCTTTTCATTCTCTTCCCTTTCCCTCTTCTCTCTATCTCTTGTTCCCCTTTTCTCTAAAAACAAAAGAGAGAGGATAATGTCCATAGGTCACTGACATTCACTGAATACTGCTTTTGGGCTAAAAATAAAGCCAAGCATGTACCTAAAATCCCAATTACTTAGGAGGCTGAGACAGGAAGATTGTAAATTCAAGACCAACCTGGGCAATTTAGTGAGATATTTTCTCAGAATAAATTTTAACAAAGTCCTGGGACTTAGTTCAGTGTTGGAAAACTTGCCTAGAATACCTAAGGCTCAGTGTTCAATTCCTAGTACAACAAAACAAACTAAAATAAAACAAACAAATCCCAGTTTATTTAATCTTCACAAGCAATAAACAGATATTCTTATCATCATTTTTACAAATAAGCAACATGAGGCACACAGAAGTTAGGAAATTTACCCAAAGACCACTGCTAGCAAGATAGGCAGCTGGACTTTGAAACTGACTGTCCAAGGCTGTGCTTCACTGGATATACTGCCTCAGGTAACTGATGCAAGCCTGGGAGCTCCTAAAGAAGGACCATAGAGCAGCCAGGGTGTCATTGGCTGACCAGACCTGATGTCAGATGGTTGTGACTATGACAAGGCTTTTGAATTTGGTCCCATGATCTTTTAATTCATAATGCAATAGTACTCAAGTGCTTTAAAAAGATACAGTCTAATTACATCCTAAGATGTGTGATTTGTTCATTGTTTGCACAAATTGCTAGGCTGTATGTAATTAGGTGTTTTCTACCATGCAATGAATTAGAGTTCAGAAAATAACTAATTTAGAAATAATGTAGTAATTTATAAACAAAAAAGAGATAAGAACCAAGAAATTTATATTTCTACAGATCATATATATGATCAGATTTTTTTTTAAAGTTCAAGGGCACCAAAATCATAAACTTTGATGTGAGCAGGACCTTATTTTATAATATTACAGTATACACACTGTGTTATATACCATTTAATTGAAATTTATGTGTTATGTGTTTTATTCATTAAGTATCTGTTCTTGATAGACTCACTAATACTATTTACCTGTGCATTGGAAAATAAAGTACAACTAAATTATGCTATGTTTCAGATTTAATTCCTTCTCCTTTATACTTGTACCATATATGAAGCTATCAAGTGCAAATCTGCTAATTTCTGGATTTTGACTTACGTGTTTTATCCTAGAAATGGTTATCTAAAGCCAGGCATGGTGGCGTACACCTGTAATCCCAGCATTTGGGAGGCTGAGGCAGGAGGATCATTGTGAGTTTGAGGCCAGCCTGCACTATAAAGTGATCTCAAGGCCAGCTGAAACTACATAGTGAGAACCTGTCTCAAAAAAGCAAAGCAAAGCAAAGCAAAGCAAAGCAAAGCAAAGCAAAGCAAAGCAAAGCATAGCATAGCATAGCATAGCATAGCATAGCAAAGCAAAACAGAAAAGAAAGAAAAGAGGAAGAAGAAAAAGAATGAAAGAAAAAAAGAAAAGAAAGAAACAAACAAACAGAAAGGGTTATCTATAATGCCAATCTGTTTTAGCATTATAGTACACACACACACACACACACACACACACATACACACAATAATAACTTGTCTAGACTCTCTTTTCTAACTCTTTTACCTAAGTCTTGCTCTGATCTTGGCATTTCAGTTTCTTGCTTTCTTCTTCCATGACTTATTTCCCAGGTCTGCTCCCCTGTGCTCTCAACACAGGAATTAGATTTTTATTTCCTAAATCTCAGTCTTCCTATGACTGGTTGTGTAATCTCAGTAATGAACACCTGGCTGTCTGCCTCTTATCATGATCTGACCTTTGAGTCTGTGTTGCTAACCTGTTCAGATGGTGTTTGAATAGACACCCTAAATCGAGAGCTTGGATAGAATTGAGGTACCCTGTTTGTATCTATTAACTCCTTGCCTTTGAGATCAGTTTTGTGCTTACCTGTAGAATAGCATATCTGTATGTTCATCTCTTGAATAACCAAGCTGCTGCTTTTTTCTCAATCTCTTATTCAATTAATTGTCTTTCTTTTTAACCTCATGGGCATCTTTGAAGCATATGCTTTGACTTTCTTTCACTTGATCTGTTCCAACTAATAAAATTTTTAAAATATGTATGGAACATTTACTATATTCCAGTCACCATGTTAGGTGATAAAGACACAGTAAGAAAATGAACACTTTAGCAAGGGCAAATGTTAAATCTGGAAAAATTTCCTGAAAAAAATAAATTTAGCCATGTAGCAGGATACAATATCAACACACACACACACACACACACAAAACAGTAGCATTACTCTACAGCAATAATGAACTCACTGAGAAAGAAATTAAGAAAACAAAACAAAAAAATTAAGAAAACAATATTATTCAGTATAGCATCAAGAAAATTACTTAGGAATTAACCTAAGCAAGGAAGTGAAAGAACTCTACAATAAAAACTACAATATTCTGAAAAGGAAGATTGAAAAGTACATAAGAAAATGGAAAGATGATCCTTGTTCCTAGATAGACAGAAACAATGTTTACAAAATGGTCATGCTTCCAAAACTGATATATAGATTAATGAAATCCCAGTCAAAACCAACAATATTCCTTATGTAAGTACTGAAAACAGTCCTAAAATGTACACGGAACAAGAGATCCAGAATAGCAAAAGCAATCCTGAGCAACAGGAACAAAGCAGGAAGCATCACAATTCCAGACTTCAATTTATACTACAAAACTACAGCAATAAAAACTGCACTGCATGGGATTGGCAATAAAACAGACATGCGGATCAACGAAACAAGAATAGAGACTGAAGAAACAACTCTAGGCACATTTAGCTATCTGATCTATGACAAAATGGTACTGGGAAAACTAGGTACATGTGGAAGATTGAATCTAAACCAATATCTCTTACCATGTACTAAACTAAAATCAAAGTGGGTTAAATGTATAAATATTAAAACCAGAACACTTAATGTGCTGGATATACAACTCTTGAAGACACAGATATAGGCAAGGACATCCCGAATAGAACCAATTGCACACACACACACACACACACACACACGCACACACCAATGATCAAAAAATGAGAACATATCAAATTAAAATGCTTCTTCACAGCAAAGGAAATGACCAACAAAGTAAAGAGACAAGCTAAAAAATGGAAAAAAAATTGCCAATTATTCCTTAGATGGATAACTAATATTTAGAATATATAAAGAAGGGTTAAAAATAGGTCCTCCAAAATAAAAGACACAATCAAAAATGGGCAACTGGTACCAGACATGGTGGCACATGCCTGTAATCCCAGCAGTCAGGAGGGTGAGGCAGGAGGATCACCATGAGTTCAAGGTAATGGTGGGCCACATAAAAAAAATATAAGGCCACATATAAGATCCTGTGTCAAAAAAGGAGGGGGAAACTGAAATAAACATATCAGAAAAAGTACAAATGGCCAATAAGTATGAAGGAAAATGCTCAATGTCTCTGGCCATGAGAGAAATGCAAATTAAAACAACACTGAGATTTCACCTTACTCCAGTAAGAATGGCTGTCATCAAAAAATCAAATAATATGAAATGTGGGCAGTGCTTCAGAGGAAAACAATCCCTTATACATTGCTGATGGGAATGTAAACTAGTACAACCACTACAGAAATCAGCATAGAGATTCCTAGAAATAAAAACCCACTAAAAACAGAAATTCTATTCAACCCAGCTAGTCCCCTTCTAGGTATTTTCTGGAAAGAATTAATGACATCATGCCGTGATACATGCATACCCATATGTATAGCTGCACAACTCATAATAGCTTACTCTTGGAAGCAGGCTACATATTCAATAGATGAGTAGATAAAGA
This sequence comes from Hydrochoerus hydrochaeris, assembly GCA_004027455.1. Classification (NCBI taxonomy): domain Eukaryota; kingdom Metazoa; phylum Chordata; class Mammalia; order Rodentia; family Hydrochaeridae; genus Hydrochoerus; species Hydrochoerus hydrochaeris. The sequence continues at coordinate 291,728 of PVLA01001958.1, read as the reverse complement.
AAAAGTGACAATTATACACAGTGGAGTGCCAATTGAGACCGTCATGTTGGGTGAAATAAATCAAATGCATGAGCTTAAATATGACATGGTTTCTGTTATATGAGAAACTCAAAATATGAATAAGGAACAAAATAAAGGATAAGAGGAATTAGGGAGTTAGGTCTTTTCTACCAGGGAAGAGAACCAAGAGCTGGAGGGAGGAAGAAGGAAAAGGAGCAGAGGGGATGGATAAAACAAGAATTAAGACGTGTTCTATACTTCTACTAACTCCCCATGAACAATGCAATCATTTTGTACTGCAAATGTACCAATTAAAAAAATTTTTTTTAACTCCTGGAAAGAAGTGAGGATCAAACTGTGGCCTTAAGGACGAATCGTGGGAGTCAACTCAGGGTGAAAGTGAAACAGTAATGTTCCAGATGGAGGAAAGGGCTAATGCAAAGTCCAAAGATTCAGGAGGGAAGCATGCTTTTGGGAAATTGAAATAAATTTTATGTACCTGGAAGGTAATGCGCAACAGTGAAGCTTGATGGCAGGTAATATCCAAATTCTAGTTCTATCATGTACTTTTGTTCTTATAACTTTGAAAATTATTTATCTCTCCTATCAACTGAAATTTTATGGAATAACTTCCGTGGCTCTCTCCCCAACCAATAGCCTCCCAGCCTCTTCAGTAGTCAGCAGTCTCACCAGCCTACTCTCTGCTTCTACAAGTTCAGCTTTTAGAGAGTCTTCAAAAGAGTTGGATTACGGAATGTTTATCTTTTTGTGCCTGATTTATTTCACTTAATAACCTCTGAATTCATTCATGTTACCAAAAAGACAAGATTTTCTTCTTTTTTAAGGTTCAATAGTATTTTTTATATATATCCCATTATATATGTATATATCACGTTTTTTTCCACTTAGCCACTGAAGAATACAGGTTGATCCCTTATCTTAGTTAGTGCTAATTGTGCTACAGTGAATATGGAGTGAAGGTACCTTTTCCGCATTCTGATTTTATATTCTAAGCACACTATGGGCCATGCGTGGTGGTGCATGCCTATAATTCCAGCACTCAGTAGGCTGAGGCAAGAGGATTGCTGTGAGTTCAAGGCCAGCCTGGGCTATATAGTGAACTCAAGGCCAGCCTGAGCAACACAGTGAGACAATAAATAAATAAATAAATAAATAAATAAATAAATAAATTCCCAAAGGATCTCAAAGATACTTTCTTGTGCATCAATGACAGTGCAGTGGTTGGTTTTATGCCCTGCAGAGCCCTGACAAAATGACGCTTCGGTCTGGTTTTGTTTTCCTTTATAAAGATATTTCTTTTGGGCTCCGCCATGAGAATCAGGAGGAGATTACTCAGCAAGAAGACAAAGCATACCCTCCCCAGAACCAGCCTCCCCGGCTGATTCAGAGGACTCGGGGTGAGATGATAGCAACTGAAGTGAAAGGAATAGCTTGAGGCTTATATTGTTTGGATGACTTTGCAGGCCTGGGGCTGGTGGCCTGGGCATCTATTTGAAGGATGGCAGTGTGCATTGTGGCAACTTTGGGGGATTTCCTTCTGCTTTGTTTTTGAAACCCAGTATTTTGTTTTAATTTACTGGTTTATTTTATTCCTGTTTATGGTAACCTGAGCAACTATACTGAAGATAACAACATGCAGTACAACAACCATTGTTAAATTACTATCATCTTATTTAGAAAACCTGTTTAGTTATTGTTGTTTTTGTTGTTGTTGCTGTCATTTTGCTTTTGCTGTTGTTTTTCAGGTTTGTTTGCATCTTGATTTTTCTGGTTTTTTTTTCTTTCTTCTCTTTAAAATAAAAAAAAAGTATACAATGGATGTTGTGAACTGGGAAGAAACTGTTCAAGAGAGGAGACAAGTTGTGATGGGGGAAAGGAAGATGGATAAAAGGAAAAACTATAGGTATATACAAGATAGTTAAGGTAGTTATACAGCTAGCTTCTGTTTGTTCCTTGGGGGGAAATGTTTTGCGCTAATATTATTTGGACAAGATACCATGCCGATGTCTTGTACTCTGAATAGCTACTACAAGACACCAATACATAATGCATCAAGTATTTTAACTGTCCTTCTACCCTGTTTTAAAAATCATTGCTTATCTGTTTTTCTCTTTAAAATTAACAAAAAAGATACTTCATTTGTAGGGCATACAGAGATACTTGTGACCATGCAAGGTATATAATTTGTCAAGACTTCCAAAACAAAGTATCAGTGGTCAGTCAGTTTAAACAACAGAAATATATTTTCTCACTGTTCTCCACAGTTCTTGACTCCAAAAGGCTATTATCTAGGTATCATCAGGTTTAGTTTCCTCTCAAGCCTCTCTCCTAGATGACAGATGGCTGCTTTTCTCCTGTCTTCATATATTCTTTTTTATTTATTTATTTATTTATTTATTTATTTTTGTACCAGGGATTGAACTCACAACCTCATGCTTGCCAGGCAGATACTTATACCACTGAGCTAAACCCTTGGCCCTATATATTCTTTAGTTACTCCCTGATTGACAAATGAGTTCTGTTCTGAGAAAATATTGGTAAGTCCGATTTGTTCCTAAGTCTGAAAAAGTGAGTGTTGTACACTACACCAGTGAAAGTTCACAACTCAAATGGTCATAAGTTAGGGATTTATTGTATTCTGTGTTTCCCTGATGCACCTCTTTGAATATAAATTTTCTCTCCTTGTCAGGACACCAGTCAGATTGGATATGGTCCAATCTAACAGCCTCGTTTTAAGTTCATAAGGTCCTATATCCAAATAGGATCACATTCACAAGTACTGGGATTAGGACTTTAACACATGAATGGGAGGGGGCCATAAAATTATTTTCTATAGACCAACTCTGTGAGTTATCCACAATAACTAACTCAATTACACAATGTGCTCTTACCATACAACATTTGTCTTACTGGCAGAATAGGCAGCTGAAATTTCTGAGTAAATACCTGACCACTTTACAAGACTTCAGCCGGTGAAGAGGATACCACGAAGAACTGTCACAGGAACCCACATTTTCTCTGAAAATAGGGAAGTGTTCAAATAGGTGATTCCAGGCAATCTTGGCCCTTCTCAGCATGTGAGAAGAAATTTGGAAAAGATCTGGCTCTTGTCTTGAACAACCTCAACCCTCTGTAACAGCAAAAGCACAAGTCCTCTTCTAGATAAGGATTCTTGTTTAATTGGTCTGGGATAGATAATTTCTCATGGGTCACTTACACTTCCTCATGTTTTACAAGAAAAATTTATGTTCTATTTTTTTCAAGGATGTTTGTATAGGGAAGAGCCTTGGAAATCAGTGACAGGATCTTTCTGTGGTGCTAACAGTAGTTTTGTTTGCTGGGCACTAAACAAAGATAACATCTCCCTCTGGGGCAAAGTTCGGGCATATTTGCTTGATTTGCTTGTAATCCATTATAAAAAGCTAGGGTTTGGGCTGGGGATTTAGCTCAGCTGCATAAGCGCCTGCCTTGCAAGCACGAGTCGTGAGTTTGATCCCTGGTACCAATGGAAAAAAAAAAGTGAAAGTATTAGGGGTTTTTGTATTAGGGGTTTCTAAGCGGGATTTCCAGCTGTGACACAGCCCACTGTCTGCACATTTTCCACCTGGGCTATTCCCTACTGTCCTCTTGGTAAGTAGAAACAACTGACATTGTGGCAAACATAAAGCTCATGTTTCTGGCCCAGAAGTCTCCCCCATGTTGTTTGCCAAGGTTCATGCAGGCTAACTTGTTGGCTTGAAAATAGAGTAAAATCTCAAGCCCCTCATAGTTTTTGATGGGCATCAGTGTTTTACAAGGTCACCGGGTAATTCTACCAAGTGGCCTGACTGAGAATCACTGTCTTGCAAAAGTATCTGCTGATCCTACTTCCTGTTAGATTCCTATACTGATCTTTCTTATACTGCCTTGACCAATCTTCACTGTAATTTTTGTCTTAGGTTCCAATTCCTATTTCTCTGCCTCTGGGGTTATTCCCAAGTCTGTTTTACCTGGCTGTACCTGCTTCCTTTTAGTCCTGTACTCCAAAGCCACAGGCCCTGTATCTATCAATATTGCAGGGCAGGGGCCAAGGGTATAGCTCAGTGGCACAGTGCCTTCCTGGCAAGCACAAGGTCCTGAGTTCGATTCTCACTACCAAAAAAAAAAAAATACTGCAGGGCATGCCTCTAGCCCTTCTAACCCCTGAAGATGGCAGGAAAAGCACTGACCTCTAAGGATCAAGAGAAAGAACCAAGGTTCTGGACAGTGTCCAATTATGTCATTTGTCTTGTGAAAGGCAAATGACTTAAGATGCTGGACAACAGGGGGTCAGGAGCCAGGGCAAGAAGTCTGAGCAGAAAGAGGTTAGGATCTTGGTGAGGAGAGGAAAAGGGAGCATTTTACTAAACCAAAAGTTGTTCTACTCTCACAACTCTTATTTGTTACAGTGGTGAGAATAAAATAAAGATGTTTGTATTCCTATAAGCAAGGCATCTCTTTAACACCTACAATCTTTCAGTTATAGTCAGACATATTTCCCAATTTATATTTACTTATCTTGATATTGCTATTCTATACACAGCCTTACATTCATTTACAAATATGAGGATCCCCTAGGCTCTATGCAACCTGACAGTCAACAGAGATGTAAGGGTAATAAGTATCATTCCAGACCCTGCACCATGCCTAGCTAATTGACCAAGATAGACTTAAAAACAGAGAAATCATAATGGATCATGGTAGTACAGTAGGTAGACAAAAAAAACAAAGTGCTCTAGGTAGTATCCTCTTTGTTTCTGACAATTGTTTACTCTAATAGAAGCTTTTTACTTCTAGAAAAAGTCAAATGAGCAGTATTGATAAATGTGTATAGATATTTGTAATGTGATGTTGGTTTAAGATCATTTAGTTTCAACCTGGCCTGTTGGTGCACACCTGTAATCCCATCACTCAGGAGGCTGAGGCAGGAGGATCACTACAAGTTTGAGGCCAGCCTCAGCTACATAGTGAGTTCAAGACCAGCCTCAACTACATAGCAAGATCTTGTCTCAAAAAATTTTTTTAAAAAATATAGTTTAGTTTTAGTGGGAAGTATGCTTCTTTTTCCCCTGCTTTTTTATTCTATGATTTCTTAACCTACAGCACATCAGCATTTCAGATCGAAAGCTGGACATGGTAACACATACCTATAGTCCAGCTAATTAAAAGGCTGAGACAGGAGAATCACTTGGGCTCTGGTAATTTTGGTCTAGCCTGGAGGACACAGAGAGACCCTGTCTTGAACAAATAAACCAAGAAATAGCAAAAATATAATAAATAAATCTACACAAATTGAAACAAAGTAAGAGCCAGGAGTGGTGGCACAAGTCTCTAATCCTAGCACTCAGAAAGCTGAAGCCAGAGGATTACCGCAAGTTGGAAGGCCAGCCTATGGTACATAATGAGTTTAAGGCCAGCCTGAACTACATTGCAAGACCCTGTCTCAACTCCCACCAAAACAAAGTCAAATAAAAAATTCACATGTATATTTTTAATGAAATTAAAAGAGGAGTCTGTTAAAGTCTTTCCTGAAAGCTAGCATTACCCTGTTTTCAAAACCAGACAAGAATCCAGCCAAAAGGAGGACTAAGGGCCAATCTCCGTAATGAATATAGATGCAAAAATCCTCCACAAGATACTGGCAAATAGAATGCAACAAATCATCAAAAAGATTATACGTCATAAGCAACAAGATTTCCTTCCAGAGATGCAAGGATGGTTCAACATATGAAAATCAATAAATGTAATACATAAACAGAAGCAAGGGGGAAAATCATATGATCATCTCAAAAGATGCAACAGAAGCCACATTCATTCATGATTTTAAAAAAACCTTGAAGAAAATAGGTAGAGAGGGAACTTATCTCAATCTGATTAAAAAGCCATCTATGACAAATGTACTGTCAATATCATTTTCAGTGGGTAAAAGGTGAAAACTTTCCCTCTAAAGTCAGGAACAAAACAAGGGGGTCCACAGTCACCACATCTATTCAAAACCTTACTGGAGCAATCAGGCAAGAGGAAAAAATGAAAGAGATATACAAAGGAAAAAAAGCATTCAAACTATTCTTTTTACAGATGACAATATTTGACCCAGAAAATTTCACCAAAGACTCCTAGAGTTAATACTAAATTCACCAAAGTAGCAGGATACAAACCCAACACATTAAAATCAATAGTATTCCTATGTACCAAAAACTAACTTGTTAACAAAAATGAGGAAAAAATACCATTCATAATAATATCAAGAAAAAAATTAAATACTTAGCAATTAACCTAACCAAAGAAGTGAAAGATCTATAGTACTCTGAAAAAAAAGACTGAAAACAACAGCAGAAAATAGAAAGATATCCTTATTCTGGATAGGCAGATCCAATATTGTCAAATGACTATATTTCCAAAACCAATATACAGATTTAATGTAATTCCAATCAAAATACCAACAATATAAAACAACCCTAAATGGAACAAGAAGATACTCAAACTAGCAAAAGCAATCATGGGCACTAACAGGAAGCAGGAACCATCACAATCCAAGACTTGAATATATCATAAAGCTACAGTATTAAAAGCTACATGCTATGGGCACAACAACAGATTTGTGGATCAATGGAACAGAATAGAGGATGCAAAAACAATTCCAGGCAGTCAGCTTTCTGATCTTTGACAAATAAGCCAAAAATTTACACTGGAGGAAAGATGATCTCTTTAACAAATGCTGCTAGGGAAACTGGATAGCCACATGCAGCAGACTGAACCTAGACTAATGTCTCTCAGTATGTACTAAACTAAAGTCAAAATAATTCAAAGACCTACATGTCAAAACAGAAACACTTTGCTGGAAGATAAAATAGATAACATTCTTGAAGATATAGACATAGGCAAGGACTTTCTGAACAGAACCTTAATTATACAAAATATAATACTGTGACTCAACAAATGGAATTTTATCAAATTAAAAGTTGTCTGCACAGCAAACAACCAATAGAGTGAAGAGATAACCTACAGACGAGGAAGAAATTTTGCCAGATATTTTTCGGGTATCATATATAAAGCACTTAAAAATTAGAACACCAAAAATAAAACAATAAAAAAATTGGTAGCTGAAATGAATAGACACTTCTCAGAAGTACAAATGACCAATAAATACATATAAAATGTTTAACATCTCTAGTCATTAGAGAAATGCAAATTAGAACAACACTGAGATCCCATCTTACTCCAGAAAGAGTGGCCATCAACAAAAAAGTTAAATAACAAATGCTGGTGAGGCTGTGGGAAAAAGCAATGCCTCTATTTTGCTAGCAGGAATATATAATCACTAATGAAACCAGTACGGAGATTTCTTAAAAAAACTAAAACTGGAAATTACATTTGACCCAGTTATTCCCCTTCTAGGTAGCTTACTGAAAGAGTTAAGGACATCATACTACAGTATACAAGCATACCCATGTTTATAGCAGCACAATTCATAATAGCTAAATTTTGGAAGCAGCATATGTGTTCATCAACAGATGAATGGATAAAGAAAACCTGGCATTTGTACATAATGGAGTAATACTTTGCCATAAAAATAAAAGTTGAGTCATTTGTAAGAAAATGAATGTACCTTGAGACCATAATATTAAATGAAATAAGTTGGACACAGTTTAAATACAGCAAAGTTTCTCTTAAATGAGAAACTCAAAATGTAAATAAAGTCCAAAATAAATGACTGATAATAAAAAATAAAGAGATAAATCTTTCTTGTATGGAAAGGGGTTAAGAGGTGAGAGGTTAACAGGGAGGGAAAGAGGTGTCATATACAAGTACCAACTACCCATAAGAAATGCAATCGCTATGTATTGGAAACATGCAAATAAAAAATAAAAACTGAAGAAATTCACAACTGTAATCTTCCATCTGTACACTAATCTTTAAAAATCTTTAATTCTGTAACCTGAATAACTATTTCTAAAAGAACAATATGTAATGTATCAACTAGTGATTTCTTACTGTTTATCTTCTTTTCTTGAAATTCTGAAATATTTCTACCTTTTTCCTGTTTTTTTTCTTCTTAAATAAAAAAATGTATAATTGCTATTGTAAAAAAGAGAAAATAGGAAGTGCTATAAAAGATATAACTGCATGTATATTTATGTGTGCAGGATTGTTACCCATATTTCTTAGTTCTTGTTTGATTGTTGAACAGATCTGTTTGCAGTCTCACTGCTTAAGTGTCCATTTTGTGTGCTTTAATTTTGTAACTTGAACAACTATTTCTAAAAGAGCAATATGTAATTTATCAGCTAGTGATTTCTTACTGTTTTTTTTGAAATTCTGTAATATTTCTCTCCTTTTTCTGTTTTATCCCTTTAAATAAAACATGTTTAAAAATCTATTATTGTCTTGATGGGAAATAAGGAGGTAGATCTTTGGTAGATGGGAAGGGAACTAAGAGATAAAGGGAGGGGGAGGAGGAGAGAGGAGAGGGGAAGGAAATAAAAGATAATTGAGATATGTTTCATATGTGGACCAAGTCTCCACAAGGAATGTGATCAGTATTATCACAAACATATAGTAATAAAAATTAGAATTACAAAAATAAAATCTATTGGTGTGATTTCTTATTAAACTATATAAATTCTCAGATATTTTGAATTATTAGTAAACACTGCTTGAGTATGTTATAGAGAGAGATCAGTCATGGTGGTGCACACCTGTAATCCAAGCCCTCGGGAGACTGAGGCAAGAGGATCACTGTGAGTTCAAAGCCAACCTGTGCTACATAGTTCAAGACCAGCCTGAATTCCATACCAAGACCTTGTCTCAAAAAAATATATATATACATATATACAGGGAAAAATGTACAATATGGTAGAAGACAATTTGATAGAATGTTTTATGTTGTTTGTTACATGAATATAAAAGCCATTGAAAACCTTAGTTGATCCTGACCTGCATACTGCCTCTTGCTTCCAAGGTCAATTACACTATTCTCCTCTCCTTCATCAAGGAACTGGATTTCTTTCTCATGCAAAAGCCGTGCAATCTTGATCTGTTGCTGTTTGACTCGGGTCTCCAGAAGGCACACCTGTGCTCTGAGCCGTGCCTGCTCCTGGGAACAGTCCTCCAGGTCCTGCAAAGCAATGTCAATCTCATTGTCATGAAAAATAAATGCTGCTAATAATTTGGATAAACTAGTTATTCAATTTTGTCTCCAACTCCCAGTAAGAAGAATATTATTCCAGAAAGTTTGCAGCTTGAACACCACTGGGGTCTGAGGAATGTCAGCTATTCAACATGGAAGCAGAAGTCAATAAACTGGCACTGATGTTCTGGAAGGCTGACACTGATCTCCATTACATTCAGTAAGGCTTGAAATATGAAATCAAGACTAATCCTCCTGATTCAGCGGGTGAGAAAAATCCAGTCACACTCTTATAGGAATTGTCAGTGATAAAGTCTCAATACCAAACGTTTATGTGTGTTTTAAACCTGTTGCTATTGAGCAGAAAGAGACTAAGAACCACATTTTTACTACTTTGAGTAAGACTTAACGATGACACAAGAACTACAAAAACATATGGATGTGGAGCCATTGCCACTGATTAAAGAAGAAAAAACTGTGACAGAGCAGTTAAAATCTCATGTGTCACACTTCGGAAGAAATGGAACTGCAAAAGGGAATTCTAATAAAGGAGAGAATAATTCCAGAGAAATACAGGGAGAAGTCTTGTTAACAGTTCAAGAAAAGAGGTGGGGAGTGGTCAAGGAAGAGGTGGAGGTTTGGTTTGAGTGACAGGGTAGCTAACTTTCTTAAAAAGAAGGACTAAGAAGGACAGATGTCATATTAATAAAATTCAGCCAAAGCATTGAATGGAAATAAAAGGATTTAAATATATATATATATACACATGTTACTTCAGGTTCAGGAAGTTCCTTAATACTAACTTGTATCTGGTTGTTTTTTTTTTTTCCCAGTACCAGGGATTGAACTCAGGACCTCTTGCTTACCAGGCAGGTGCTTATGCCACTGAGCTAAATCCCCAGCCCCATTTTCTTTTTGTATTGTTTGAATAACAGATATTCTGGCCTATAATTTAAAAAAAGAATGTTATTCCAACAATAAAGTGGTTTGAAAGTTCCAATACTGCTTGGATTTGAAGAATAAGAAATCATAGTTTATACTAGAGCTTCTGAACCACAGAACTATAAGAGTACAGTGCATAGTAATCAGCATGCCTGTGCTAGGAGCTTTGATTCCCATAGCAATACAAAAGGCAGGAGTGGCTTCCATTCAGATGGAAAGACTCCCTCATGAATATCTTATGGGTAGGAGCAGTCAGGGTTCCAATCCAGTTCAAGAGCCAAGCTTTCTGTCTCCATCTGATACCACCTATATGTTTTACAGGGAAGTGCTTTGCAAAAGTTCATAGTATCATTAATATGTCAACCCCTAAAATAAATGAGGTTTTTTAATGACCCTAAGTAAAATATGCTTTTTAAATGATACAGTGCTGGGCCAGGGATTTAGTTCAAAAGTGCAGGGCCTGTCTGGCAAGCATGATGTCCTGAATTCAATTTCTAGAACTCCCTCCTCAAAAGAGTCAGTGCTTCTAATTTGATGATATGTGGTCATCTTTATAAAGGATGCTAATTTACCCAACTTCCAGTACCTCATTCATCTACTTGATGCTGGAAATTCTACTGGAGTCATTTTAAAGTCATTTTAACTATATATATATATATATATGCATATATGCATAAATATATGCATATATGCATATATACATAAATATATATTCATGTATATATACAAATATATATATGCATGTATATATACAAATATATATGTATATATACATATATGTGTGTATATATACATATATATTTAACTATATATGTATATATATCTACATATATACATATATACATAAACATATTTAACTATATATGTATATATACATATATGTATATAAAGTCATTTTACCTATATATATATATATATAATATATATATATTATATATATATATATAAAACTTTGTATTCATTCCATAAATAAATTTGAGGACCTCCTGCATTCTAGGCACTCTGCCAGACCATCACAATAAGCCAATCAGATATGTTATTTTGGATAAAAGAAAGAGATAATACTACCTCCCTATAAAAGACTTTTAATATACTTCATGAGAAACCAATTATTATTATACCTTTGGTCATCTTTGGTCATGTCCAGATACAGATTCAACAAAGAGCTAAATTTTACATTAAGCAAATTCAATAGTTTTTAAAACATCTCAGATTTAAGCTGTATTCAAAGTATAGATTTCAGGACAGGCATTCAACCTCAAAATTGAAAGTCATAGAGCAAAAAGAATCAGTGCCAAAAGCCTCTTTCTCTCATCTCTAGCCCAAATCACTGAATCTCTGCTATTTCTCTATGATTATTTCCCTGTTGCTCTTGGTATCCTTATTATGATTTGTGTCCAGCCCACCCCCCACACCACAAAAAAAAGAAAGCCTCAGGCAGTCTCAGATGGGACTTTTTTAGGGGTGGCTGAATTTAGAGTATGTGATGCATGTGATTATTAAATCAGTTCAGTGATTGGTTTGGCAACCCCTAATATGAGTAGTTTGGTTAAGATAAAAGGAGCAAAAAAGATGCTATTAAGGTCCTTGTTGCTTTTGCTACCTTGTGGGCACCATGAACTGTTTCCCGCAATGCCTCAATGCCAAGCCATCCTACACTGGAGCCAGCCAATCATGAACTGAAACCTCTACAAACTAAGAACCAAACAAAAGTTCTCCCCTTTAATGTTGGGTGTTGGGTATTTTGTCTCAGCAATGAGAGGTAAGTAACTAAGACAGCCCTCTTATTACACCTTGATTCATCCTATTTGAGAGAGTAATTTGCCTACCTCCTTGAGTCACACAGGATAAAAAATGTAGAGCATTTTACAGTGCCTGAATCTTGTGTGGTTAACAACAGTAGGAAACTGTTAAATAGAATTCACTAATGCAATTTTAAAATGATTGATGGGATTATTGTACCACCCAAGAATGTCCGGTCTTGCAAGTGCATGTATGGGTTATTTAAAGCTTACAAGTTTTCCTTTTTCCAGAACTTTGAGTAAATGGATATAATGCTATTCTTTTTGGCTCATGAATGGAGGCAGATACAAGTTCACTATAAATTCTTTTAAAGAATCTGAGTAAATTAGGTGTGATGTCACCTACAATACCAGTAATCTGGAAGGCTGAGGCAAGAGAATAGCAAGTTGAAGTCCAGCCTGAGCAATTTAGTGACTTAGTAAGACTCTATCTCAAAATTTAAGAAGTTTAGGGGCTGGGGATTTAGCTCAGTGGCTCAAGCGCTTACCTGGTAAGCATGAGGTTGCAAGTTTGATCCCTGGTACAAAAAAAAAAAAAAGAGAGAGAGAGAAATAAAAAAAAATTAAGAAAGTTTTAAAAGGCTGGGTAGAGACCTCAGTGCAAAGTCTCTGGGTTCAATCTCCAATACCATATTGCCATCCAAAAAAGAAGAAGGAGACAAGAAGAGGAAGATGGAAAAAGGAGAAGAAAGAGAAGGAGGAGGAGAAGGAAAAAGAGGAAGAGGAAGAAAAGAAGAAAAGACAAGACCCTGGGTAATCTATACTAATAGTGTGCAATATTAGAAAGTCCAAAGTCAATTCTAATTACAAAAGTCTTAGTATTATTTTTAAAAAGGAAATAATCCAGCAAATTAAAAAAATACTTGTGAATATGAGTTTTTACCTAAAAATTCTTTTTAATATTTTCTCAGTGTTCCTGTGTGCCAGGTGCTCCCACAAAACTTTTTCATTCCCCTCATTGTTAGTTAAAATTTTTCAGTCGGTGACAATAGACTAGCAGTTTTCTGCTATGTAAAAGAAAGTCCAGCTCAGGGCAGGCATTTCACACACGATAGTTTTTCCACTATCAACTTACCCGGCTTTCCCCAAACATGATCAGAGCAGAGGCAACAAGAATGAAACCAAGTGTCTTCGCCATTTTCCCCATTGAAAGAACTGCGAGAACAAAAACAATTTTTTAAACTTTTTTCTCCTTCATACTGGAGATTGACAAAGCCTTCCAAGTGCTGGGCAAGTGCTCTACCACTGAGCCATGTACCCAGCATAAAATTTTGTCAATGTGTCAACTTTGGATTTTTCATGAAGCCAGCATTGGGTTTAGACTCAAGTAGCTCCACTCCTGATGAGGCTCTAGACCCTTCCTAATCTCTGGATCACAGAAAACTGTCACAGATGCTCTCAGACTTCTGCCTTCACAAAGTGGTGCTTGGGATGATCTTGAATTAAAATGGTACTTGTTCAGTGACACAAATATAGAAGAAACTCTCATTCTTTTAGGGGTCCTATGTGCTTCTTGGCTGATGGAGTGGGAAAGGCACAGGATGATTAAGTGGGAAGATCTGGGTCCATATCTTGGTTGAGTCATATCTTAGTTGTGCGATCTCAGGCAACTTCCTACAGTGTTCCTAGTCTATAAAGTGGAAATAATAATTGCTATTACTATCTTACAGGGTTGTGGAAATTTTGAGATAATATTTTTAGATATCCTGACATATAAGTGCTCAACCATTATATAAATGGAAGATTATTTTTATTTTTAAAAGAAGAAAATTATAATGAATAGGAGATGATAAACACTGGCTTTTTTCTTGATGTCTTAACATTTAGGCAAGCAAACAAGAGTAACATAACTTTACATACAGAGGATCAAATCCAGGACCTTGAACATTCTAGGCAAGTGCTTTACATGGCCAGTGCTTAAAACAAGATTAAATTTATTAGCCTTGGTGAAAAAATTTTATTCAAATTCAGAATAGTTTCTGTGTGCTACCACAAGGATGAGTCTTCACCAATTTTAGAAACCAAGAATTCTGTAAGGACACAAAATACTTGCACAGTCTTCAAACAAATGTTATGCCTGTGATTTCTGCTTTTAAAAAGACATTGAAATTTACTGAATGATTTGTTAGTCTATTTTTCTGCTTATACTCCTTCATCACTAGTCCTATTCATGAAGCACTTTTCTCACTTTGGTGTAACTGAAGAAATGGTGCATAAACTGCTACTCATGAGATCTCTCAGGAGTTTTAAGATAAACCTCCACATCCAGGAATTAATGACCAAAATGGCAGCAGGCCTTAGAAGTTTTTAAAGAATACATGTTGATTCCACCATTTAGTGAATTTTGGGAACCAATGATGTAAGAACTTAATAGGCGGGGCTGGGGATTTAGCTCGGTGGCATAAGCACAGGCCTGGCAAGCGCGTGGTCATGAGTTCGATCCCTGGTACTGATTTAAAAAAAAAAAAAGAACATTATGTAATGTATCAACTAGTGATTTCTTACTATTTATCTTCTTTTCTTGAAATTCTGTAATATTTCTACCTTTTTCCTGTTTTTTTTCTCTTTAAATAAAAAATAAATTAAAAAAAAGAACTTAATAGGCAAAAAAATTTTTTGTGTCTATACCAACAAAGTAGGTAGTTCTTAGTTCTTGTGGAGCCACTAAAAGACAGTTACAGAATTGGAGAAGTCTCACTTGAATTTGGTACCAAATCATAAATTGCGACTTTGGGAAGAATTATAAAATATAATGGAAATTTTTAAACCATGTGAAGTTTATGAATTCCAGAGAGTTATAAAAGGTATGCTAGATAGGAGTATAATTTTACTTCACACAATAGTACTACCAAGTCTTTTTTATAACTTCTCTAGAACAATGTTATTCCTTTTATAAGTATCATCCAATTTATTCCACAAACAACCCTAAAAGGCAGGTATATGCAGATGAATCAATCAAAAGGGTTAAATCACTTCCTTAAAAATCACAGCCAGGCATGGTTGCCCACGCCTGTAATCCCAGCACTCAGGAGACTGAGGCAAGAGGATTGTTGCAAGTTTGAGGCCAGCCTGGGCCACAAAATGAGTTCAAGGCCAGCCTGAACTGCACAGTGAGACCTTGTCTCAAAAAGACAAAAAAAGAAAAGAAAAGAAATATATATACTATATAGTATTTCTATACTATACTTGTTGTCATCAGGGGTTGTAAGGAGAACAATTAGAATCAGGACATGGAATTCATAATATTATTTTATGATGGTTACCCAGAGTTAACACAAGAAACTGCAGGAAATCTAGCCACAACACTAAAGACATAGAATATTCAGCCAAGGGCCTTAATCCCATAGCAATGTCCTGCATGAATCCAGATGAAAACCTAGAGCCCATGACAGTGCCTCCCACAAGTCCAACTGGAGGTCTAGAGCCCACAAGAAGAACTCACACCAATCTCTTTTATGGATCTGTGCTGGGAATGCCCAAGGGTCAGTGGTGGAAGTTAGGAAGTCTATGCCAGCAGGGTAAAGGAGCTGTGCTGATAGGTTGCTAATAGGTTGAGGGTTCTCTTTTCTTTCTTTTCTTTTCCACATCTCTATTTATGCTAGCATAAATGAACATACAGGATGCCTGATTGTGCCATTATACCAAGCTTCACGAACTGATGATTATTAATCTACCCTTATATCCAATGATCGCACCCTGTTAGCCAATCAGAAGAACTGCCAGGCTGTTCTGTTTTGCCTTTGTACCTCCTTTGTACCTCCTACTTGTGCAGCATATAAAAGCCCTACACCACCAGAGATTGGGGCCTGATATTCTGAGAATGAACCCAATCAGTGCCCACTGACATAAATAAATCTGCCTCCAAATCCTGGGTGTAGTTTCAGTGTTTCTGCTTGCCCTTGCAACAAGTAGATTAACCCATTAATAATAATGAATTAGTGCAACAAGTAGATTAACCCATTAATGATAATGAATTAGTGGGTCAGTGGGTTATCAAGGAAGTGGCTTTGTTAGAAAAGCAAAACTCAGGCTGGGGATTTAGCTCAGCAGCATAAGCACCTGCCTGGCAAGTATGAAGTCATGAGTTTGATCCCCGGTACTAAATCAGTAAGTAAATAAATAGCACAACCTTCTAGTGTTCTTGCTCGGTCTCATGCCAAGACCCAACAGGAAGTACTCACTAAATGCTGAGCAGATATCAGGACCATGAACTAAATAAACTTTTATTCTTCATAAATTAGACTGCTGTAGCCACCATATAGCAACAGAAAATGGACTAAGACCACATAATTTTCAGTGTCTTACCTTTACAATTTCTTTTTCACTGTTCTTTGCTAGTCCTGTTTGTTCTGGTCACATGGGTTTTTTTTGGCATATCTAGACACACCAAAATACCCATACTTCCCAGGGCAATTACATTTACTGCTCCTTCTAGCTAAAATACTCTTCTAAAAATCTCAATGGTTTTTTCCACTCTATCTATCAGGTCTGCTAAAATATCTCCTTACAGAGCTACTGACATACAAAGTGACAACCATCCTCCTTATGCTCCGTATCTCTATTGCCAGGGATTACATTTCCCTTTAACATTTATCACCAAGTATAATAAAATACTATATATGTGATCATTGTCTTCCCAACCATCTCCCGTCCAGAGTATCAGGGTCATAAGGTGAGGAACTTGATTTATGCTACTTACAGCTATATCTTAATTCCAGATGAATAGTTGTATTTATTTCTTAGGCTGCTTAAAAAATTACCACAACAGGTGGCTAAAATAGATACTTATTGTTTTATAGCTGTGGAGAATAAAATGCAAAATCATGGTGTTTCCAAGGCTGTTCTTCTTCTAAAGTCTCTATGGAAAAAAATCTTTGGCTCTTGTAGCTTCTGATAATCCTTAATAAAGTGTGTTGGCTTATCTTCTCTTGGTTTATCTCTGTGACAAAATTTCCCAAACACATATAAATATATCAATTGTTGGATTAGGCTTTACTGTAACCCTGCATGGGTACATTGGTTGGTTATATTTACAAAGATTCTTTTTGCAAATAAAATTGCATTTGCAGGAAACAGGAGTTAGGGTTAGACATCTCTTGGGTGATCACAATTAGACCCAGTAATGTACTCAAAATATTTGTTAAATGGATGACAAGAAAATTTGAAAACCTCAAATAGAATTTTAGAGCTTCCTAGTTTATTTTGTAGTTTTGTAGTTGCTCGTTAAGAGACAAAATTCTTTTGTGTCTGTTGAATTTGCCACATTTCCCTTAACAGATGCCCTCTATCTTCTCTATCCTCTCAGCAATAACTAAGAAAAAAATGTTCATGATTTTCAAAGAAGACATTTGTAATGGGTGACAGCTTAGTTTGGCTGTAAAAGAGACATTAATAAAACACAGAAAGAAATAACTTAAAAAACAATACCCAAGATATTTAAAATTTAAAGATATTTAAAATTTAGTGATCTCAATAGGTTAAGGTCATTATCATAGCTCTATCATAATGAATTATTAGCTTAACCAATGTTTTCAGTGAGTAATAAATATGATTTTAAAAATCTCAGTTTATACCCTTCTAGTTTTTAATTATTTAATTTCAAATTTTATCCTAAAGCTCAAGTAGTAAGAAGTTAAAAAAAAAAAAGAAAGAAAGAAAAAAGAAAAGAAAAAGGAAAACCTCCCCTGCCTCTACATCATGGAGATTTGTTAAACATGTAATCAACTACAGAGTTATAATCATGTAATTACAAAGTTCTTTAATGTTACACAAAATAAGGAATAAGAATAACTGTTTCATTATTTTAAAAAGCAGAAAATTAAGATGAAAAAGAAAATATTTTATAGGAGTAATATTTTAGGAATAGAAAGCATTATGGAACAAGGTGGCTGAGTCATTAAGGCTATGGGCTGTTAGAAATATAACACATTATCATTTGAGGCTAGAACATACCATCAAAACACAATTAAAACAAAGGAAGTAAGATCATCCAGCTAAACATCATCAACCCTTGAAATCACAAGGTTCAGAGGAGGAGAAATTACTTGCTTAAAGAATAAAATAGACTAACTATAGTCACATTAATCTAGGAGATCAGTAAAAATATATATATAGCCAGGTGTGGTGGCACATGCCTGTAATCCCAGCACTTGAGAGGCTGAGGCAGGAGGATCACAGCAAATTTGAGATCAGCCTGGGCCCCAAAGTGAGCTCAAGGCCAACCTGAACTGCATAGTGAGACCTTGTTTCAAAAAGACCAAAAAAAATTTATATACTCACTATTTTGGGTGGGGGCTATTTGGGATTTGAGTTTTATTTGGGATTTTATTTGGGATTATTTGGGTTTTTATTTGGGTTTGAAATTTTCATTGATAAAAGGACCTGCTAAGAACTAGTAGTAAACATAATATTCCCTTTTTATTGAGCCAACAATGGATTATTAATTTATTTCCAACCATCAGATTACAGTCTCAGGAGTCAAGGATTAAGTCATGAAATCTATATGCTTTCTGGGCTATGTTTTAATGCTACCAAAGTCATTACTTCTTATGTTTCATCAGGTTCTATGCATTTATGGAATCATCCACATTGTTTCAGAAATGAATAAATTATCTTAAAAACTTAAAGAGCTTAAAAATTTTTTATCCAGTGTGTTTCTGGCTCTTAGATAAATGAAAGCATGCTTTTAAAGTGCTCATTTATAAATAACATAAAATTCAACATATGTGTGTTTATATATATATAAAACTATATAACATATTATATAATATACCACATAACATGTATAAATACGTTTAGCATTAGGTTTTATAAAGAGTAAAAACTAGTAACAATGAAAGCCTTGAAAAGCTAACTATCTTTGATCCCCAAATAGATGAAATCAAGAAAAACATTTGTGAAGTGGAAATTATAATATGATCCTTTTATTTCCCATTTTGTTGAAATTGCAAGTCCTTCAGCTCCCATCCCACTCATTCAAAGTGGAAAGAGAATGGAAAGAAAATGTAATTTTAAATTTGTCTTCTAAGTTGCAGGAGCTGTCTCCCTGCTAACCAACTGATCTCTTTCATAAGGCAATAGTTATTTCTTGAGTTATGATTACTATCCTCTCTCTGAAATAGCATTACCATATTCATGACTAAAGCACAAAGACATTAAATAACTTGCCCAAAGTCAGAAATGAGAGACACAGCTCAGGTAGGTCCAGACACTGCTTCCAGGGTCCTCTAACTGCATTGGAATTTGTACTGTTGGTTGTTTGGGATTTTTTTTTCTCCATTATTTGATTAGAAATAGAGACAATGTTGATTCTGGCTTTATTCCAGGAACAAAATGAAGAAATAGGTTTAACTGGAAGGAAATTTTAAAACAGAAAAAAAAAAGATTTAAGGACAAATTCCAATACTATATTTTCATTTATCCCTATTTGTCTGCCTTTTTATAAAATTCTCGCTAATACCTTTATTACTATTTTTAACACTTTTTAATGAGCTCATCCAGAGAATTTCTGTACTTTAACTCCAGTAATGCTCACCTGAAGATTAAGTAAAACCAAAATTCTGCTGAAGTTTTGTTTTATAGATACAAAGGATAATAAGCTGTTATCATAAAGATATGAATTAAAGTGTAATTTCAACTAAAACATGGAAAGAAGCCAAATTTTTACTGAGTCATACAAATGTAGCAGGTTAATAATTGACAAGATGAGATGTTCAGTTTATTTAATCTTTAAGAAAAATGAAAGTATTCCTTCAGGCACAAAACGGTGCTATTTATCTATAAACATCTATTATACTCCGAGCAAGCTGTTAGTTTTGTTTTAAACATTTCTAGAGGGTTTTCTAATGTGTAATAGGTGTCTGGTTAGCTCTATTAATCATACAGAATAACAGTTTTGGACTGTTACAAATCCAGATTCATAATTTCTTTCTCTATTCTGATGTAATTCATGCAGTTGTTTACTATTTATTTTATGGTGCTATTTATTAACTCAGATTCCAGTAAAATTTAAGCTGTGTTTTCCTTCTGTTTTTTATTTATTAGACTTGAGTATTGCCAGTGTTCGGTCTTCCGGGTAAATATTTGCCTACCATTTGCTTGGAATTTTTGGAGGCTATCAGGGAAAGGGTAGTTCTGATGACTTTCCAGAAAGAAAAAAATTAATTAGGCTGAAGTGATTTACATACACAGGGGAAATGCAAATTATTCATTCATAATGGCAAAAAATTCAAATTGTTGACATTAAATGTCAAAAACAAAACATGGGATCATCTGTATTTGATAAATGTGATCATTCCTTCTGTGGTAAAATGAAATATTTTAAAATATAAACCTACATTTTCTCTTTGTACCCTGTTACTTTCTCTCCATGATAAGCCATGGCTTTGCCGTCCCAGAGAAAGGACAATAACAGAAGAAGGAGGACGAGGAGGAGGAGGAAAAGGAAAGAAGAGCTATCAAATGAGGTGCACTTACATGCTAGGCACAGTAATTATTTTTCCTTTGGTGCTGGAAGCTTCTGGAGTGTATCACTGAGTGACATTCCCCAGTCCCAGCATAGTTATACTCAACCACGACAGCCCTATAAAGAGGTGCCATTACTATCTCCACTTCGCAGATGAAGAAACCAAGGCATTTGTGACTTACCCAAGATCACAGCTAGCAAGAGTCAGAGCCAGAATTCTAGGTCCAGATTCTATGCTCTTTACTAAAAAAGATAGATTATGCTGTCAGTTAATGACTTGCCAAGATCACTGTTTTAGGGGGAATGTGGAAAGAACTAATAAGACAGCAAGGGCAAAATCTAGGGTTAGTGGTGTTCTAAGGAAATATGTCAAAAACTGAAATTTCAGAGATTAATATTATTCCTTTGTCCAACAATGCATTGTTGTTAATGTTGAGCCTTACAGTAGAAGAACTGCCAAGAAAGGTCAGCAGTACAGGTACAGTTGGTAAAGTGCATGCCTCACATATACAAAGCCCTAGCTGCAATCATGCAATCACAGCATTGAGAAAGAGAGAAAGAAAGAAAGAAAGAAAGAAAGAAAGAAAGAAAGAAAGAGAGAAAGAAAGGAAAGGAAGGAAGGAAGGAAGGAAGGAAGGAAGGAAGGAAGGAAGGAAGGAAGGAAGGGGAAGGGAAGGGAAGGGAAGGGAAGGGAAGGGAAGGGAAGGGAAGGGAAGGGAAGGGAAGGGAAGAGAAGAGAAGAGAAGAGAAGAGAAGAGAAGAGAAGAGAAGAGAAGAGAAGAGAAGAGAAGAGAAGGAAAGGAGACAGAAGGATAGAGAGATAGAGATAGAGTAAAGGAGGGAAAGAGAGAAAGAAAAAAGGTCAAAATCATGGTTTTGCATAGTTATATCAAAGCTACAAAATGAGTACCTTAGTCTTAAATAATTAACTTCTTCCCCAAATGGCTCTTGATTAAACACTCTGAAATATGATGGATGTTACAATGGATTCTTTTTCAAAGCATAGCTTGCAGTACTGAAGGAGTCACTTTCAGAGTAAAACCCTGGGCTGCTTCTGTAGTTTGGTCATGAGCATTTCTAGGAGCTCACACTGCTCTCCAGGTTCGTTGTTTCTACCTGCTACTCCCAACCTTGGAGGCTTACCATGTGTCTGTAGAGAGGTTTCCCTCCCTAGGAGCCAGAATGTGCTTCCAGGCTGTTTTTGTTTTTTCTTTGCATTGTGTGCTATTTCTTCATTTTCTGTGTAGTTTCAATTTTCCAGTCAGTTCCTTCCCAATTCACAGAAATTCACTCATTTCTCTTCACCTAGTGCTTATTTTCCAGATGTCTGGATTCCAGGTCCCAGCGAGGCTGTATTTTGCTGATGATCACTACTCTGTCATTTTTCTACATCCTAATGGAAAGTTTAACTTAATAGATGCTAAGTAAATATATCTTTCATTAATTAATCCATATGTTCAATATGAATAATATGGTTAAATGACCATTGCGTCATTTTACCGAAGACTGAGATTTACATTGCTTTTGAGGCTCTGTCACTGCTCATTCTACATCCAGCAAGTCATTTCACTTCTCTGAATCTCAATTTTCTCATCTATAAAAAGAAACAATTGGGTCAAATCATTCTCACTTCTAAATTATTATTTTTTTCTTAATTATTATTATTATTTACAAGAACCTACCCTAGAAGGTTTGCCACGGTGATGCCCTCCTGCAATTCTGGGAAGGAGAGGTAGATAATCTCGGGTTTGAACCCAGACTGGGCAACTTAACAAGACCCTTTCTAAAAATAAAAGTTAAAAAAGGTCTGAGGATGTAGCTTATGCAGAGCCCATGGTATCACACACACACAAAAGATGATCCTACTTGAAAATAAAAAACAAAAAATGTCAGGATTAGCTCATGAAAAGATCCACAGTATCACCAAAAAAGAAAGAAAAAGGAAGGAAAGAAAAAGAAAAGAAACCACCCTGGAATATAATATAAAAGAAGATTAAAGTTTTATACAAAAATTAAGGAACTTCATGGATCATCAAGCAACACTGATGAACAAATATAATAAGTAAGTGATCAAGGTGAAAGCTGAGACTTAGATACAGAGCTCTATGACATGACTCTTTTATAACTCCTGGGTATTTTAAGCAGACAGTGGTAAAAACTGTGGTAATTATCGATTTTAAAATGTACATTATTGTCTTTTAAAAACTAGCTGCCTTGTTTTATTCCTGACCAACTCCATGGACCATTATAATTTTGGAAGAGGATAGTGATTGTTGGAACCACTGTGTATCCAGACTTGGATCCACAGCCCTTCTTGAAGCCCCCAAACAAACTTTTAGTAGACTATGATATTTGGAAAATTGTTCTGAAATCTTGGGACTGATGGACATGTTCCTGGGTTTTAGGGTCCGAGGTTTCCTTCTAAAGATGTTTTCGAAGATCTTTTAACCCTGAACAAAGAATATGTTAAGACAAGTGCAAAAGGCAGTGAGGTTTTTTTATTTGTTAAAGGTAGGAAAAGAAACTTGCTCCACAGAGAAAATGCAGGCCAATTATAAGTAGGGAAAAGTACACCCTACAGGGTGAGAGTAGACCGTTGTGAAAAACAGGATAGCACCAAGCGTTTAATGGCCAGTGTCTTTTTTATCTTCCACTCTATAGGCTGATACCAGTTCTAGGCTGTCCTATCAAAAAACCTGCTTCAGTCCTTGCAAGAAGAATCAAAGGTAGCACTTCTGATTGGAACTGTTTTTCTGGGAATATAACTCACTGCCTACTAAAGGGAGGAGATGTAGCCCCTCCCTACTAAGCCCCTCAGTTTTGAGGAATTTAAAGTGCAAAATAACAATTTTTTTTCTCTATAATCCATTTGTTTTAAATTATGCATGCTGAGGAACTGGATTAGAGAGCCTAAGTTCCAGTTGGTTATTTTAAATACACAGAGCCACAAGTGATCAGTGGCACTAAACAAGTGAGCAATTCCTGTGTTCTGTTTATCTATAATTAATGCTAAATTGAGGGGCCATGCGGCCACCATCTTGGGACCTCTTTTGTAAATCTTGGAACTAATCTTATTTCCAATAAAATTCTCCTAACCTTCTCCTTTGGTTTTTTACTTCATTCCTCAAGGTTGTGAGACCGTGAGCTCAGTACGCACCATGAAAGAAACACAAAATTTAATGGTAACAGGCTCAATACAGGCAGACTGGTGAAATAATATATAAAATATGGTTGGATCTGAGGACCACTTACCCACCCCCATGTAATTCCTGTACTCTTATTCATATACTGCCCCATTTTTGCCTCTATTTTATTCATGAAAAATTTTGATCTAGAAGTCATTTTTATGTGAGGATATCAAGAACATCAGAAGGTAGGACCATAAGCAGAAGTTAAATGAAAATATGTATGATAAAGAGTGAGATCAGCCACCTCTTCTATACCAATTACTGCCAGGTAGGTGTATACTTCATAGCAAGGAGACTTGTAAATTCCTCTTGGGGAAAATAGAATGGCAAAGAGAAAAACAGTTAATGATATGAATATACAGTAATCCTTCTGTACCAGGTTTGGGGGTGCTGGAGTCTTCTTCTAGAGATGGTTTCTAGGTTCTTTCTGTTCTGAGCAAAGAACTGGTCAAAACAAGTGCAAATGGCAGCAAACTTCTGTTAAATGTAAGAAAGAAAGAGGCTCTGTAGAGTGAGTGTGGGTCAAGTATAAATAGGAAAAGAAACACACCCTACAGCATGAGGGTGGGCCATCTGTGCAAGAAAGAAGTTGCAAAAATTCAGTATGGACTGTCTTTTTGTATCATCCACTCCTCAGGCTGACATCAGGCCATTCTATAGAAAAACCTGCTCAAATTCTGCCAACAAATCCACATTGAAGGACTTTGCAAACTGTCCTGCATATGTGTCTTGGGATTTTGTAATTAACAGGTCATATCTACTTCCTTAACACTGTTTGCATGCCCTAAGAGCCTGTTTCACTTCCATACACATGCCAGCACATCGTTTAAATGGCACATTGAAGGTCACCAGTGCACAAAATCCACCCATGCACATAAAGCTAGCTTTCCATTAACTCTTCAGTTTCCCCATATAGACACGTTATATATCACCAGATACTGGATGAATCACTCCAATATAAAAAACAAATGAAAACTAAGGTAAGTGGGCAGACTCCAAGGAACAGAGAATGTTGAGAGTTCAACATGCTGGAAAAATTGCAATAAACAAATTAGATAAAAGTTCCTGCCCTACTAGAGCATTCATTTTAATAGAGGCAAGGAAGTAAATATTAAAATCAACAAGTTGTGCAATATGCTAGAAAATGATCTCCACCACACACTGGGAAAGACAATAATACAAGTAAAAGGACCAGGGAGTGGGTGGGGAAAGGAGATACAAATTTCAATAGATCAGGGAATGCTTTACTGAGATGATATTTCAGCAAAAACTTCAAAGCGATAAGAAAGTATGTAATCGTGATGTCAAGGGACAGGCGACAGGAGGAGCAGTCCAGGCAGGGAGAAAAGCTAATGGAAAAGCCATGAGGCAGAAGTGTGCTTGAATGTCCAAGAAATAGTTGGAATCAAGCAATCCCTGAGTGCAGAGATATAATGGGCATCCAGCTCACAGGGATTCTATAAATCTGTTGAAAGGAATTTGAATTTTACTTCAAGTAATGAGGAAAACCACTAATGGGGTTAAACCAAGGAAAAATATGGTATGACCTATATTTAAAAGAAAATATTTAGCTGAGTGCAAAAGCATTTGCCTCTAATCCCAGCTACTTGGGAAGCTAATACAGGAGGTCATTTCTTGAACCCAAAGTGGAAAACTGTTTTAGTTATGTTCTTTTTGCTGGGACAAAATACCCAATACTCACAAGTTAAAGGAGGGAAGGTTTAATTCAGCACACAGTTCATAGAGCTTTCAGTCCAAAGTTGGCTGGCTCCAATGCAGGGAAACATGGCAGAGGAGAAACAGTCAATGGCAGGACACACAGGAAGAGGCAAAGCAGCAAACTTACCCTTTTTAAAAAATCCCTGGCAGGCTACAAACCTTTTGGGTGGTGACACCCACACCCATGGGGAGTCTTTCCATTATCCACGCCTAGAACTATGCTAAACCAATCAGTGGACTAATTTAGTTATCACAGCCTCAATCCATGTTCACACATCCTTAATTCACATTCACACACCCTAGTCCAGCCACCTCAGAAAAGCCCCACCTACGAGTACATGAGGCTTTGGGAAGGGTTATCAAGATACAAGCCAGAACAGCAACATTGTAAGTCTGTTTCAAGGCAGACAGAGACAGAGTGACAGAGTGACAGAGTGACAGAGACAGAGGTCAGACAGACAGACAGAGAAGTAGGTTTGTTTATGCTTCTCTTCTTCTAGGCCCTTACAGATACTAAATCACACACTTAGTTAATAAAATAAAGGGAAGAGATTTGATCTTGGGATAAAGATATAGGTTGGGAAAGTTTCAAGAATGTTTTTAGACAAAACAAACTACCTTGTATAACTTTGTGTCCTGGAGTTGCAATCTTCTAAAAGTACAATTTTTTATTATTATTTTTCTTACCTCCTCTCTTTCATTGTTTTATTCTACCTTATCTCTACCCCAACACTGATCCCTTATTCTTAAGGAGTACAGATAGGCCAAGGGTTCATCTTGTAACCACTTAAGGCTGAAGAGGGACATTGATGTTGCCCGGCCACGGATCAAAAAATCTTATCCTGAATAATTAACATCTTTCTTATTAAAGACAATAACTATCTTATTAAAGAAGAATCACCTCATAAAATCACTTGTCATTATATTTTTCCACCAAATAAAGGTTCTAATAGAAAACAATTTATAATTTTACACATAACACATGAAAAAGAAGTTCAGCTTTACTGAGTAAAAGTACATAATGAAAAAGAACACGAGAATTTATGTTAAGTAAAGTCACATTTTAAAATATGCCTTTGAAGTTTGGGGCAGTTCAGTGGGGCAGCATCTGCCTGGCAAGTATGAGGTCCTGAGTTCAATTCCTGATACTCTCAAAAATAAAATTTGCATTTTAAAATAAAAACAATGAAATGATTATCAAATACACACTTACCATGTGCTAGGAACTATGCCAAGAGTAGTGTAAACAAACTGTTTTTGTGTTTAAATTAATTGCCTGTCAATGTCTTCATCTTGGTAGTATTGAAATTTGGGGTTAAATCTCTCTTTGTTGTGATGGTTCACTGGTGCACTGTAAGGTGCTTAGCAGCATTCTGGCTTCTAACCTGGGATGTTATTAACATCTCCACCTCACTTTCCCCTGCTTAATAACCAAAATTGAATCCAGATTTTCTTGTGTGCCCCCTTTAGTCAGATCAGCCCTACACTGAGAACCATTGGCTTTATAGCCATTTCTATAAAGTATTATTATTAGTAATAGTAGTAGTAGTAATAGGCTTAGGCTTTCAGGAACAAAGGAGATGGATGGTAACATAAGATATTTGCTTTTGTTCTACTCCTCAGTAATGATACCTCTGCTTTCTTTGATAAATTTTATTATAATTGTTTTTACAGATACCTAAATTCAAACTCTAAATGTTCCTTTTTTTTCTCTAGTTGTCAGATTCTTAAGATATTCCTCATACGATGTTATTCAACCAATTGGAAAATCCATGTTGATTCATACTGTTATGATCTTATCTCAAAGTAGAATCCTTAGAGTTGTTAGCCATCCTAATTTCTGAACTAGAGTAGAACATTTAAAAATATACATTTTAGCCAAGCATTATGGTGTATACCTTTAGTCCCAGCTACTTGGGAGGCTATGATAAGAGGATCTCTTGAGGTCAGGGGTTCAAAATCAACATAAATAGATACATATTGATATGGGCTTTTATGTAGGTATAAATGCAGATATAACTTTAGATTACACAAATAGACAAATAGGAGTAGAAATAGACCACCATAAATTAATCTTAGCATCACACACTAGATATAGTCCCCTTCAAAAAGTCCCACCTATGACCACAGGAGGCTTGGGAGGGATATCTAGATACAAGCCACAACACATGGATAATGCTGTAACTCTACATCTGTTTAAACAATCTCCAAAAGTAAAGCGTAAGTGAAGATTTGGAGGCAAGTAGTTTGAAAGGAAATTCCAGGAAGAACAAGCAAGGAAATAGTAGTAAAATCAGTTGGAACAAGGGGAAAAGTCAATGAATGTTGTTTAACAAGGTGGGCACAGTTATGGGCAATTTATTCTCCAACCTACTAGAACCTCTGAGATACACCCTCCAGTGGAATTTTCTCTAATGTGGCAAGAGATCTCAGCAACATACCTTCCAGTGTAAGCCTTCAGAGGCCTTGAGAGTTGCTTCTGGGGATACTGGTTCTTCCTGCTTTAGCCTTCTGCTTCTGGGAGTATTTATTCTACCTGTGTTCTGAATTCCAAGTGCCTTCTTTCTGCTTTAGAATTGTTCCTTTCTCTCTTCTGACTCCTTCACTTTGCAATAGCCGTAAGTCTCTTTGTGGCAGTTCCTTATTGACTCTTGCATTGATTCTTCTTCATCAAAACAATCTTCTTTAGGCATTAATAAAACTCTTAAGTCTTCCACTCTATAGCAAAATATCTGAGACTAATTTATAAAGGGAACGAGAAAGTGATTAGTACACTGGTAGTGAGGAAAGCATGGTGCCAGCTCTGGAGAATACCCATTTGGGCTAAGAAAAAGGCAGAGAGTGGAAGAGAGTTACAGTGGAAACTAGTGGTGGCAAAGGGTAACATAAGCATAGATTATGAGGAGAACTCTTTGCTCCAAATAATCCCAATTGTATCACTCAGCTTTCCATCACTGGGACAAAATACCCAACACCAATTTAAAGGAGAAGTTTATTTTGGTTCATAGTTCCAGACAGTTCAGTCCAAGGTTGGCTGATACAGAAAAGGCATGGTAGAAGGGCATAGTGGAGAAAAGCTGATCACCCCAGGGTGGCCAGAAGCAGAGAAAGAAGGGAAGTGCTCAGGAAGCTGAGAGATAAAAGTTCCTCGCATGGTGTGTGTGTGTGTGTTGGGTAGGGGAGTTGTATAGGTGTTGTAGTCAGGGGTTGTGAGGAGAACAATTAGAATCAGGACATGGAGTTTATTATATTATTTTATGATGGTCCCCAGAGTTAACACAAGAAACTGCAGGAAATCTATCCACAACACTAAAGACATAGAATATTCAGCCAAGGGCCTTAATCCCACAGCAATGTCCCACATGAGTCCAGATGAAAACCTAGAGCCCATGACAATGCCTCCCACGAGTCCAACTGGAGGTCTAGAGCCCATGAGAAGGACTCCCGCCAGTCTCTTTTATGAATCCGTGCTGGGAAAGCCAAAATGTCAGCAATGGAAGCCAGAAAGTCTATGCCAGCAGGATGAAGGAACTGTGCTGGTAGGTTGAGGGTTCTATGGTGGAGCCAAAATGTCATGCTCAAAACAAAGACCAAGGCTTCCCTGAAAAGTACCACAGCCATCCTCAGTGACATGAAGACCTGGAGCTCCTCCAACAATAAGCACAGTCGAGTACATGCCAGGAAGCCAGCATGAGGAGTTCATCCTGGAGATTAGGAAGCACATGTCTTCCCCTCCGGAGCCAGGAAGTGATGCTCGAGGTGAGGAACAGAGCTTCTCCAGTAGAACCAATAGCCCAAACAGCATCACATAGGAGAACCCACAATTCCTCAACACTTCAATGCTTCTCTTTTCATTCTCCACATCTCTATTTATGCTGGCAACTTTCCTCAGGTGGAACATCTACACTCAGCATCATGGTAATTTAATTCCGCTGGTGTTAAATTGACCACCAGTTTTTAATCTATAATAACAGGATTGGTATTATGGGTTAGATCTGAAATGTCCTCCAGAAGTTCCATGTGTTTGGAACTAGGACTTTTGGAAGGCAATTGGATCATGAAGATGCTATAGTTATCAGTGGATTAATCCCTCAAGAGTTTGTAGCTGAATGTGCTGAAGGAGATGTGCCACATAGTGCATATCCTGGAGATCAATATCTATAAATATTGTTCAGCTGCATCGGCTTTATATCCTTCTGCAACTCAATGAAACTCTATTTTGTTCCATTGCTAGTTTCTACTTTGCTCTAACATTCTTCAGTTACCTAAGAATTAAAAGTATTTAGTGCTCTACCTTAGAGGTTAGCAAACTATTATTATCAAACGAACATGTTAAACTGGGCCCACTGCTTGCTTTTCTATTTTTAAATAATTGGAAAAAAATCAAAAGAAGATCAGTATTAAGTGACATGTAAAAATTGTATAAGATCTAGAGTTTGATGCCCATAAACTTTTATTGAGACATAGCCATGTACTCAATTTACATATTGCCTATGGTTAATTTCACTCTACAAACATAGTTTGCCCCTACAGTGCTGAAAATACTTAATGTCTGGCCTGTTACAGACAGTTTGTCACCCTTGTGTCATTCTCCTTCATTTATTGTCAAGATTTTGCTAGTTTTTTAAGTCAGGGTTATAACCTTGGATAGTCCTGTTTACTCAACTTTTTCTGGCAGAAGAGATAATCTTAACCTTTTCTGATTAGTCCGAGTTCATGCATCTTTTGTCAGTCCCCCCTTGACTTTACAACCCTTATAATGGAAAGAGAAATGTAGTGTGGGAAGTCTTTGTATGGTAAAGGGGGGAAAAAACACGGCATAATAACCTACAGCTTGGCTATGATACAGTGAATTTACTGTGGAGCAGTGCCACCCTAATGACAGCCCACACTTATTGCAGACATGCACTGACCTGAAGATCTTGTTTTATTGATTAAAAACAACATTTTTCTGGAATTGTATTTACTCTTCTGTAAAATCACAAAAGAGTACTGTTTTACAACTGTGGCAATTGTAAGTCTTTATTTCATATAATTTTGTTTTAAATAATAATGTTTTAAAAGTAAAAGTTGATGTTAATTTTCATGCCTTTATAACATTTTTCTAATGAATTAGGAAACAAAATCTTTATCTAAAGATTGATTAAATGCAAATATGGATGAAGGATTACATTTGTTGAATGAATGATTTTTGAAAGAAAAGGACATAAATTAGTTATGAAGAAGGGGTAGTTCAGGTTGGTGTAAAACTTATTATCTATTGAAATCAGGAACTAGGTGTTTTTGGTTTTAGTAATGAAGAATCTGAATTAGGAGTAATGAGAAATGTCAAGCTAATCAGAAATACAAAAAATGGAAGAAAGTAACAAGTGCCTTGAAACATTACTTATGCACCAGAATTTGATATCATTGGTCTAATTATATATGCTAACTTCAAGTTTTTGAACTAAAATAATATATAAGAAAATCGTAATTAATACAATTTTCTCAGAGGAAAGACTAATGTTTCCCAACTGCAGGTGATTCAGGGCATACTTGGCAATCAATGTCAACTGACACTTTTGATTTTCATAATTGGGAAGGGGGTTGCTACTAGTATGCAGTGGATAGAGGGCAGGATGCTGCTGTGCATAGAACAGCTCCAAACAAAAATATCATCCAGCCCAAAATGGCACTAGTGCTAAGGTTAAGAAACTCTGAGCTAGATTAAACCTGAAAAGGTGTAAAATGTAGGTCAGAGGTCTCTGACTAGTCCCTTGTTTGGCATAAACAATCTCTTCTTCCATGAAGTTACCCATTACATGAAATTAAAATGAGTTATATTTTTACATGGTGGCAACACTTGTAATTCCACCACTCTGGGAGGTTAAGGCAGGAGGATCACTAGTCTCAGCCCAGAATGGACAACTTAGTGACTTAGCAAGAACTTGTCTCAAAAATAATAAAAAATAAAAAAAGACTGGGGATGTGCCCCAGTGTCCAAGGTGTGTGTGTGCACTTGATTACATACATATATATTACATATACATATACACACACATTCCTTTAGATACTTTTCAAAATTATTTTTACATTCTGCTTAATAGACTTTGGTGTACATGCATTAACATGAATGAATCCAAGCACAATAATGTTGAATGGGAAAAGCAAGTCAAATGAGAATATATGCATTATGATATATTAATGTAAAGTTTGAAAATAAGAAAAACTAAACAGTATTTACATATGGAAATCCATAGTTATATGAAGAAATTAAGGAATGATAACACTAATTCAGAATATGTGTGCAAAAACATTTGAGCTTGAAGAAGAAAATGAGGAGTCTTTAAATATATTAAATTCTATTTTCAGGTTAGTTGGATTCTTTAGAGTTTTACAATTGTAATTTATAATTTACATATTTGTCATGTACTCTTTCATAACAAAAATCTCATAAGAATAATAATAAAATTCAGTTATAAATAGTATGGGGAGGTGCCAGTGAAGATTTTTCCTTTAAATTCTATCCCCACCTGCAGGTTAGAACTTGGCATTGCAAAAAATACTTACTTGTAGAAAACCTTGTAAGACCAAATTAATGAACATGAATAAATTCTGCACAGCATTAGGGATATAAAGAAGTACAAAAGATGAAGTTTCTGCTACATCTATATTTACAATTCATCTGTGGATAAAGAACATACAAGGTATAGGTATATTAAAAGATAAAGTAACACAAAACGTTAAATAGAAAGTACCACCTGATCAGTGATAAATATCATTACTAAATATAAAAAAAGAAACATATTTTACAGATTTGACAACTAATTGAGTTTATGTTAATTAAAATCCAAATTGCTAATAGCCGGGCGTTGTGGCTCATACCTGTAATCCCAGCACTCGGAAGGCTGAGGCAAGAGGATCATTGCAAGTTTGAGACCAGTCTAGGCTACAAAGTGAGCTCAAGGCCAGCCTGAACTGCATAGAAAGACCCTGTCTCAAAAAAGACCAAAAAAAAAAAAAATCCAAGTTGCTTTTCATTTATTCTGCTAACTTTTCTCTAGCTCATTATCTCTGAACCTGTTCAAACTCTTCCTGCAACAGTTCCAAAGGCTTTAGAATCACAAATATGGTCAAATACATCACACTCCTGGGATCATATTTCTGTGTTAGTGTCTTAGTCACTCTCCTCGTCACTGGGGCAAATTTTTCAACTCCCACAGTGTAAAGGAGGAGAGGGTCTGCCACTGCCCCAGCCACAGGTCCCAGCAGTTCTGGCGGCAGGACGAGTTTGCATCGCGCAAGCAGCGTAGCTCCGCTAGGTTCTCATGCTCCTCAGACTGCAGCTTCCGAGCGCCCTCTGCGAGGAAAGAAGCCCAAGAGGAAGGTCAGCTTGGCCCAAGGGGCGACCAAGCAGGAGCCCAAGAGGAGACGGGTGAGGTTGTGGGCTAAACGTGCTACTGCAAAAGTGGAAACGAAGCCAAAAACGGCAGCGGGGAAGGATAAATCTTTGAACAAAAAAGTGCAAGCAAAAGGGAAAAGAAAGCAAAAGGGAAAAGGGAGCAAAGCGAAAACAGGCCGAGGTGGCTCATCAAGAAACCAAGGCAGATTTACCTGCGGAAAATGGAGAAATGAAAAAGGAAGAGAGCACAGCCTCTGACGACTCTGAAGAGAAAGAAGCCCAGTCTGATTAACCACACAGCATGTCCTATCAGTGGTCCTTATCTCCCTTTTTTGTACAATCCAGAGGAATATTTTTATCAACTATTTTGTAAATGCAAGTTTTTTAGTAACTCTAGAAGCATTTCTTTAAAAAGGAGGGACTCCCGCCTCATCACATTTTTAAGTGCAAATGATTTTTTAGAGATGAAATCGTTTGCTGGTTGTTTATTTTTTGGTACAACTAGAAAATAGTAGGATATTGAATTATAGGTATCAGTTTAACATTCCATAGTTGGGGGTTAGTTTATATTCTGCAATAAAAAGCATACTAACTGGAAATTTGGAATCATGGTCACGCATTTAATATGTCTCAGATTATTTTAAATGACTTCTATTCCCATGTTGCTTGTGGTAGAATTGATTCCTAAAGAAAACTACTTCCTGATTGTTGCCCTGTCAGAATCATGTGCACTCCATAACATCTTTGGTCGTGGTAGTTTGCCTAATTTTGTTAATGTGTTGTGAAAAGATGAAAATTTGAGTATGTAATGTGTATGTCATGAAACTGTATATTAGTCAGACATAAGTAACACTTCATCAACATTTGAAGATAGTGATACTTAATCCTTTTACTGAAAATCTGTCTCCAAATTTGAAGCTGGAAAGTCACTAGAATAACTGAAAAAAGAAACAATACATGGCTTTTTAGACTTTTTGATATGTGTGTTGTGGGAAAAGTGAAATATCTGTACTGATCCTCAACACAATAAATTCTCAAATATGAAAGATAAAAATAAATAAGGAGGAGAGGTTTATTTTGACTCATGGCTAGTAGATGGCAGGCCAGCTCCAGATACAAAATGGCATGGCAGAGGGATATAGCAGAGGAAAGCTGCTCACATCATGGCAGCTAGAAAGCAGAGAGAAGGGAGAAGCCAGGAAGAGAAATATATCCTATCAGTCACTGGCCCCACACAGTGACTTCCTCTAACTGGGTTACCTTTCATAACAGCAAGTCAGCTCTAGGCCTTCATGATTCAATCACCTTCCAAAATTCCTGCTGATGAGCACATGAAGCACAAGAAATATAAACCATAACGATTACCCTTATCATTGCTGGGACCAAATATTAGACACACACAATTTAAGGATAAGAGATATATTTCGCTCACAGTTTCAGAGGGTTCATTCCATAGTTTGCTGCCTCCAAGGCAAAGGTATCATGGTGAAACTTCAAAGCAAAGAAAGTTGTTTAACCCTTGGCACCCAGAAAGCAGAGAGTGAAGGGAAGTGCTGGGGACAAGATTACATTCTTCCAGGTTATGCCTACAGAGACCCCACCTTTTCAAATTGGATCCTATTTTTAATAGCACATTCAGCTATTGATCCAATCACTTCCTATATCTCTGAATACCTGAGGGGGAACATTTTAGATCTTAACATAATAGTATTGGCATTTTGAGAATTCATAAATTTAGAAAATGACAAAGCTTAGCTTCTATATACATTTAAAAAATGTATAAAGGTATAAAATAAAATGATGATAATAATATTCAATGAATTTACCATGCTAGTGCTTCTTTTCTTTTTGGCTAAAGGGGATTGAACCCAGGGCTTTTGGACTAAGCTAAATTCCAAATCCTTTTATACTATTTTGAGACAGGTTCTCACTAAGTTACTGAATTATCTAGGCTGGCTTGAATTCACAATCCTCCCAACTCGCCCTCTCAGAGTTCTGGGATTACAGCCATGTCTGACTTATTTTCTTTCTTAATAGTGATAAATCCCTCCAATGAATTGAGTTAAACTTCAGCTTCAAGCTAGGTTCTACCATCTGGAATTGTGATAACTTTGATTTATTTTACTTCTCATTTGTAAAATGGATTTTATGTAAAACTAATCTTTTCAAGGTTGTTGAGAGAATTAAGAAAAATACTATGAAGTTCTTAACATTGTCTGCTATTAAATAAACCAAGAAAAAATATTAAATCCTTTCAATGTGGGTAGTATTATACTCTCTCCTGCTTCCATTTCACAAATGGGGCAATTGAGCTTTAAAAAAGTGACTTGACCAAGAGCTCTGAGTATAGGATTAAGACTGTGTGTTCTAGACTACGCTAAACACCCAACTGATTAGCTTCTGTGTGCAGAGTTCCCATTGTACTTTTTCTTACAATACATTCACATCATACCACATTTCCCCATCCTTCATTAAAATATGAGCTCTTCAAAGGCAGGGTCTAAATTTCTCTTATCTCAGTACTTGCCTATTAGAAACACAGAATATTTTTTAAAAATATGATAAATCGATACTTCCTCTATGCACTCATGGTTTTCAGAGTACTGATCAAACCTGAGTGCAGTAACAAATAAAGTACAGAAGTGCTTTATTCATCTGAATTATGTTCTGAAATGCAGTTCTACTAACTGGTCTTGTAAACAATTTTTGTTGGAAATTGATAACAACTTTTGGAATCCAGAAACCCGTTCCTCGGTTCTGCTTACTTTAATTTGGCATTAAAAACTTTATCCCACGCTTACCAACTTTTAAAAAATACAACGCTCTTGAACGCAACTGAAATTGTCAAGTGTTTTAGCGTTTCAGGGAGAAACACTTAAGTCTTGTCATGTTACCTAATCATGTTATTTTAGAGATTGTCAATTTACTAACCTTAATAGAGCAGATAACAGAATATAAGTACGAGAATTTACAAACCTTAGGCTCAAAGACAATTTTCCAAGATTAAACAGCAAATAAAGTCATCTATTTCTATAGTGATACTAATAATATTTAAGACACCCCCACTGTGTATGAAATGAAGCAAATTGCTTTATTACGGTGGATTTCCTCACTTAGTAAATTTAGGGATTGGACTACTTTGTAAAAGTCCTTTTGCTTCTTTCGCTTAGTCACTGGTACGTGGGTGAGAAGGGACTATATCTGAGATCCAAGTCTTTCCTCCTCTTTCCGGCATGATGCAGGGCTCACACCCCCACGGAACAGCAGAACGAGCCCTACTGTTTTGCCAGCGGACCCAGGGGTCAATTCGCCTCCGCACAGGCCAGCGGAGGGAGGCGCGCAACATGCTGGGACTTGTAGTGCCAAACCGGTGGCCAGACGGCTCGTTCAACCCGGGTCGCGTGGGCATTCTGGGATAAGTAGTCTCTAGTTTTTCCTTTGTGTAATTCGTTCTGACTAAAGGACTAGAAGGGAACTACAGTCTCCTGCGAGTCATGTGACCTAAATCTAGCACTTGCAGAGATCGCATTGCGGCTCTCAACCTGGCTAGTTCTCTAACCCCCGGCCGCCGCGCGGCGGTTGCCAGGGAGACGGCGCAAGTCTCGCCGCGCGCGTCGCCCCCTTGGCAGTCCCCCCGCCCCTTTTCTCCCACCACAATGAGATCCTAAGATGGCGGTGGCTGCGGCGGTTGACCGAGAAGCCAAAGTAGAAAATGGGGCCGTTGGGCTCTAGGCAGTCAGGGACCTTTTGAACCTCCTCTGCAGTCTCTCTGAACGGGCCGCTGCCGGTGGCGGGCCGTGGGGGCTAACAGCCGCTCCGCCTGTGGCAGGAGGGGCCACTACGCTAATAGGTAAAGCCTGCGCGTCCCCGGCCCCTGGCAACCGAGGGCAGCGCGACCTAGGGGCGGAAGAGCAACGACTCTTGACAGTGTCGGGCCTGACCTCAGGCCCACGCGGCCTCTGTGGGCTCTTGGGTAGTCTTCGCTGTCCGCTTTTCGTCCCTTGGGTGGACAGAGCGCCCCTTCCCCAGGGACCAACCGACGCGATATCCCGGGTGAGCATCTCTGGGACGCGTCGGCGACCGCAGAGCCGCTTTGGGCCTTCCCGCTCCCGCCCCAGTGCCTGTCTCTTTCCCGGGAGGAGGCCGCCCTGCAGCTAAGTGCTCGGGATTGCCCCCCACGGGCTCAGGAAGCGGAGTGGGGGCTATCATCGAGTCCCAGCGTTCTCGGGGAAGGTGGCCCGAAGCCCCGGGACCTCCCCCAGCCCCCTTGCGCCATTCTGCGGGGCGGGGGGCGCCCGAGTCCCTGGGTGGAGAAGGGCCGAAGAGGAAAGCGCGAGGCTGAGCGCAGCTTTCTGCTACCCCAGATATTCCTAGAGCTAAGGGCCGGGATGGGGGCGGGGGGCGTTCCTGACTTCGTCCAGAGTTGCTTTATCTCTGCGAAAAAATGTTCATTTTATAGCTCTCCTTCATGGCTTCATGTCTCTGGTGCCCTTTTCTGCATTCCTTGCTGCAGATCCAGTTAGGCTGGGGGTAGAGTCGGGAAAACGTTGCTTACTTTTGCAGAAATGAGGATTAGATATTAGGCCCGGCTGGAGCGCCTGGTTGAGCGAACTTTTTGTCCTGCGACTGCGGCCCACTTCCCTGGGGCTCGCCTCGTCTGACTTTTTTTTTTTTCTCTTCCTGGCTGGCTTGAGGTACGTGTAGTGTGAACTGCGGGTAACAGATCGTGTTTTGACGCTGGAAGAAGCGGGCCTTCTGGGCGCCCCTGGCGACCCCACCTCCCGTAACTGCTTTCCAGACTCCTCCTCCTGCTGTTTTCTGGTTACCGGAGTGTGTGTTGTGCTGCTTCTGGCGCACCTGCTCCCTTCTTTCCTTATCACCTTCGTGGTGAGAGCGAGTAGTTGCCCTTATAATACTGAATTTTTAAATGAAAGGTGCACCTTGTGTTTATAGACACTTATTTTATTATGAAGTAGCTCTGTTTAAAGTACACACGTTTTTCATCATTAGTTAGAGGTCTTTGAATACTTTGACAGAAGTTAATGATTTAATCTATCAGAAGAGTATACTTTTGTATAGATTTTTAGAAGATGCGGTAGTTGGGGTTAACTCTTCACTGTAGACCAGAATAAATGTTAACATATCTCTTTGCTGTTTTGAGGGATTTAAGTATTAACGTGTATCACATTGTTTTCCCAAAGAATTAAGATAACTTGAGCTTAAAATATTGATAAGTAGTATTTTTGCTCTTTATTGGCTTCTGAAACCTTTTAGACTATAATGCAATGTTTGTTATTGTATATTCTCAGTGTAAGAATTTACTGAATTTTAAAAAATCATTAGCAGACAACAGCTTTGAAGTGTGCAGCAGGAAAGGAGCTGATTCTGAGGCGTAAAAACTAGTTCCTAAAAAGGTAATTGGCATCATTCTGTGTATTATTTTTCTTTGCATGATAACTCAAAACCTATTGATGAAGACTGCTATCCAAATACCGGTGCTTGAGGGCCCATTCTAAGTTAAAAAAAAAAAAAAAAGCCAAAAATTTGTTGCCTTGTTCACGATTTCTTGGCATGCCACTTTGGTCTCTTTTTCTAGCTTTGTCTCTAAACTATTCCTACAATGACTTATGCAGTATCTTTTTCACAGAATTTATTAAGCCCCTATAGGTTTGAATTTGCACTCTGATGAGCAGGTGCGTAGCTACCCTTTGTAATTCATGTACTGCCAGGTTATCTCCTTCATATTTCTGTTACAGTAATTGACAGTTTTTTTTAATGAACTTTTCTACTTCTTAAGTTTGTTATGCCTATAATTGACTGTTTTTTAGTTGTCTAAAATTGCTTTGAATATTTTTGTGTGTAATGCATTGCCACATGTTAGAAAGTCAGTGCTGGGGAATGCAAGTTTACTGATGGAAGGTTATGTAATTGTTAAGGGCAGTTTAGAAAGTAAATGGCTGAAGATGAAAATGAGAAGAAATTTTGTTAAATGCATTTTAGACATAATTGCTGTTTTAAAGATATCAAATAATCTGAATTTCATTGTTAAAATTTAAGACTGCCTGTTTTCAAAATGCATTTAATACAGTCTTGCTTTTCTACAAAAGCAGATTTTCCTTTTATTTATTGGGGGGGGGGTACCCAGGATCAAACTCACAACCTCGCACATGCCAGGCAGGCACTTGTGCCGCTGAGCTATAACCTTGACCCCTAAACGCAAATTTTCAGCTTCCTTGTAAGGAGCTGAAATAAAACTATCATGAGAAAATACAAATTGGTAGTTGATTTGTATGTTAATTTTACATTTGTATTTTCAGTGAGGTTTTAAAAAAATTTTTTTTTCCTGTGAGACAAACAAAATAGAGCAACAAAAATGGAACATAGGAAAAGAAAAGTGGTGCTCAAGAAAGATCAAATGTGAGTGAGTTTCTAAAATATTAGGTGATTGCTTAATAGTAGGCACTTAGTGAAATATTTCATAAAATTGGTCATAAAGTAATTTTTAGCACATTGATATGAGGAATAAAACATTGAGTTAGCACACACTGGTTTTCTTAATTGGGGATATGGCCTTTTCTGAAGAAGGAAGTAGATTTGAGACTTGAAAAAACTAGAAATGATTTGGAGTAATCACACTAGGGAATGTGAAGTAAATAGGAGATGCATAGTAAGCAATACATTTTACAGGTTCAAGTGCCTCTCATTAGAGAATGTACTGTGTATTAACGGTCCAGTACTAGAAGTAGGGCAGTAAACAAAAACATTTATAGTATTTTATGGAGAAGAGAGAGTATAATACACCTTTATAGTATTTTATGGAGAAGACAGAGTACAATATGCCTTAATAGAATATAGCATATCTTACTAGTGGGTAGAATGTCATTTTATGACTGTTTCCCCACCATTGATAATGCAAAGTGGAAGTAAAGAAAGCCGGGTAGTTGGTTTGTCTCAAGTTAACAGAAAGGGCAATTGGTGAGAAAGTCAAGGATGCTAGCATTTTTTTTTTTTAGGAATGGCTAAGTATGTTTTGTGCCTGGGTTTGAGTGAGTAATAGACTCAAGGAAAGAATAACAGTTGCATGACTGGAAGTATAAGAGAGCCAACAGCAAGTTCAGTAGAAATGAGACAGAGAAGAATAAATGCAAGAGTTCATGATCAGAAATGAAATTTCAGGATTTTAGGACTTTAAATTAGTGCAGAGTAAAAAAGGTACAAAAATAAAGAAGTTGAATGAACATTGGAATTGAGACCAGAATCTTAGAAAAATCATTGCAAATGTTGTGTTCTAAAAGCACAAGAAAGGAGCAAGCCATGTTTGTTAGGTCAGTAGAAAATGGTGCCCATTATCTAAAGAATATTTCTGATGGCTGATTTTTCAAAAAAGTATTAGTTAAATAAAAATGGTTTTGATAATATCCTTTTCCCATAAATCTAGGAGAGTAGGAAGAGTAGCATCTTATTTTAGAAATAATTACTTAGAAAATGGTGCTTTTAGAGGGATTTGTGATTTTAAATCAGAGGAGGAGGAGGAATGTTTAGGAATGGATGGAGAATACAGTGAGTTTGTAAAAGTCCCAAGGTTGGGGTAAGCAGAGCTGTTCCCAGTGAGTATGGAATAGAATGGAGATAGAGATTTGAGTTTAATGGCTATAGTGAAGCTTAATGATTTTGCTTTGAGAGAAATATATAATTAAGGATAAGGAACAATAGACTTTGAACATGCTTATATGGAGGCAGAGGTTATAGCAAGCATAATTTTGTGTATTGAGAGAGTAATTTGCCTCAGTTTGAGACTGGGTCTCACTCTGTAGTTCAGACTAGGCATGAACTTGCTATGTAGCCCAGTCTGGCTTGAACACACTGGGATCTTCTTAGCTTAACCTCCTGAATGCTGGAATTACAGGTGTAGGTCACCATGCCCAATTTACATTTACTTTTGTAGAAAGCAAGGATATATTAAAAAAAAAATTGCTAGAATAAAAATGTTTTACATAAGTAATTATTAAAAAATAAATTTGTACCATAAAGAAATGTTTGAGTAGATAGATATGTTAACCTCATTTAAATATTATACAGTGTATAAAAAACCTCATATGATGCTGCATTAATATGTACAATTTTTGTTTTTCTATATCCATTAAATATTTTTTAATTAAAAAGATAAATGTGCTTATATCATAAGTAATTACCATAAAATAGACCTGATGCAATACTTGGCACATGGTATAGTGAATGTTTTATTGATTCAAATAGAGTGGCATATTTAGTTTCAATTTATATATATACTTTCCTCTAGTTTATTCAGTTTTAGTTTAATTTTAAGAGCATTGAGAGATATCACAAGTCTAGTACCATCCCACATAAAAGTTAATTCACAGTAAATAACAAAGTTTAATTCTTTTCAAATACATAAACGCTACTTATATCATAATACCAAGTGACTAGATTACAATAGAAAGGAGGAAAAAATAGGTAAGAAAAGTTTATATAAATAAGATTAGGCAAACAAAAAAATAGAATGGACTTAAAAACATGTAATTTACTATTGTGAGAAAATAGTAACACTGCTCATTTTTCTGTGTTCTGTGATTAAGATAATGTCCGTTAAAGATGTTTAGGTTCTACATAAATCTTTACATTAAAATTTTTGATAGCATGTGTTTGCAGTATTCTAAATAAATCTTTTAAAAAGCTGTTAGCAAGTTACCCAATCAATTGAGTAAACCTGCATCACAGGATTATGAGAATAAAATGATGTAATGTGTGTAAAATATT
Organism: Hydrochoerus hydrochaeris; assembly: GCA_004027455.1. Taxonomy (NCBI): domain Eukaryota; kingdom Metazoa; phylum Chordata; class Mammalia; order Rodentia; family Hydrochaeridae; genus Hydrochoerus; species Hydrochoerus hydrochaeris. Next base: position 250,285 of record PVLA01001958.1, on the reverse strand, counting down.
TAGGATGGTGCTTGTCATATAGTAAACAAAATTTATGTTAGCAATGATTAATTTATCCTATTTTTTTAAATTAAGCATATTTGTGAAGATTTTCTTTCTTTGGTTAGTACCAATTTTACTGTATAAATACTTATGGCTAGGTATCTTGGATCAATTTTCTACCCTCCTGACTTCTATTACAGCTCTTCTTTTACAGATAATTTTTTTTGACTTATTCTTCCAAATGAATTTCACTATCATTTTGTCATTTTCTATGACGAATCTCAGTGGTGTTTTTTTTATTGGAACTACATCATGGCAACATATTTAGAAAAAAGATATTTGTAATTTTTAGTCTTCTTATCAGTGGCGATAGTTTGGTTTATTTATTTTTATTTTTATTTTTTTGAGACAGGGTCTCACTGTGCAGTTCAGGCTGGCCATGAACTCAGCAGTCCTCCACCTCATCTCAGCATTTGGGTACCATGACCCTTGGCCTAGTTTTTCTACTTCAGATTTTCTTTTACATTGTTTACTAGCATTTTAATAATCTCTTCACATGGGACAAAATATATTCCTAGATATTTTATATTTTGTCACTATTTTAAGTGGCATCGTTATATTTTTAAAGTAGTTACAGGCGATATTTTGAAGTTTAAATTTTTTAAATGCATCTTAAGATACCAGTTTTTTCTTTTTAATATTAATGTTTGTTTCATATTGTTCTCCTTGATGGAACTTTAGAAACACTGTTAAGTAACTGATATCTGACTTTCCTGTGTTAATTTAATTTTAATAGGACTATTATATTTTAAAAATAATACTTTTAGTTTAAGATATACTCAGCTCTTTAGTGAGTTATTACAGTAAGATTTTTTTACAGTGGAAAAAAATAGAAACAATATTAAAATACTGTGAGCAAGTATCAGTGTATTTGTGTTAAGATTTTTCAAATTAGAATTGTGTTAGATTTTATCCCAGCACTTTTTATTTCAAATTGATAAAATTTAACTTGGTATATAATTTCTTAGTGTAATACATTAGCCTAATAAATATCCTAAAATTTAAACATCCATGGAATAAATCCTGCTTGGTCTTGGATGATAATCCTTTGATATGCTGTAGTAAAAAGGGATGAATTAGGATCTTACAATCAATGCAGTTTGGATTTTTATCCTTTTTTGTCCTTGTAATTGAATGACCTTGGTAAAGTTATGTAACTCTTTTGAATATTTTTTTATTCATAGTCTAATGCCTTTTCCTGTCCCTTGAATTTTATATAAAACCATCTCAACCTCTCCTTCACCTATCTTTCCTCCAATCTGCACAGTTTTACAGCCAGGGGAAATCCACGGTCCTCCATAAGATAATATAGAAATCTTTTCTCTTGAACATTTCTCCTTCTGACCCTCTTTCACCATTGCTGTTTTTCTTTCTCATCTCTTTGACCGGGTATAGCATTAAGTCCCTTATTTTCATGTGCACAAGCAAAAGCTCCACTGGGGGGATTTTGTGGTTTTAGTAGACTTTAGCAAGATTGGGAAAACTGTGTGGCACTATTTTAGGCATCATTGTTCTTAAAATGTTTTTTAGCCACTGAACTCTTGGGTTTTCTTGGCCCTTCACCCCACCTTGGTTTAATTCTCTCTCAGCATCTCATCATCTTACCTTTACTGATGTACTTTCCTTCCATTAAAGCAAGAGCTCTTCCCTTATTTCATCAGAGTATTTAGAACTTTTAGATCTTTGGCACAAAACTTACGCCCCCATTTTTGGGGTATCGGTTATAAATATTCCAAATTCATTATCAAAACAGAGACACTTTCCTTTCTAAGAGAAGTTCTGGTTCTGTTTAACTTTTTCTGCCTTATTACTTTACCTTTTAGAACTTTAGAATACAGGCCAGTGTAGATTTTAGATATAGAAAGATGGCTTTTCCCTGTCACTCCAGCTGTTTAACTCATATTAACATAATAATCTAATAGCAACTAAATCAATTTGTGACAGTGCCTCTTTATTTCCTAAAATTAGTGCTTCGGAGATTTATTTGTATTTCTGTTTTCATGAAATGATTTAAAAATTGAAGTTTCATGTCTTAAAAAGCATAGTTTTTATTGTTTTGCAGGAAATTAATTATTACGAGCCAGTATGGCCACAGGAGGTGGACCTTTTGAAGAAGGCATGAATGATCAGGATTTACCAAACTGGAGCAATGAGAGTATTGATGACAGACTCAACAATATGGTATAATATCTTCCTATTGACGGTGTATTGTTGACTGCTAATGTTAAAATGCAACTTTGGGGGTGGGGATGTGGTTCAGTGGTAGAGCTCTTGACTTGCCAAGCGCAAGGACCTTGATTTGATTCCCAGCAACACACACCTACTCTCACACACTCTCTCTCTCTCTCTCTCTCTCTCTCTGTGCCTGTAATTAATTAATTAATTAAAATAAAATTGAACTTCTATTTTTTTTTTTAAATGCAACTTTCTTCTCACCAAATCTTACTAAAACTCTTTGTGAACACTGTTAGCTAACATATTAAGGGACCTTAGGCTGTTGATAACTAGTTGAAGACATTATGATTTGCAACTATCAGAAATCAACTTGGATTAGTTTAAACCAAAAAAGGAGATTTATTATAAGGACATAAAGGTGTTTTGTGGAAATAGTGATAAAGGGTTTTAGGAAGGGACTAGAAAAAGGACCTAGAAAGTTATCAGAAATTACTATCTCATTACCCTGATTGCTTCTCAGTGCCTCTCCTTACCATAACTTTCTCTTCCCAGACCAGCTTTTTCTCCTTTTCTGGTCCATGTGATATATATCAGTGCCTCATTATACTGACTAGTTATCTTTTAGATTTAAATTTGAATTTTAAAATATCCTAATTTGGATTAGAGATACATTTGTTTTCCAACCAGAAAGGGTATAAGTAGTATTTAAATTTGGCAGGAACACTCATACATGGATTGGGGAGGAGGGCCAGTTCATAAAGAAATAAGTTTTATTATAAATAAAAAGGAAAATATCCTAAATGACTTTATTAAAGCAGTCACTAAAATATCTTCCAGTAGAAATAAAGTAGGAATTTATAGATGTTTTGGAGAATGAGTTAGGCTAGGTGAGTATGATTAAGTAATACATTATCTAGTTGAAGTATTTGGCATTTTTTTGTTATTTTATATGGGATATTATGTATGTTTTTGCCTATAAAATAATAATAGTTAGAATTGTTGCTTATTCAGTGCTAGAGACTTTACCAGATGTTTGTTATTTTTAATTTTATTTTAAAGATAACACTGTTTTAGAGATTGGGAAATTGAGAGTTTGGGAAGTTAGATAAATTACCTAGGGTCAGAAAACAGTAATTACTTTAGTTCCCAGGGCTATTTCAGATCTGTTTTGTTTTCATCATATATACTGACTTTATAGGAGGTCAGTAAATAATTTATTTCACTCTTTAATTTAGAAATGGAGAAAACCAATTTTTAAAAAAGTATTAAGAATATTTAGATTGCCCGGGATTTAGCTCAGTAGCATAAGCGCCTGCCTGGCAAGTGTGAGATTGTAAGTTCGATCTCTGGTACCAAAAAAAAACAAAACAATAAACATTTAGATTAATTCTAGGTTGAGATTTGGGAATTTATATTTGTTACTTACCTGTATAATGAGAAATTATTATGTTTTCTGAAGGATAGGCTGTGACATTAGGATAGATGTGATGAAGAGAGAAATGGTTACTATAAATGACATAAAGAATGTATGTTTATGTAAAAAAAGTCTTACTACTTTAATCTTAAGATGATCAGTTAAATCTTGATCAATTTTTTAAGCTTACCAAATTTTTTTTTCCTGGTTCAATAAAGGACAGATTAACTTTGCTTTTCCTTTTTTTTTTTTTTTTTTTTTAAAGGATTGGAGTTGCCAACAGAAGAAGGCAAATAGATCATCAGAAAAGAATAAGAAAAAGTTTGGTGTGGAAAGTGATAAAAGAGTAACTAATGATATTTCTCCAGAGTCATCACCAGGAGTTGGAAGGCGAAGAACAAAGACTCCACATACGCTTACACACAGCAGATACATGACTCAAATGTCTGTCCCAGAGCAGGCAGAATTAGAAAAACTTAAACAGCGGATAAACTTCAGTGATTTAGATCAGGTTTGTGAATTATTTGGAAAGTCAAGTTATAATTTTAGGAAATACTTGGAATGGCTTAGGTAATTTGTTTTAAGAATAAAAAATAGAGCTGCTTATTTTAAAGTTTCTGTGCATATGGAAAGAATTTTTATCGTTTAGCAAAGTACTGTGTCCGTTGGTGGAAAACACGCTCAGATATTTTTGTACTTGCCAGACATATCTCTCTGAATTTTCTTACTGTGCTAATAACTAACTTAAATTATTTCATTATGAAACTATTGCCTGTTACTAAGATTGTTGTTAAGTGAATAGAAGGATCCAGTTTAATGTATGTATTGGTAAGTGTGGGATCAAATGTAGAATAAAACTAATTTGTATTTATATTCACTGAACAAAGTTTAGATCTAGAAGCAAATAGAAATAATGAACTCTTGACCAGTATTTTACTGTTCCTTTGCACTTGGAGAGGTGAACTGTTTTTCGCATATGTAGAAATACTGTTGTATGTTGAAGTCTGAAAGTAGATTCAAGTCCAGTGTGACAGTGATGTTTATAATCATGTATCATCGGCATGTATAAAACTAACTATTGAGCATTTACTGTATGCCAGGTACTAAAACAGCTACTTTTGCCAATTGAGTCCAGACTATAAAAATTTTGTAAGCAAACAACAAATAGTGTGAATTATAAATGTTGTTCATGTTTCTAGTACTTCACTTAAACCAATTTTGTTCATATTTATTATTTGAATTATTTTACAAACAAAGTGAGGACTAGGAAATGTGATCAAATTTTAATATTTTAGTAAAAGAATTTTGTAGATCTGAACCTCTTTGTAATTTTAAAGTCTGTTCATTTATACGTACTGAATTAATATCTGATGGTGAAACTAAGAACATCGGAATTACTTTAATTTGTTAAAAGATTGTATGATTTGATTTCTTTTTTTTATATAGAGAAGCATTGGAAGTGATTCTCAAGGAAGAGCAACAGCTGCTAACAACAAACGTCAGCCTAGTGAAAACCGAAAGCCCTTCAACTTTTTGCCAATGCAGATTAATACTAACAAAAGCAAAGATGCTGTTACAAGTCAAAAGAAAGAAACGATTGGATCAGCACAATGTAAAGAGTTGTTTGCTTCTGCATTAAGTAATGATCTTTTGCAGAATTGCCAAGTCTCTGAAGAAGATGGGAGAGGAGAGCCTGCGATGGAGAGCAGCCAGGTAATAAAATGTGTTTTGCTCGTTTTCAGAAACCTAAAAATATAAGCATTAAGATTTTAAAAATTATATTAGGTTATACACATAGCAATTTTATTTAGCTGCAAGTAAAGTATTTCCCTGACCCCTTCATTAATCTGTCAGGTTTATTTAAAACAGATTTTTTGAGTCCCAAATGATTGGAGAATGGCACTCAAGTTTATTAAGTGTTCTTTTATTTGCCAAATACTGTATTGCTAAATTTTCATAAAAAGGGATTAGAAGCAGTGTGATTAGTACACTATCATAAGAAAATTTTTAAATGATGATATTCTTTTAAAAAGTATTTTTAAAAGTTAATATTTTTAATTATAAAGAAATACATAAATATTAGGAAATTTTATATTGAAATAATTTGGTATATAGTTTGTTTTACAGATAAAATTTTTTGGGTAATATGTTAAAATAATTTAGAAATTTATTTTAAAATTGATGCTACTTGGAGTTTTTAGTCTTGACATTTGTGTATTGATTAAAATCTAAGTTGGATTCAACTTTTTGCATGTATGGATCCCTGTGATAAACCTAGATGTATTTTGGGTTATTCTAGTTGAAACAAAAATCTGAGCCAGATGTGGTGGTACACACCTGTAATCCTAGCACTCAGGAGGCTGAGGCAGGAGGATCATTGCAAGTTTGAGATCAGCCTGGGCTACAAAATAAGCTCAAGGCCAGCCTGAACTGCATAGTGAGACCCTGTCTCAAAAAAGATGACCAAAAAAAAAGCAAAAATCTATAAAATTGTTGCCATTTAATTATCCTCAGTTTTACATGTTGTGTATGTCATGCTTATTTTTTCTTTCTCCCTTTTTTCTTTTGGTACCAGGGATCAAACTCACGACCTCATTCTTACCAGGCAGGTGCTTAGCCCCTGAACTAAATCCCCCAGCCCTCTCCTGCTTTTCTTTCCCCTCTAATTTTCTTTTCTTTTTCAGTAATAGAGATTGAGTCCAGGGCCTTTACAGAGAGATATATCCCTAGGCTTCTTTCTGTTTTGTTTTTTGAGACAAGATCTTACAAAGTTACTAGGTTGAACTTGAAGGTTTTCTGCCTTAGCCTCCCGGAGTGCTAAGATTACAGAGGTGCACTACCATGCCCACCTCTTAATTTTCTGTTTCATATTTCCTCTGCAGATTGTAAGCAGGCTTGTTCAAATTCGTGACTATATTACTAAAGCCAGTTCTATGCGAGAAGATCTTGTAGAGAAAAATGAAAGATCTGCTAATGTTGAGCGTCTTACTCATCTAATAGATCACCTTAAAGAACAAGAAAAATCATATATGAAATTCCTCCAAAAAATCCTAGTAAGTTTTGGACTTTTTAATAACATGTTGAGTTACTTTTATAACATCAGTGTAGATACACTGATGACACTGTAATGCCACCCAGAGGAGGTAATTTTTCAAAAAAAATCGTGCCATCCATTATAACTTTTTATTGCCCTTTTTGATAGTTGTATGATTTATACTACTAAAATATTTCAGGCTAGAGAAAATGAGGAGGAGGATGTTCGGACTATAGATTCAGCTGTGGGATCTGGTTCTGTAGCTGAGAGCACATCGCTAAACATAGATGTGCAGTCTGAGGCTTCAGGTACTACGGTAAGCGGCTTTTTGGTAATTAAAGTGATAGAAATGAAGATTTAAACTTTCCTCCCATTTCTCAGAATGATATTTTATAGGCATTCCTCAATGAAAAGTTTTCCAGGGAAGAAGCCCTCAAATTGTTAATGCTATATATATTTTTAAACATGGAAGTTTTATTTAACATTGAAAATAGTTTCAATGGTTGAATTGAAAATTTACTAATTTTAAAACTTCAGTTTACAGAAATATTTTTCTAGTTTTGTCAAACAGCTTTACTAATTTTGAGAAGCACTGGAAAAGTAAAAAATTCACTGTGACTGTAAGGGCCATTAGTAATCACTGATGATAACTAATGGTTGCTAAACATGTAGTATATTAGAGAAATCTGTCCATTTGCCATTGGAGGCTGATTTTATGGGTTATGGGATTTTCATTTCTCAGGCTGTAGTTTAGTACTATAGCAAAACCAAATGGCTGAAAAATGAGGTACAGACTAGTAAATAGTATAGGATACTATTTACATTTTTATTCACAGTGAGAAAAATACTGGATTTCTATCTGCAGAATGAAATTTTTGAAAATAGTATCTTTTTGTAAAAACAATAATCTCAGAATTTTTAATGAAAGATTTGTAGAATAGACTTAGCATTATAGAAGTTGGTGTACTTCAAAGCAAGTATACTTTAACCATCTTTATTTTTATTTTAACAGATGTGCCTATAAGCATGCATTATTAAATTTTAAAACCTATTACTAAAAAGGCTTTTCTTTTTAAAGGATAACCATGTATGTCACTTTTTTTTTGAAGATTGTACTAATAAAATTGTTCAGCATTAGGAATTTGAGAGTTTGTTTCCTTTTAGTATGACCTGAATAGTTTTATCTGCCTCATTTTCCTTCTGTGACCTTCTTAGTTTGAAGAGGTAATTTTTTCTCGACCTTATTTTCACCAGGAAATACTCAGAGGGCTTGATCCAGACAGTTGTTGGAAGAGTGGATTCTACTGTGAGGAACTGGTCTTTTTAGTTACAGTGGTGCTGGGACTAATTTACTCCTTACATAACAGCAGATATGAAATACTTAGGGCAATGTGGGTAAAGATATTTGTTGGGAAGGATTGGGAAAAGGTATAGCTGATTATTATAATTTATATACTAGCATCTTAAGTGTTGGGCCAAGGATATATAGCTCAGCAGCACAGTGCCTCCCTGATATGTGTGAGGTCCTGAGTTTGATTGCTGGTACTACCACCGCCCTACCCCAGTAGTGTTCACCATGATGAAAACTTTTCATAAGAACATAAAATCATGACCTTGTAGAAATTTATTAGTAGTGCATAGTGGAATAAATGTTAAAATATACCCTTGTCATTTTGTATAGATTGGCAGTTGCCTTGGATATAATCTTGTAATAAGCAACAATTTAGTCTATAGAAATTTGAAAGTCTGATTTTGCTGCTGCTTGGGCATGGGAGTGGATTAATTTTTTAGGGAGAGACTGGGAAAGTTTTGTGTTTATTTACAAGACTGGCTTATATGTTAAACAGGAGTATTGTTAAGAAATTATTATGCTGCACTATTTAATAAAGGAGGCATCATTTAGTCTTGAGAATTCAGTCATACATTGAGGACAAACTAGGGAGTTCAGCCTCACGAAAAGAGGTTTCAGACACAGACGTTACTACAAGTCCAAAAGGGGAAGGTGACAGACCTCAGAATGACAGGGAACTGAGGCCTAATAGGAAATACAGCTGAAAACGTGGATTTCCCTCAAAGGTATACTTCATAATATTAACTTGGGAAGCCTAAACAAGCATTCTTTTGTTTATATTTCCCCTTCCTTATTTGCTTTTTTTGTTGTTACTGCTATCACTCTAAATATATAAATTATTAGTATGATTAAATATTGTAATTTGCTTTAGTAAAATCCTATACCTTACTGATTTTCTTTCTGCTTTCATATGTACTGCTTCATGGATTATATATAGCAGCTGATTTTAATTTACATTAACAAAGGATTTGAAAGATAATTAACAGAGGAAGCATAATTTAATTTTTTGCTGTCAAAATGTATGTAACACATTCTGAAGCACCATTAGTCAGTTGCCTTTTGTTTTAGATATTAGTGTGTATGCATTAAAATGAAACTGCACTTTTATTTCTTTTGGTCATTTATTAGAGAAAAAGTAGAGCAAACTGTTAGCTTTCTTATCTAAATAAGAGTGAAATAAATACCTGTATACTTTTTTGGGAGGAGTTATGTGTTTTGTTGCTGTTGGAAACCTTTTCCAATCTTTTTTTTTTTTTTCCTTTTTTAGAAAAATAATTATCCAGTTGATTTGTTTGAATTCTTTTGCTGGATTCCTTCAGTGTTTAATTGTTCTTTTCATTTTTTTATGATTTGTATAAAGGCATTCAAGATAAATTTAAAGACAACTATTTGTATACTTCTATTTATAACAATGCTGATAGGATAGCATTAGTAAAAGTGTTTATATCCTGTTGGCAAGGGCAAAGTACTATTTCAACAGTTGAGTATAGACAGGAATAAAAAACCCTTAATTCTCACCATCTCACTTTATTATGTTTTTTTCTTTGCTATACAGAATCTGTCATTCTCATCACCTTTTCCCCATTCCCTCCTTAGAATTCTTTCAAAACAGAAAAGGTTGAGTTATGACCTGTTTTCAGAGCTGACAGCAGCCTTGTGAGTTGCAGCTTGATAGGAAGTGATTGGTATTCTAACACTGCCTATAAAGGCAAATTCTACTTTATGGAACATTTTACAGACATGAAGTTTTGTATAACTTTACAAAAGAAGCTTTCCACAAGGATTCATGCTTTTTTTGCTATTAGTTTCATCAATTCTAATTATTTCATGTGAACTGGCCTTGTCTCTTTAACTAGCTATGCTTTTTCACAGATTGTATCATGTATTTCTCTATTCAGAACCCAAGCATATAATTTTGGGGCAGACAGTATGGTGTAAAGAATACTAAACAAGAGACTAGGAACCTGAATTTGCCTGTGACATGGAATAAATTATAGCTTTACTTCTTTGGGCTGGTATCCTCATCTTTTTCATCTTTACAAAAAATTTGGAGTACATACTCTCTTTAACTGTAGATATTTTAGAAATATGTTTGGATCAATGAGTAATTGCTGGAAAACCCCAGTTTCATAGAGGAAAAGGTTTTCTGAAATTTGATTATTTTATGCTATGCAAATCCCAATCTAAATAAGTTAATGTTGCAAATATTTTGCCTTTTAAAGCAAACTTTTAAAAAATTAATCCTTGTTACTAGCATTTATTTTGAGATTTAACACCTAAAGTATTACTTTTTAATCTGTAAAATAAAATGTAGTTGGTAAAGGTGACCCAGAAAAGTTTAAAAGTGTGTGTTTGAAGGATGGACATAGTCCTGACTTCCATTTTGGATTTCTATCCCAAACAACATCCGTGTACATCTTATTTCTGGATATTTTTATTTCATTTTCTAATATTCTCTTTCATTGTATTTGATCATCATCCTCACCTCTTCCTTTGCCTCAGCTTTTAAAAGTATGAGTCTGAAATACCTATGTGGATGCAAAATTACTAAGAACTAGTAAAACCACTAATTTTAAAAATTGTTGGGAATTCACTGTTAGCTTTGTAAAAATCTGAACATGATGATACTTATTTTAACAAATAGCGTTTCTGTATTATTAGGGTGTCATACTTTTGCAAATAAATGCTAGTAACAAGGATTAAATTTTTTTAAAAGTTTGCTTTTTAAAAGGCAAATGGTAACATTAAGTTATTTAGTAAACCTTTTAAAATTAGATAGTTGGAATGTAAACTGGAATCTAAACTATTTTAAGGTAGAAGGTTTATAAATTAGGCAGAAATAAGCATTTTTGAGGGAGCCTCTTTCCAGATGATATTTTTGCAGAATGCTTCTTGTAATTAAGTCTCATGTATACACTTTCCCAAAGGATTATTAACCTAAAGATATTCCTCTGAGTTGCTCCATTGAGATGTGTACCTATTGGATTTGGTTTTACATTTTACCAATGACTTTGGTTAAATTATTAGAGCATTACTTTTCATCACATTTGAGAAGATTAGGTATTGATAGTTATCCCCTAACCCTTTCAGTTTTTTTCCAAGTTGAAAGCTAAAACTGAAAAGTTGAATTTTAACAGGGATTAAATATGAGTGATAACAAGATAACTCTACTTGTATAGGATGGCAAAGAACTGAATAAACCGTAGTTAATTTGAATAGATTTCAGCTTATTAAAAATTTATGACAACAGAGAAATCTTCACTAAATAGTGTATTAACCAAAGTAATAGATTATTTCTTTGTCGTATTCATGAAGTCTAGAGATAGTCTAGGATATGTTAATGAGGCCCTGGCTCTGACTTACATCAGATACTCTCAATGTAGTCTACTTCCTGTTTCATTTTAATACTCTCTGACTGCCTAACTCTGTGCGTATCATTTTTTTAATTGTTGTTTATTTACTAATCGTTTTGATTTTCAAGTCATACTGTAAAATGGTTTCATGCTTGCTTGTCCTTATGGTTTTAATGAGTTCTGCTGGGGGAAGCAAAGAGTAGAAACTTTTGCATGGTATTGGTAAGAGATGTCACCCTGAAGGAAACTTCTCTTGAACCTTCTGTGTGCACCATAATTTTGCCAGAATCATATGAGTACAGGAAAAGTGAATCTGTGCATTTTTTCTTTCAAAGGAAAACATTGAAACTTTACTGTCCTTAGTAATTTTAGAGGAGGAGGATCATTCATTGAGAACATATGTAACTGCAATAATGTTACCAGTGCAGATTTAAAATAGACTTAAGTACAACAGAAGAATATTTTGTGTATTAAGTAATTTGTGTGTGTGTGTGTGTGTGTGGCTGTGGCCTTGCATATGCTAGGTAAGCATTTTACCACTGTGCCATATCCACAGCTCTTAAATTCAAAAAAATTTTAATGGTTATTCAGTGTTGAAAGTATTTCATGCATCATTGAGCTTATAATTTATTGTTTTCAGATTGTATTTAAATATGTCTTTAGTTGACCTTTTTTCTTGTTGGGTTACATTTAGAATAGTTTTAGATAAACATTTAAAATTTGATCATTTTTATAAGTGATACCTTTTTAATCTGTTACTTCTAGGCAGGGTGATAACTTCCTTTATGTCCTCATACTCAGCTGAATGCATACTTGAGTAAAAATACTAATGACATTTATGATAAAAACAATTTTTAGCTTATATGCCTAGTAGTATATACAGGTAAAGCCTTTTTACACAGTAACACATTTTAAAATTTTCTGTTCTTGGCTAGAAATTTTCATTTCTGGGATTTTTGCTTGTTTAGTGTTTTTAACATACTTTAAGAAGTAAGGATGAAAGTTTCTTAGTTTGGTCTTTTTTTACTGAGACTTTCAGGATACTTACCCAACATAATACACTCTTGCTTTTCTCTAGAGCCTGGACTTTCTATAGGGTCTCATATTTTTATGTGCATTTATGTGAATCTCCTTTTGCTCTGTAGATTCATCTTCTATTTCATGTATCTTTTTTCTTTCTTTTTCAAATTCTTCATTATAAGCCATTGCTTATGATCTTTACTGTGAAATTACCAAACTACTGTATTGCAAGCTGTCTCTATCTCATCATTCTGTTCTCCTTTTCCTTCAAATCTACTAAAACTGTGTCTAGGGATGTATATTTAATACTAATTCATTATCTGTGTATGTACTTGTCAGTAGTTAAGACAGAAACATTGATTCTAATAGTCAGATATAAGTATTATTGGTCTTACTTTTCAGGCCAGAGATCCTGAACAGGAGCCTATGGAAGAGATAGAAAATTTGAAGAAGCAACATGACTTGTTGAAAAGGATGTTACATCAGCAGGAGCAACTGCGAGCTTTGCAAGGAAGACAAGCTGCTCTTCTGGCTCTGCAACATAAAGCAGAGCAAGCTGTTGCCGTAATGGATGATTCTGGTATGCCATACTCTTCAAAATGTTTATATAAGCAAGACTTAATAAGAAACTATATTGCAAAGTGGATTCTCTTATATAAATCAGGCTGTAATTGCTGACTAGTTGAGAAACCTGCCTACAGTCTTACCATGTACTGAGCAAACAGATACCTTGCTATCCTTTCTATCAGTGTATCCAAAAGTGGTAAAAGGAACAGGTTGTAGTTCTGTTTTTGAACCTCAAACTGATTGAGCTTTTGATATTCTTATTTACGTTTGTTTAAATATTTTATTCAAGTAGGATTGTTCTTTGCTTGCTTCCCAAGGAATGGTTGAGAATCCTAACTGGGGTCATAATTTTATAGAGCATCTTTAGCAGTCAGTGTTGTTTGCAGTTCTTGTTACCTCAGTTAGGTATCTAATTTTATGTACTGGTACCTTTGAGTTATAATATATTTTATTCAGGTTTTCTGAAATTCAGAAATGCTTCTTCAAATTCATGTTGATTATTGTCCTGTTTCCCTCATAGCTGTGTATTATAAAGGTGAAATCTGTTGACTTATTTAGTATTGGGTCTAATTTTATAGAATGTTTCATTATCTTCAAACCTGTGTTTTAATTTTTCATCACATTAAAAATAAGATTGTTACTAAAACTCAAGGCTAACTTTTGCTTTTGTTTTAATAGACAAAAAATAATTATATGTATTTATGGGGTACAAAAATGATAGGACTTTTGACATACTCTTCCAACAATTAAGTTTTAAGTTATATTTTCTAATAGTCTGTTGCTGTCATATTCTACTAATAATTTATATTTTTGGATCACTCCATTTTTGCCAGTGAGTTTAGATCCCTTGTTACTGAATTCATGTCTAAGCCTACTGAATTCATGTCTAAGCTCAGCTATCTAATCACTGGTAAATCTCCTTTAATTTTATAATTTCATAAGAAATTTATGACTTTCAGGTAACTTTTTGAAATATGATACACTTGTATATAGTAATAATTACTGGGTTTTGTCACCGTTTTCCATAAAAATCTAAAGAGCCAGTAATTATTACTATATACAACTGTATCATATTTCAAAGAGTGAGTTATCTGAAAGTTTCTGATTTATGTAAAGAATTTTAGTAGAATTAGACCTCTTGAATTCTAAGTAAGGGGTCTTTGAAATTCTAAATGTTAACTTTGTAAAAAGTAAATTATTTATTTTTTTAAAAAACATGCTATCATGAATTGGAATAAAAGTGGAATGAAAAGGAGTTTGAATTTGAATTTATTCTATGTACTATAGAAAGGGTTTTGGCTTAATAACTTTAAAACAGTTGTTCTTTATAGAGATTTTATAGGAAAATACTGATGAAAAGTTAGGATTATAGTTTGTAAGGGAGACAACATAATTGTCACAGGAAAGAGTATTTCACGATTTGGAAAGTTGCACATTCGTCATCTGTATTGTCATTTCTTTTCCATGTAGAATTTGGACTAGATCCATAGGGTTCTGTCACCCTAAATTTAATTATTTGGCAGAAAAAAATAATGTTTTTCTTAAAATTGAAGTAATTTATAGCCAATATTTTCTTTTAGAACTAGAGAAAAGTAAAAATAAGGGTGGGGTATTTTGAGTAGTAAGCAGTAACTGTTAGCAGAATTATCACCAGAAACTCCTTCAGAAATAGGAGGTCTTTTTTTTTTTAAGTGAAGAGGATAAAATCCATGGTTTCTTAGTATGACTTATATTGTATGCAGTTACTTCAGTAAATTATATATTGTACTGCAGGGGTAGCAAGCTATAGATTCAGCCCCCTGCAGTAAATAAAGTTGCATAGAATACAGGTATGTCTATTTGTTTGCATATTGTTAATGGTTGTTACATAATGGCAGAGTTAGGTAGTTGAGACAAAAACTGTATTTCTCAGAAAGCCTAACCTATTTATTATCTGAACCTTTAAGTAAACTTTGCTAGCTTCTATATTGTAGTATTGATTTTATTGGGGAAACTGGAGATAAAGATCTGTTAGAATCAGTTGCTCAATTTTAGGCACTGCACACTGTTCCCACAACAGACTGGTAGACTTGCTCTACACTTCATTCATTCAGTCATAATTATTATTTGAGGTAAATACTGTTCCCTCTTGTATGTTGGAATAGAAAAAGGTGAGCTGTTCTACTAGAGTTTTGCAGTTGTCTATTTTTAGGCTAGATAGAAACTTCTAATAAAGTTGCTTATTAACAAAGGGTTAATCAGTTTCTTTTTTAAAATTTTTATTTGTAGTAGTATGTGTTTGTACTACATGATTACATTCATCGTGGAGAGTTGGCACATGTATGTAGGCTTAATTAGTTTCAAATTACGTTAGATATGGTTTTTTTGTCAAAGTCTATGTTTTACTTCTCAAATTAAAAAAGTGTTTTATTTATATTAATGAATTATTATTAATTTCCTTTCCAGTTGCAGAAACTACAGGTAGTTTATCAGGAGTTAGTATCTCATCTGAACTAAATGAAGAATTGAATGATTTAATTCAGCGTTTTCATAATCAACTTCGTGATTCTCAGGTAACTTAACTTTTTTTTTATGGTGGAGCTTATAGTTGCATTAACTAGACAGTGGTCTTCAAACCTGACTAAGCATTATTATCATCTGGCAGAATGCTTGATGATTGGTCAGGGCATTGACCCCTCCTTTCATTCATGATCATGAGGGCTGGTGGGCTTTAAGCAGCTGGGATGCTGAACACACAAGTTAGAGATTTACTTTTGTTTTGTATGCTATTAAGTAATACGTTAAGTCTAGGTTCTTGGAATATTTTACAATAGTTTTACCACCAATTTTATGAAAATTCTTGTTTGAAAGTTAATAGGTGCATTAATTTAACACATTTTGTAAATAATGATATAAATGCAAATTTATAATATTTGAGCGTTGGATAAGAAAGAATTAATACCTCTCCATTGGAAATGAGTGTGCTTGAAGACACAGTGTCTTGTGTCTTCTTGCTGACCAAGTGAAAATAAGAGATGTTTACAAGGAGATAGGTGTGAGAATGCTAACAACAGTGTGGTGCTAGTAGCAAATAACAAATAATGAAACACATTTTTCATTTTATAAAGGAAAATAATAAATTATGACAGTGAAATTCTGTTTAGTAGTTATTAATGAAACTGCTAAGTTTAAGAAGGGTGCTTTGCTGGGCATAGTGGCACACGTCTATAATCCCAGCACTCCGGAGGCTGAGGCAGGAGAATCGTTTGCAAGTTCAAGACCAGCCTAGGCTACAAAGTGAGCCCGAGGCCAGTCTGAACTGTATAGTGAGACTGTCTCAAAAAGACAAAAGACAAAAAAAGAAGGGTGATTAGTCCTGGGAATGTAGCTCAGAGGTGGAGTGTTTACATTCATGAGGCCCTGGATTGAACCTCCAGTACCACAAAAATGAATAAATAAATTAAAAAATGCTGCTTACTTTAAAAAAATATGTACTTACATAATTTTTATGGACATAGAAACATATTACAAAGTAAAAATTATATAAAAATACATACAAAAATGATGGATCATCTAATTCCAGATTGTGATTACTTATGTAGAGGATAAAGGGATTTGGGAAGGATGTATATAGAGATTTAGCCATTTTTCTAATACTGTTTTCTTTAAAAAAAGAAATAGATATAAATATGGGAAAATGTTAAAATTTGACGAAGTTTAGTGATAGATACTTGTGTGGTTCCCTAAGCCTTAGTCCATTCTTGAAATATTACATAGTATTTTTTTTTTTTTTTTAAGTAGAGGAACAGCTGGGTGGAGTAGTGCAAACCTATAATCCTATCACTTAGGAGTGTGAGACAGGAGGACCTCCTTGAGTTTGAAGGCCAGCGGGGGTTGATAGTGTGGTCAAGGTCTGTTGCATAGTAAGACCCTGTCTCAAAACAACAAAAAAGTACAGGAACATATGTAGATCTGGAAGTTCAAGCTTATGGTGGTGGTTCTAGAAAGATGAGAGAGGTTGGATATGATGCTGCATACACAACCCAGCATCCTGGGAGGCTGAGGCATTAGGATCTCAAGTTTGAGTCCAATCTCACCAATTTAGTGAAACTGTTAAAACATAAAGGACATGTATTTAGCTATCAGTGCAACATAGGCAAAATATGTCTCTTATAAAGGATATTTATATTTAAAATAGCTTAAAAATGAGAGAGCAACTTTCTATTGCCTTTCTCTTAATTTTTTTTTTCTTTTTTAAATAAGCCTCCAGCAGTTCCTGACAACAGAAGACAGGCAGAAAGTCTTTCATTAACTAGGGAGGTGTCCCAGAGCAGGAATCCATCAGTTTCAGAACATTTACCTGATGAGAAAGTCCAGCTTTTTAGCAAAATGAGAGTGCTACAGGAAAAGAAACAAAAGATGGATAAATTGCTTGGAGAACTTCATACACTTCGAGATCAGCATCTGAATAATTCATCATGTAAGTAAATCCGATTCAGCAATATTAGAGGACATAAATATATATGCTATTGTGTAATAACTACAGAATATTTGACGAGTGACAGTTTCTCAAGAAATTTATCATTTCTGTGGAGAGATAGAACTTGAATTTGAAGTTTTGAAATAACCCAGTGTATGATAATAGCCAGATGGATAGTAAATCTATTCAGAAAAGAGAAAGGGTAAAGTTGGACCTTGAAAAATTAATAGAATTTTAGTAAGTGGGAGGAAAACGGGTAACTATTTGATATTTCCACATGACATTGCATTTAGTAGAATATTCAAAATTTTTGCTAATGAGAAGTCAATCCTATTTTTATTTTGATTGAAAAACCCCAAAACTATGGGCTGGAAGTGTTACGCAGAGGTAGAGCACTTGCATAACTTGTTTGAAACCCTGGGTTTGATCTCAGTACTTCAAAAAATAAAAACGCTGAAACTGTGAAACATTTAGAGACTATTTAGACAACAAAAAGAGAAAGGAGAAAATAATATAAAAGCCAAAAAAAAAGACAAAATAACTTCCATACATATGGTTTAGTGTAGAAGAATCTAGAATTTGCAACCACTGAACTTATATTTATTTTTTAAAAATAAGTAAGTGTTCATTTCAGGGAGCTGTTATAGGAAATGTCTTTTATGTTGCATAGATAACTCTACATGCTCTAATTGTTTTTTGGTTTTTATTTTGGTCCTGCCTTGGCACACACTAGGTATATACGTTGCCACTGAGCTATACTCCAGCCCATTTAAAATTAGACCTACTTGTTTTTCTTGCTGTCCTAATACCCTTTCAGGTGGTTCCTGCCACTTAACTAAAAAAAATTTGTAACAGGATTTTGAACACTAGAAATTGAAGTCAGTAGGGGCAACCTACGTTGGTTATTATTATTTAACATGCCAATCACCGTCTTACTTTAAAAAAAAAAAAAGATAAAGGATAAAAACATCGTCTCTGAAGTCCCTGTTTTTTAAATTCTCCACCCATTCTGCTTTTCTTCAACTTGCAAAAAAACCTAACATTTCCGCTAAGCATGGTGGAGCATATCTATAATCCCAGCATTCAGGAGGGTAAGGCAGGAGAATCAGGAGTTCAAGGCCAGCCTGGGTCATGTGATGAGATGAAGGTCAGCCTGAATTACATATGAAGACCCTGAAATGTACTCCTTTTCCCTGATTTCTGCTAGTTTTCTCCTCTAGAGCATAATTTCAGTTCCTGTCCTTTACAAATAGAGACAACTGGGGAAAACTTACAATTTGAAACTTGTCCTAGTTTTATGCACACAAAGAAAGCACTCTGCCTTCTGACGACTCCAGATCCTTTTTCCAGTGTGAAAATGGGAGAGCAGTGAAAGGTAGAATTGTCAAGTGTCTGCTGGAAAACAGCTACAGCAATTGTAGCATTAACATAAGCATCAAGCAAAAATAGTCCCTTTGAAAAACAGAGATGACAGTAGGTTTAAAATGAAGAGGAAAAAAGCAAAGATGCTTCATCCATATTAATTGTCCTGGAAGGCGTAAGATATCTTTATCTGATGTATGTGGACAGGAAATAATTAAAATTTATCAGAGTACTCTTATTTTTCCAATATGCAGTATCATAATTCTTGGAATCCCTTTATCCCTGTTTTTAACCCAGTGATTCTAATGTAAAAGTAGCATGGTACACACCAGTAATCTGAGCATTTGGGAGGTTGAGGAAGCAGGATCGCTGAGAGTTGGAGGCCAGCCTGGGCTACAGAGGGAGTTCAAGGCCAACCTGAACTGTATAGTGAGACCCCCATATCAAAAAACAAAAAAAGTAATAGAATCTCTGTTTACTATGTGTATGTTGATGTGTTTAGTTGTGGAATTCATTAATAAGTAATCAGGATATATTAAGTTTGTAAACATTCTATAGAATTTAAGATGTTAATGATCTTAATTTTGCATTTATATTTGTCTCTAAGCACGCTGTTGCTTAATGCCGTGTTTGTCTATGCTAACGTAACTTTCCTCTTCTTTTTGTAGTTGTGCCTTCTTTGACCTCTCCACAAAGGAACGCAGATCAGAAAAGTACAGGTGCAGCCCCCTCTGCCTCTGTGGGCTTGGCACCAGTTGTCAATGGAGAGTCCAATAACAGCCTTGTGTCATCTGGTCCTTTTGCTGCTGCTTCTCTGGTTTCTCAAAATGAGACTGAACGTGAAGGACATCTAAATCCAACTGAAAAACTCCAGTAAAACATTTTTTACAATCCTGTTCACATAGATTAGAATAAAACATTGGGAATAAAGTTGGGCTTTTCTTTCTTTGTGTTGAAATTTTGGAGCCCACTGAAGTTATTTAACAAGATAAACATTTTTAGGCTAGAAGAGTATGGTATGTTATATGTGCATTTTATGAGTTGTCAAAAAGAAATACAACTTTCTACAACAGGTAACTTTTGCAACCTGATGTTATTTTCTTGTTTTTCAAAGAAAGAGCCAGAAATAGCTTGGCTATAGTTAAAATGCTTCTTAATCAAATGAAAGACCCTAGGCTGTAGAGTCATTCATCCCTGGAATTCTGACATGCAAGTCTGTTTCACTATGGACCAGTAACTTACTCTACTCCCTCATCTGCAAAAGAGGGATAACAGCATACCTGTTTATAAAAGTTTTCTTTTTAGATATACTTTTGATTGATACATAGTGATTGTACATATTAATGGGAGGTAGTGTGACATTTCAGTTTGTTTTTAGGAACTAAAAAGTATTGGCTTGTTTCTTAGCACTTAAGTAGACAACTCAGCAAACTTAGTTGTTATTTTTGTTAAAAATATTATACACTTTTTATAGATTTCTTTTTATGTGGGCAGTTGGAATCCTGTAAATATATAGTAATAACTACATACCTGATATGCCTAAGAAGGTAATTAAATTGAATATTAATAATTCATGTCTTTGATATACATAAAGAAGGATAGAAATTTTTTTTTTAGAAATGTTTTTGACATTGAGCTTTTTGCTGTTAATATGTATACCTAAAATTGAAATTGTTTATGCTTTTGTCCCTAAAACAGTATAAGAAATTTAAGTCATTAGACTTTGAGTAAATCATACTTGAAATTAAACTCACTTCATTATAATCAGAGTCCCTCAATATTGATAAGGTCTGTCTTGAGAGTGGTGTGTGCATGTGTGTGTTGCCTGATATTATATGAAACTAGCCATGTGCTCTTGTTTTTGCTAACATGGATGTTAACATTATGTGTTTATCAGGAAACTAAATGAAGTTCGAAAGAGATTGAATGAATTAAGAGAATTAGTTCATTATTATGAACAAACATCAGATATGATGGCAGATGCTGTAAATGAAAACACAAAAGATGAAGAAACTGAAGAGTCAGAATATGATTCTGAGCATGAAAATTGTGAACCTGTTACTAACATTCGGTAAGAATGTTTTTGTAAGTGCTTCAATGTATTCATCCTAACCTAATAGTTTTAGTGGGGTGGTGGTGGGCAGAGGGGAGGAGAACCTCAATAAAGTGCTCATTTGTTTTTCATTTAAAGCTTTCTCCTATCAGTGTACTGTTTTGGCCAGTGTAATCATCCTTTCCCTATACAGGTAAAGTAGGGAAGTATTCAATATAGTGTGTTTTCAGTTTGCTGTTTGTTAGGTAAGAGACAATAAATTATAAGAATTATCTCAGCATTTTTCTTTCCTCTTTTATTTTGTGTAATTTTGACTTCTCAGATGTTCATAAATTTGGAAGTAACATATCTGTAGAAGTTAATGAAAAGTAGGAGCTGATTATTAAAAGTTCAAAATTAAATGGGGTAACCAATGTTCTCCTTATTTTGAAACTATTTTACTAAAGCTTTGAAACTTTGATTTTTTTAAAATTTTGGCTTTTTTTTTCAGAAATCCACAAGTGTCTGCCACATGGAATGAAGTAAATAGTATTAGTAATCCACAGTGTGTTTCTAATAATAGAGATGGGCGATCAGCTAATTCTAATTGTGAAATAAACAACAGATCTGCCACCAACATTAGGGCTCTGAACATGCCTCCTTTAGGTATGATTGATTGTGTTCAAAGGTTTTGCCATATCATTCTTGTGAAATGTGTCTTTCAGTGGTAATCTTAAACTTACTTAATTATTGACTGGATGATTTATTTTTAGCAGATTGTCGATACAATAGAGAAGGAGATCAGGGGATCCATGTAGCACAGGGGGAAGATGATGAGGAAGAGGAAGAAGAAGCAGAGGAGGGAGTCAGTGGAGCTTCATTATCTAGTCATAGGAGCAGTGTGGTTGAAGAGGCTCCAGAAGATGCAGAATTTGAACAGAAGATCTACAGACTTATGGCTGCAAAACAGAAACTTCAACAGCTACAAGATCTTGTTGCTATGGTACAGGTAAATAATAAATTTTTGGGGAGGGGGAAGACCATTATATAGTACACACTTACAAAGTAAAATGTGTGTACATATTTGACAGTTTTGTTGGTAAAGTATAATTAAACTAGTATGCTTTTTTTTTTTTTTTTTTTTTTTTGAGGTGGTGAGGATTGAAGCTGGGGCTTTGAACATACTAAGCAAGCACTCTACTATGGAAGTACATCCCAGGCCTTATTTCTTACATGCCAAATTTTAAAGGCTTACCACTATATTGTACCAAATCAGCCGACTTTTTCTAATAAGGTTGAGTTAATAAGTATTTTGGTCACAACTTTTCAGTGCAATAGGCATAGATAATATACATAAATTACTGCAGCTGTGTTTAGTATAGTTTTATTTAGGAAACCAGATTGTTGGTTTGGTTTTTGTTTTTGCTGATAACCTTAGCCTATTCCAAGTAGATCTCATAATATCTCAGTGAAGTTGATTGTAAACAGGTTGAAGAGATATTAATTGTCCAGTGTTACAAATCAGAATTTAGACAGCCTGATAACAGAGCCTGAGATCTTAACCCACTTGATGTAAAAGAAGAAAAATCTTGTTGTTTTATTCTGCAAAGTCGAGTAAAGTTGGAAGTTGTATTTTGTTTCATTTTGTTTATGGTATGGAGGCTTGAACCTACGACCTTCACACTGAGCTATGTACTCAGCCAATTTTTTGAGACAGTCATTAAATTACCTAGGCTGGGTTCAAACTTCGAATCCCCCTGCCTCAGGCTGCTAAAGTGCTAGGAAGTTGGAAGTGATAATCATGAATTTTTAAAACCAGTGTATACATCTGAAAATATTTATGTCAATGTAGTCTATAGACTTTAGGTTTTTAGTTTAATAAAGTAGGTATAATCTGTCTGGAGCAACCAAAATGATTTAACTTTTAAAATCCTTTTTATCTTTTCCTTAACTGATACATATTGCTGCCTTTTTTCCAGTGTAATATAACCCATAGTCTGTTTTATATCACTCTGATGAAATATCTAAGGCTAGGTAACTATAAAGAAAACAAATTTATGTAGCTCACAGTGCTGGAGTGTTGCAGAGGCCCACATCTGGTGATGGCCTTTTGGCTGACAGAGAACTGAGGTGATGCAGGGCATCACATAGTAAACAATAGGGCACATACATGTGTGTCTGTTACCCTTTGGTATCTATCCTTGTTCGCATAAAGCCGCTGATGTTCAGTTATGCAAGCTCTCTTCTGATGATTATTTTGTTCAATCCTGATCACCTCCAAAGGGTATACCTTTTAATATTTCACAATGGGATTTACTCACACCATAGTAGATAGTTAAAAGGCTTAATATTTTGTATTGTACATCAGAAATCAACCAACTTTTAAAACATACCACTGAATAATTAACAACTCATAGCACTGAATAATTAACAACTCAGATTTAAATGTGCTTGTTTTGCTTTTAGAACTTCATTTCTTGCCATTGAGAGAAGATGAAATTTAGTTTACTGTAAAAATTCTGTGCTTTTTTGCATTACTTTGTATGGATTGTATAGCCTAATGTATGTGCTGAGGTATAAATTGTATAGTTTTGGGTGTCAAGATAGTTTTAATATAGTTATGTTGTTTCAGGATGATGATGCAGCTGAAGGAGTTACCTCTGCCAATACATCAAATTTGGATGATGTCTACCCAGCAGAAGAAGATATCAAGCAGAATCCAAATAACACTAGAGGAAATACCACTAAAACACAGAAAGATACTAGAGTCAATGAAAAAGCAAGGTATCGTAAGCTTTGGACTTAATTTAATAAAAATTTAGTGCCTGTTTTATTTTTATTCTTGGTTTTTTGAGATAGGCTGTCCCTCCATGGTTTAGGCTGGCCTTGAACTCACTTTGTAACTCAGACTGACCTGGCACTTGCAGTAATCCTCTTGCCCTAGCCTCCTGAGTGATGAAATTATAGACACGTGCCGCCATGCCTGACCCTAGTGCCTGTTTTAGAGAAAGTAGTTGGCTAGGTATTATGTTACTGTCAACATAGTTTAGAGTAGTTCACAAATTCAGTGTCAATGTAATTACAGAGAGAAATTTTATGAGGCTAAATTACAGCAGCAGCAGAGAGAGCTAAAACAATTACAGGAGGAAAGAAAGAAACTGATTGAGATCCAAGAGAAAATCCAAGCATTGCAAAAGGCATGTCCTGACCTACAGGTAATTATGACATTTCTTTCTTTCTGTTTGGGGGACAAAGATGTTTAAAACCTGTGTCACCCAAAAGTACTCATTGTGTTTTTCTTTTAAATACTATACTGAGGTGACAGTTATATCTACTAATTTTGTGGAAAACTAATGAAATGGGTTTGGGGATATGTTTATACTGTGAGAGAGTGTATAAAAATTGACTCATTTCCATTCTTACAGTTACTGGGCTAGCTAATCATTGTTTCAGAACATGAGTACTCAGGCCGAGGATTTAACTCAGTGGCATAAGCGCGTGCCTTGCAAGTGCGAAGTCATAGTTCGATCTCCGGTACCAAAAAAAAAAGAAAATAAAGTCCTCCAGAACATGAGTACTTATAACTTTATTATATTAAAATATTCTAGTTTTCACTTTGTAGTTCTGGATCAGCATTTTCATGTTTTACTAACCTAGTAATAAAAGCCTTTAAGCCATCATAAGTTATTTAAAGAAAATAATTATGCATAGTTTGGGTATTAAATATATATATTTGTTAACTAGTTCTCTCTTACATGGGTCTTTGAACTTAAATACAGAATAAGGTATCTTTGGTTACATCAGATAATTAGGTATAGGGTTAATATTGGAATAGAATCATAATTGTTCTTTGAGATCTTCCTAACTTTATTGGTTAGCTTTATTCTTTGTTTTTAAAGAAAGGGAAACACAGTGCAGCAATCCTTTTGCCTCAGCCTCCTGAATGCTATAATTACAAGTGAATGCCACAATGCCCAGCCTCAAATGATGTTTCTGATACAACTATTTTCTAAACTCTTACCATTTCCACTTTAATGTTTTTAATATTTATCCTAAATGTACATAATCCTCAGGGACAGAGTTAGGATAAATGTACAAAGCTTTCCACAGTAGCAGTGGATCACTAGTGGTGCTAATGTTTCTGAGAGTTATGATAGGTATTCATGAACTTTTCCCTGTGTTTTGATTTTTTTGTTGTTGTTATCTATGGGTAATGATGACAATTGAAGTCTGGTAAGAATAGATTAAATGTGGTACTAGATGTCTCTTTAAAGAAGTAAAATAACTACTTTTATGAAGTTAATTTAATTGCCTTAATACCTGATAATCGTTTTTGCCAATTCTTTTTTTAGTTGTCAGCTGCTAGTGTGAGTAATTGTTGTCCTACAAAAAAATATATCCCAGCTGTTACTTCAACCCCAACTGTTAATGAAAATGAGACTGGTACAAGCAAATCTGTTTTTGAGCCTGATGATTCTTCAGTAGTAGATAATGAGGTACAATATAATGAATTCTTTTGTTTCTGTGTGGTCTTAAATCACATTTTAAAAAGGGAAATAAAATCTGTGAAATGTAGTTTTTGTTACTTTTGTTAATTTAACATTGCTGTAACAATACCTGAGAAAAACTACTTAAAGGAGGAGAGGCTTAGTTTGACTTGAAGTTTCAGAGGTGATAGTGGGTATTAATTGCCCCTTGCTTTTAGGCCTGTGGTAAGGCAGAAACATCCTGGTGGAAGGGTATGTTGGAGGAAGTCTGCCTGTCTCATGGCATGGGAAGCAGGAGGGGAAAGAGCTTGTACTGGCTAGCTTTCTCTTTCCACATTTTTTTCCATTTGAGAGTTTTGTTTGCCTTACCAGAGATTGAGTCCAAATTGTTTGCTCTGAGCTACATCCCCAGCCCTTTGTTATTTTTTTACTGTAGTCTCACTGGGTCACTAAGTTGCCCAGGCTGTGCTTAAAGTTGACAGTCCTCTGCCTCAGCCTCCTAGAGTGCATGAAATTAGGGTGCGCACCACAATGCCTGGCTAGGAATTCCTTACTTCACTCAAGTTGGCAAGATTAACTGTTACATTGTTTGGTGGTTGTCTTTTTTGTTGTTGTTGTTTTGCTGTGCTGGAGATCAAACCTAGGGCTTTGCACATGCTAGGGAAGTGCTCCATGTGGAATATGTTTTTAAATTGAAGTGGGTTTCGTGCAGTTTAGTTGGGAGAGCAAATTAGTTTTTTCCAAAAAATACTGATGTTTTGAGAAAGTCATACTCTTTTATTAGTATACTTGGCAGGATTACATATAAGAGAATAGTTGTGGCACATACTGATCATTTCAGTTAGAAAGACCTATCCTTTGGCCTTTCGTTTATATATGATGGATAGAAAATATAACTTTTTATGAATGGTCTATGAAATATATTTGGGTGCTACTTTTTGTCATTAAGAATTAATGATTGTATTTTTCTTATTTATCACTAAAATATTATTTTTATCTTTGTGGTTATCTTAGTATGAAAAAGATAGAAGGAAAGTAGAGTGCTTTGTGTGACAAGATTCTGTAAGACAATTCTGTAAGGCTTCAGTAAATCCAAATATTTATTAGATTTTGGTTTTTAAAACAATAGTTATGGTCAGACATGAGAAGACATGAAATGTTGAGGGAGGAGCTGCGACAGAGAAGAAAGCAGCTTGAAGCGCTGATGGCTGAACATCAGAGGAGGCAAGCTCTAGCTGAAACTACATCTCCAGTGGCTGTGTCATTAAGAAGCGATGGATCTGAGAACGTGTGTACTCCTCAGCAAAGCAGAACAGAAAAGTAAGAAAGTTATTTATCTCTTTAAAAAGTCACTTACTTAAAATCTAGAGGTAAGGAACCTCATTTTCCCTTTACGTTACAGCACATCTGTTTCCTTACTACCTGGCACTTACTACCTTTGTGCCTCAGTTTAACTGAACGTGGCTGCTTTCTTTTCTCATAGCATCAGCTTTCTTTAGTTGCAATTACTGTGGTGTTTAATCAAATGATGATACAGATTTTCTAGTGTTGGTAAGCCTTATTTTCTTAGTTTATAGCTTATAAAAAATGCTTGATATTTTATGGTGTTTTCTGTTACATTGCAAATAAGCACTTTTTTTATTTGTTCCATTCCTGAAGATCTTAAAACATTTTGCTGTATGAAACATTTAGTTTTTAAGGCTTAAGTTTGAAATTTCCTTACTTAGAATATTTCTAAGAGTTGGTCCTCTGTGAGATTAGTTATTTGCTTAGCTATATTGTAATGTTTTGATCTGAAATTATAAAATACAAATTTGTTGCAGCTGTACTTGTTCATATCCTCATACCATTTCTAGAATAATATTCTCTCTCCCTCTTGGGAGAACTTTTCCTATTCTTAGAGACCCAGTATGCATATTAGTGGTCAAACTGTACCTTCTGGGTATTGCATGTCTCTCTTTCATAGATTTCTTCAGATAGTTTTGATGAACATCTAGCTTTAGAACCATTGGTCTAGAGTTGTGTATACATTCTAATATGGCAGCAAGTAGATATTGGTGACTATGTAAATAAAATTAAGTTAAAAATTCATTTTCGTCTGTGGCACATGCTTGTTTGTAATCCCAGTACTCAGTAGGCTGAGGCAGGAGGATCATTGTAAGTTTGAGACCAGCATGGGCTACAAAGTGAGCTCAAGGCCAGCCTGAATTGCATAGTGAGACTGTCTAAAAAGAAAAAAAAAATTGTTTGCTTAGTCCTACAAGCCACATTTTAAGTGGTAAGTAGTCATGTATATTGAGCATCTACTCTGTACGGCAGCAGGTACCAATAGATCATTACCAATATGGTAGAAATTTCTGATGGACAGCACTGAAACAGAGAACTATCACTCAAAGAAAAGTCGAGGAGGTTTAGTTTAGGCTAAAAGTTCCAGACTAGGATTACTATTTTATTTGATAAATCATTTTGTAGTAGACAAACTTAAGCCTTCTATATGGCAGCAATCAGGATAGTACTATTTATCTCATAGAGTTACTATGATTAAATATGATAAACAAAAGCTTAAGCCTGTGTTTGATAAGAGTTTGACCTGTAATTGTAATTTTGTTTGTTTGTTTGTTTTTTTGGTGCTGGGGATCAAACTCATGACTTTATGCTTATCAGGCAAGTGCTTGAGCCTCTGAGCTAAATCCCTGGCCCTATTGTAAAATATTTAACTAATCTTCAGAATGGTATCTGTTGTGTCTCATAATAGAACGATGGCAACTTGGGGAGGTTCTACTCAGTGTGCACTAGATGAAGAAGGAGATGAAGATGGTTACCTTTCTGAGGGAATTGTTCGGACAGATGAAGAAGAGGAAGAGCAGTATGCCAGTTCCAATGACAACTTTTCTGTGTATCCTCCTAACAGTGCGAATCATAACTCTTGTAATGTAAAGGAAACCAAAAACAGGTTAATTTCAGTGTTTTAATCTTTTGCTTGATTTATGTATATCAGGTCTTTCTGACACCGGGCAGTTCTGCAGTTCTCAAGACCAGCTAAACAAGTATGCTAAAGTTCAATTCACTTATGGTACTAAGACTCAAGAGTTAATGCAGACCCCACAAATTGAAGGACTCAGATCCACCAGAGTGTCTTCATTTTGGGTGCAAGTACCTTGGTTCCCAGGGTAACTACACTTCTGTCTGACTTGGTTACAAATTGAGTAGTTCCTATTGGTCCCTTTTTAGGTTTGATAATCTTAAAACTTAACAGAACTCAGGAAAATACATACATACTTAAATTTATCAATGTATTATAAACTATCCATATCAGGAACAAGTCAACTAGAAGAGATTTTTTTAAGAGTAATACATGAAAATATACAGAGCTTCCATGTCCTCTCTGAGCAAGCCACTATCCTAACACTTTGATGTACTCAGCAACCCAAAAGCACTCTGAACTCCAGAGATTTTTGTGTTGGTTTTATTATTGTGTTAGTCACTTTCTCTTCTGGGAGAAAATACCTGATACTCTGTAACTTGAAGGAGAAGTTTATTTTGGCTCACAGTTTAAGAGAGTCCATGGTTAGCTGGCTTCAAAGCAGAAACAGTGTGGTGGGAAGATATGGTAGGGAAAAGCTGCTCAATCTGTGGGAACCAGGAAGCAGAGAAAAGGGAGGAGCCAGACACAAAAATCTACCCTTCTATGTCATGCCCTCAGTGGCCCACAAAGTCTGACTGGATCCTGCCTCCTAATAGCACATTTAGCCAGGAATTCATCAATGGATTAATACACTAGGGTGTGTAATGGCCTCATGATCCAGTAACTTTCCAAAAACCCTACCTCCAAGCACATAGACTTGTTGGGGATATTTTAGATCCAAACCATAGCAGTTACATAGGCATAATTGATTAAGACATGAGCATTGATGATTAGACTCAACCTATGGCCCTCTTTCCTTCCCTGGAGTCCAAGGGATGGGTCTGAAGGTTGTAACACTCTAATGACATAGTTGGTATTTCTAGTTGTCACTCTTCTTTCTCCAAGTGTTACTTTATTAATGATGTTGAAAGGGGCTTGTTAATAACTAAAGATACTTTACCATTTGAGAGATTCTGAGGGCTTTAGGGTCTCTGTGCCAGGAACCAGAGACAAAAACTAGATGTATTTTTATTTGTAAATTATATCAGAAGGTGTGCTCTAGATCCCAGATAGACTATAATAAGATTCATACATAAACCTTCGATTTTACTCCTATTTTGGGGAATTATGCAAGGAGAAAAGTTAAAGGTACTGAAAAAGGTCAACAGAGATATTAATTGCATTGTCAGGTACAGTGGTGTGTGTTTATAATCCCCAGCTATAGTGGTACCTCGGTTCACAACGCTTTTGTTTGCAAACAATTTGGTTTGCACACAGAAGCATTCAGCAACGTTTTTTGTGGTTTGTAAAACTCTGCAAATGACAAACACAACTATGGCGATCTTTCCCAAAGAAATACAAACATGGCCATCTTTTCCAAAATTATAGAACAACTTAAGTTCATGAACTGAGGTTGTACTGTACTTGGGAGACTGAAGTGGGAGGATCACTTGAATCCTGGAATTTGAGGACAGCTTATGTAACTTAGTGAGATGCTGTCTCAAAAAATAAATAAGGTAAATAAAAAATACTAATTGTATTGTTATTTATAACAGGGAAAAATTTTACGTTAGTGAAAAATGGTTAAGTAGATGTAATAGTTCTACATGATAGAATGTTTTGTGCCCAAACTGAAACATGAACAGAAAATGCTTGCAGTATAATAAATACTTAGTTTTGCAGAATAGAGTCATGTGGAATTTTCTGTGCAAAATGTATGTGAAAAAGACCAGAAAGCAAATAAAATTGTATAAATTGGAAATGTGTCACTTTTAAAGAGACTAGGGTATCAGGTTGTTGCTATATTTAAAAAAAAAAAAATTTAATATATACGATGACATAAGACCTTAAATCTTGTGTTAGGTGGAAGAACAGTCGCCCTTTTTCAGCTGACGGAAATTATCGTCCTTTAGCCAAGACAAGACAACAGAATATTAGTATGCAACGGCAAGAAAATCTTCGATGGGTGTCAGAGCTCTCTTACGTAGAAGAGAAAGAACAGTGGCAAGAGCAAATTAATCAGCTGAAGAAACAACTTGATTTCAGTGTTAACATTTGTCAGACTTTGATGCAAGACCAACAGGTAAAATTTACTGTGTAATACTGAATTTTTCATTTGTTTGCACCATTTTTGAAGCAATACAAATTTTTCTAAACTCACCAGTGACTATTACCAAAAATTTTCTTTCAAATAGACTTTGTCTTGCTTGCTACAAACTCTTCTCACGGGTCCTTACAGTGTTATGCCAAGCAATGTTGCATCTCCACAAGTACACCTCATCATGCACCAATTGAACCAGTGTTATACACAGCTAACATGGCAACAGAATAACGTTCAGAGGTAAACTATCTATCTTACAGTCTGTCTGTCTATCTCTCTGTCTCTCTTCTCTTCTCTTCTCTTCTCTTCTCTTCTCTTCTCTTCTCTTCTCTTCTCTTCTCTTCTCTTCTCTTCTCTTCTCTTCTCTTCTTTTGGTACCAAGGATCGAATTCACAACCTTGTGCTTGCCAGGCAGGTGCTTGTGCCACTAAACTAAATCCCCAGCCCCAGAAGTTAACTTTCTTACAAGTATTGAAAGTATATAGTGAGTACTAAACTAAAATTGAGTTTTACTGTTATCTTTTATGCAAACAGCAAGAGCCAAATTACATATTCAACCATTCTGTATTACCTGAGATTTGCATAACGTCCCATGTTGATATTGTTTGCAATATTTTGTATTATTAAATCATATCCTTACATTAGGTGAATTGTACAGTAAGTTTATTCCTATAATAAAGCTATAACCCAAAAATTAGTTTTAGTTATACTATACCTATTACGTGACAAAAGAATCAAGTTTAAGTCTTTCCAAAGGCTGTTAGTGAATTAAGTCATCAGAGCAAGGAAATATTTGTTGTAGTAAATGTGCTCCTGGATGATTTCTTCTATATATATATATGGGAATGTGTGTGTGTGTGTGTGTGTGTGTGTGTGTGTGTGTGTATACATACATATATGTATTCTTTCTGAATATACTTTTTTTTTTTTTTTTTGATACTGGGGATTGAACTCAGGACCTTATTCTTGCTAGGCAGGCACTTGTGCCACTAAGCTAAATCCCCAGCCCCTGAATATACTTTTATAGATGATAATTTAACTGATTTTTAATTTTCTGAATTCCTAAATTTTTGTAGGTTGAAACAAATGCTGAATGAACTCATGCGCCAGCAAAATCCGCACCCAGAAAAACCTGGAAGCCAGGAAAGAGGCAGTAATGCATCACACCCTTCTTCGCCCAGTTTATTTTGTCCTTTCAGTTTTCCAACACAGCCTGTAAATTTGTTTAATCTACCTGGGTTTACTAACTTTTCATCATTTGCGCCAGGTACATGACTAAATATCTAAACAGAAAGTACATACAGGGGTTTTAGATTATAAATTGTCCATTGCATGATGGATTTTTTGTTTTGGTTGTTCAATTTTTATTTTATTTGTTTTTTGCTCGGATTTTTAACATTCTGTTTTGGAATGGTAGGAAATGGCAAGGAAGTTACCTACTTGTCTACATTGTTTCTTATAATAAAAATTTAAGCTTAATGTTGTTGCTAACAAAATGAAGTAAATTGGCTATGAATGAACTGCTTCAACTATTTATTCAGGGAAAGGAAATTAATGTATCCTTTGGCTGCTGCCCAGCAGACACTGTAAAACATTGTGAGAGTACAGATGACTAAATTAGACAGCACTTCTGGAGAAGCACTGTATCTTGTTAGTGAACACATTTAGCTTTTTATTCAGACTTTTTTCCTGTCCTCATTATGTGCCAGCCACCATATTAATTACTGAGATTAAAACACAAATGAGACTAATCCTTGAAGGAATTCAGGATCTAGTAAGAAAGCTAAGAATACTAAGCCTTTCGACACAGTGCCATGATTCTAGTACCCTATGGTTCGGGGGACAGTGAGTAAATTCAGTTTTTCCAGAAAAGGTTTTTAAACTAAACAATGAATATAATTAACTTCCAGAGAGATTAAAAGGGGAAGAGCTTCCTAATCAGTGGAACTACTTAGTTACAAACAGTGAATTAATATTCACTCCAGGAATCTAGAGGTGTGACCAGTGTTTAGTGCTAAGGCAGAAAAAGAATAATTGATGGGTGTGGCTGAAGAGTGACAGAGGTCCTTTGTGATGTGCAGAAGAAGCTTAAACTGTATGGCATATAAGAGCCCTTGGAGGGCTTTGAAAAGGGGCTAACATTAGATTTATATTTTAGAATGATTATACTGATAAAAGTGTTGAAGAGAAATTAGAGGAAAGGAGCCAAAAGTAACTAGTGAATAAAAGACTTCTACAGTAATATAATGGGAAGAGTAATAATCTGATTTAAGGCACTGGCAGTAGCAGTAAAGAAAAAGGAATAATTAAAGAGACAGTATTACAGAAGTGGAGCAGATGAGACCAGTTATATGAAGTAACTCATGAAAGAGGAGTTGAAGGTGTTTTCCAGGAAATGTAGAAGGAGAGAAAGGTAAAGGCTTTTATGAATTGTAAAGATTCATAAAGCATAGTATGTTTTCAAAACAGTGACATTAAGAAATTGAACAAGCCATTTTCTTGCTCAGTTGTATTGTTTTGTTTGAACCTGGGATCAAACTCACAACCTCATGATTTCCAGGTTGGCACTTGTCCTGCTGAGCTAAATCCTTGGCCCTGCAAACCATTTTCTTGAATGCACTGATTGAACTCAAGGCCTTGTAAATGCTTAAGTTGATTTTTAAGTAATAAATAAGAAGCTGTACATGCTGTGCTTAATTTTAACCCCATACCTACCCTGTACAAAGACTGTTAATTCGTGATATACTAGTTCAGTTTTGCAAAGCTCTCCTTATCCCTTCCTGAGAATAATCCTTTGCAGATACCTCTGATACATATCCCTGTTTGCTAAGTACTTAATTATGTTCTGCTCTCCTGGTTAGAGTAGGAAGAATATAAGCTTTGGTGTCATGTAGAACCTCTCTCTTTTTTTTTTTTTTTTAGACGTTTGACCTCTAAACCTATTTTCTTGCTAGTAAAATGAGTATAACTATAGTACCAATCTCACAATCTTACTTTAGGCATTAAATGAAGTAACATGTGAAGTACTTAAGAGTTGAGTCTGGCACCCTATAATTTGATAAAGATCTGGTAGTACTATTTATAACTTCTAGTTCTTAAAGAGGTAGAGATCATTAGTCATCTTTGTATCACCAAGACTTAAAATGTAGTAGACTGAATGAGCTATAAGTGATTAAATAAATGAACATTAGTTTATTAATTTTTTGTTCTGGTGCATTTGAACAGAATGTGTGATTTCATTTTAAGGCTAAAGCAAAATTTATTGTTCTTTATTGCTTTTATTACATAGGTATGAATTTCAGTCCTTTATTTCCTTCTAATTTTGGAGATATTTCTCAGAATATTTCTACACCTACTGAACAGCAGCAGCCATTAGCCCAGAATCCTTTGGGAAAAACAGAATATATGGCTTTTCCAAAACCCTTTGAAAGCAGTTCCTCTATTGGAACAGAAAAGCAAAGGTACTTGGTTGTGAACATAATGTTATTTGCTTAAACTTTTACTTTTGTAAAAACACTTTTGTAATTACATGTAATTATAATTTGAAAATGGAATTAGGGAGGATATTTATGATTCTCTGGCTTGACAGTGTTGGAAATATGAAACTTTTACATCTTATTGAATATGACCAGGCCATTAGGATATCTTTGTCCTTGATTTGATGTCAGTTTTTAAGGTTGAAAGTACTGACTTAAAGCTAGAAACTAATATTAACTGATAGAGAATAGTTATTAAATGGTGAGCCTTTCATTTAACTCATATCTCTAATTAGAATCACTTTCCAGAGAGCATTCAAGTTGTAATATTGAGTACTATTGAATACATTTGGGATATCTTCTGTTTTTTGTCAGTTAGGGATTGAACCCAAGGCTTCAGGCTTACTACTGTACCATTGAGCTACATCCCTAACCCTTTGTTTTAATTTTGAGACAGGGTCTTACTAAGTGGCCTGGGCTAGCCTTGAACATACAATCCTCCTGTCTCAGCCTCCTGGGTACCCTGGGGTTACAACTGTATGTCACTGTGCCTGGCTTTTCTGGGAAGTTTTGATGGTACATGGTGTCAGTCATAGTTAGGGTTTTGTTCTTTCTTAATATTTATTATTGTTTTAATATGATAATTTCTCAAGTTCCATTTCTGACACAACCAGCCTAGAAGACTAGATTGATTCAGACCAGTTGTTCTATGTAGGCATTTTTATGGCTATATAAATGATATTTTTAATAATTGTGTTAACTTAGAAATTATTTTTGATAACCTCTGGTAGAAACATTATGACATTATTATTACCATTACTTACTTCAGAAAATACTTCTTAGAAGGGTGAAAATTTAGAGTTCGTTGAGCATAATATTCTGCCAGAAAGTATCTATGCTTTTCCATTGAAAGCCTTTATATCATTCACATTTCATTTCCTTTTAGCTCTGTGATTAGTCTGTTAAAGTAAGCATGTGGCACTGTTAATTGTTAAATTACAAACTTTCAGGGATTTTGTTTAACAAGTAAATCTAAGAATTCCTACTTTGTGATTCCTTTAGGAAACTTATGATTATTGTTAACTTTGTTGATTCATTTTTTTAGTTGTCCTATTTTTCCCTGTTAAATCTCATGTTGCCCTGTAAAAGTGTTAATCCTTGCTTTACACAGTTCTTAGTGCAATTTCCATTGAGATAGGTAAATGGCTCTCCACAAGCAGGTCTTCACATCGTCAGTGAATAGGACTTCCTACTGGAAGTTCACTGCTTTGTTATTATCGTCATATACTTGATAGTAAAAAATTGTTCTTGTTTTGTATTATTTATATTATTTATATCATTTTTAGGATGGATCTCTGTATTTTATTTTAGATATTTGACCTTCCTCATATTAGATATACCTCAACTCCTCAGAATCTCAAATATCATAGGTTCCCTGAATTAAGTGATTGGAGATAACAAGTCATATAAAGCCTTTATCTTACCTATTTTTTATCAGAAAACTTTTTTCACTGTAGTTGTAAACATTTTAGGCTTGGCATGTCACACAGAGTGTCTGTTTGATTCACCTGCACCATTTCACGCAAAAGCAACCATTGATAATCTGTTAGAATAGAAATAAGGCTGTGTTCAAATAGCATTTTATTTGAGGACACTGAAATTTGAATTTCATGTGTCAGATAGTTTTTTTCTTATATTGTTTCTCAACCATTTAAGAATAAAATCCATTCAAATTCAAAGGTCATATAAAAACAGCCTGTGTTTGCCCTCTAAGCTCTAGATTTCTAACTCTTTTTTTAAGTTTAACTCTGTAGGTGAGTGTCTCCCAAACTGTTGTTTACAATACCTGTTTTTGTCCATGGGTAGGTTCTGTGATAAAAAGTTGTTGACCTCTTGCTCACTAGCACCCTTAAGATGTTTATAAGGCATATTAGTATATTAAAAATGATGAGAAGTCCTATAGATCCATTTAACTTTGTTTTACCAGTGTTTTTTCCCCAAACTTAGATGACAAGTGAATACTTATTGCATATTAAGGGATGCTAGTTTTCAGCAGATAAATTTTAGGAAATGACATTAGGCCAACAGAACTAAACTAAACTATACTTAATGAACTCAGAGAAATTGAGGACAGGTATAGAGATGCACCCCTGTAATCTCAGCACTGAGGAAATGAGGTAGAAGAATTTCAAGTTGGAGCCCAATCTTATCAAATTGCTGATTCCGTGAAAACCCTCTCTCAAGGTCTAAGTGTGTATCTCAGAGTGGAGGCCCTGAACTCAATACCCAGTGCTGCAAAAAACAATGGAATAACAATAAATTACAGGCTGAGTGGCCAATTGTTTTCACAAATTCCAGTCAAACTCTAGTTTTCTTTGAATTCCTTTAGGTAAGAGCTGCCTATCTATTCCAGACCTTTTGCTACAACTCTCTGCAAACCTTTACCCAAATCCTTTTTCTTTTTGTGTCCCATCCTCCTTTGTTTTTTCTTTCTCACTCTTCCAATCATGAAGCTTTTAGAATTTTTGCCGGTAAAAATGTTTATTAAGGGTCCAAAATTAGTTTAATTTACAGTATGTACTTATTTGCACATTTAATGCATATTCTTGTGAAAACATTTTTATAGCTCGATGATTTTATTTACCTAAATAAGCATATGTGGAATTTTCAGCATACTTATAATGTAATTTCTAAAAACTTGTTTTCATTGGTTAGGAATCAGAAACAGCCTGAAGAGGAAGTAGAAAATAGTAAGGCACCGTGGTTATATGAGCAAGAAGGAGAAATGGAAAAACCATTTATAAAGACTGGATTTGCAGTGTCAGTAGAGAAAACTACAAATGGTAATCGCAAAAATCAATTAGATGCAAGTAGGAGAAAACACCAGTTTGATGAAGAATCATTAGAAAGCTTTAGCAGTATCCCTGGTCCAGTGGATCCAATAACAGTAACTAAAACATTCAAGACAAGAAAAACATCTGCACAAGCCAACCTGGCATCTAAAGACAAAACTCCCAAGTCAAAAAATAAGAAGAGAAATTCTATTCAGCAGAAAAGCAGAGTTAAAACTGGTGGTAAGTATTAAAATTTGTTGACTGTTTAACATAAATACTGGTAGCCTTCTGACATGTTGACATTTAATGTCAGTATTGCTAGATGGGCAGGTACTCTGCTAGGCATACTTGGACAGACATTTTTAGTTACCTTTCTACTTTTTAAAAAAAATTTTAAAAATATTTCAAGTAACCCTTAATACAAATATTTTAAAACATGACCTTTTAACTTCTTGAAGGTTCTTATGTTTTCTTTTTCTCTTTGAGGAGGATGGTTTGTTATATATGTAATTACTGTGAACTCAAAAGATATTTTCTTAATTTTGTAAGTCACTAAGAAATTGTCATGATGCCTATGTTTTACAATTTTCTCTCTTAGCTGGGGATTTAGTTCAGTGGCAGAAGTTCCTGCCTGGCAAGCACGAGGTCGTGAGTTCAATCCCCAGTACCAAAAAAAAACCCCACAATTTTCTCTCTTAATGTTGTATCTGGTCCTGCATCCAACTCTTTAGTCATGACTTTTCCTTAGATTCTTAACTGATTGATTTAAAGAAGTATGGGCTCCTTAATGCCTTGCAGTTTTGAATATCACCTTTAAAACAGGCTTGCTTTTAGTCTTTCTGGAGCTGAACTGGTATTTTATTGAATATAGATTTTGAGTATCATGTGAAAGTGCTTTTTGTAGTGGCACTACACATGGCCTCTTTTTTAAAAATAAATTTTCTATTTTTTTTTTAAAGAAGTACTTAAAACTATTTTAACAAAGTCAAAATAGTTCTTTTAGCTAATGTCTGAAATATTGTAGCTAAAGGATACTTAATTAGGTTTGGAAGGTCTACTTTTTGGCTGTGGCCTTTGAGGTTCATCATTTAAAGAAATAGTGTTTGGTGCTTAAGAACAAATATTCTAAGTTTATAGTCTAGAATGTTTACAAAACCACTGCTCACTGCTAACTCCCTTTCATGGAAGTTCACAAAACATACAGATAGAGTAAAGGTCCTAGGAAACCATTAGTGGGAAAATACATTTGTAAACTCTGTATAGTGATACAAACCTATAATCCCAACTACCTGGGAGGCTGAAACTGGCCTAAAGATTTTAGGCTTAGTAAGATCTTTTCTCCAAGTTTAATTTTATAAAAGGGAATCAAGACTGAGGATATAGCTTAGCAGCACATTGCCTGCCTGGCAAGTGTGGGGTTGTGAGTTTGATTCTCAGTACTAAAAGGGCAGGGGCGGTTGGCAGAGCTGGGGATGTAGCTCAGCACTGGAGTGCTTGCCTCGCTGTATGAATCGTGTGTTCAATTCTGAGCATACCCTCTTTGCCCCAGTTATGCACACATGTAAAGTTTGTTAGCATTTATCTTAACTCTTTTCGAGTGATGGAACCCTAAAAATCCAATAAAAACTATAGATGCTTACATTTTTTTTTTATGTGTTCTTGGAAGGCCTTGGTTCCAACACCTTTCTTTATATGAAGAATCTGATAATTAAACAGGCAAATTTGAACATGAATAACATTTTTTATTAGCACTATTATCACCATCCTTGAAGTAATTTTCCAGTTATAAAAGTTTGAGAAGAACTGACTTACCTAGTAATCAATGTTCTGAAACTATCCTCACAACTATTGTGTTTTCCCCAAGATTACTGTTAGTACTGCCAGAAAATATTTAAGTCAATAATGGTCATTTTAAGAGATTCCTTTGTGTACTCAATTTTTTATTCCCTGGTGTCTTGCCCCCCAAAAATGTTTTCTGATGTATGGATAAATGAAAAAGCTAATATTTTTTCTTCCAACATTCTCTTATTCAACTAGTACAGTGATGGCAAGCCTTTTAGAGCTTTTGACAATAACAAATAGCTGGCTGCGGCACACATATCATAGATTCGCCATTACAAAACTACAACATTTGATTGTACGGGGCAGTGCTTTTTAAACTTCAACATTTCATTCAAGACTACTTGGGAATGCTGTCTTAAGTATAAATTCTAATCAAGGGATCTGAGAGTTTGCATTTCTAACAGACTTGTATTTTGCTGGTTTTGGTGTACAGACTACGCTTTAAGTAGCCAAGTTTTAGCCATTCGATGGTTATGTCTACCGAAGCCTTGAAATATTGATGTTTGTATTTTTTTTGAAACATCTTTATTCTGGGTAATTACTGTTTCTTCTATATAAGGTACGATTGAAAGATACAGTGTTTGTTTAAATTTTACTATAGTAAAAGCTGCATTACCATTAATCTCTCTCAAAATACTTCCCCTTATTTCATACTCATCACCCTTGCCACTTTCTGAAGCAGCTGTGGATGTCTTTTTTCATGAGTATATTAACAAGGTGAGGTGTTATCTTAAAAATACAAAGAATGCCACAGCCCAGGCCATCCAGTGGGAAGGCGGGCTTATAACAACATTACAGTGTGTCCTCGTCCTCCTTTGTATACTGAATCTGGTACTGTGCAACATCTGGCTTTTCCCCAAAGTGAAAATGACCATAAAAGGTAAATGTTAGAATCCGTTCTTTTACTGTATTAATTTTTAAAAACTTAATATTCAACTATACCTCACATAATTCAACTTTTTTTACTTTATGACAAAAGTTGACATAATTTTTTAGTTCTTTTCTTTTATATTTAAGAATATGTGCCAAACTATACATTCACATTTGTTAAATAGACACCCAAAAACCATCTGTTAGTGAGAGCCCACTATATGGCGTGTGTGCACACACACACACACACACAAATAAGACTTGCTAATAGAATAAAATGACATGTGGCAAAGCTAATATGAATCAGAATCAAGTTAGTTAGGTAAACCCTTCTGATTCAGAATGTGAACCATTGGTCGACACATAGCATTGACTTCATCTAGACCTTGTTAGAAATGTACACTGTTGTGCCTGCCATGAACTGAGTCAGTGTACAGTTTTTTAAAAGTGCATTTTATCAAGATTCCACATTTTATGTGAAGATGCACACGTGAAAGCCTCAGAAGTGCTGAACTAGACAACTGATTTATATTATTTTTATTTTCTTTGTGGGATAGAATAGCTAAGATTTGTTTTTTAAAAAAAGGATGTTTTTTGTGTCATAAAGGAAGTAGTAAATGGAGGTGAAGTGAGATAATATTGGAAAACATTCCAAGTTGTAGTAGCAATAAGAAATGTGAAGGGTTGTGAAGAAGTGGAATATGTAGAATTAGGAAAGGGAAAAGGATATGACACATAGACCAGCAGCGGTACTTAAATTGCTGTCTTAGCAATAAACTATATGATAGCTAGTTATAATGTCCCAAATTTATTAGACTACCATAGTCTAGATCTTCATTATTTTCTTGGAAAATTGGACAGATTTGTTAATGTACTGAACTAACAACTTTCTGATTGTGGGGTAGGTGTGTGTCTGTGCGTATGTGTGTGTTTTGAGACATGGTCTTGTTGTATAGTTCAGGCTGCCCCCAGTTCTCTGTGTAGCCCAGGCTACAGCAATCCTTCTGCCTCAACCTTCTGAGTGCTGGGCTTACAAGCATGTGCTACCATACCCAGCTTCTGATTTCTAACTATTCTTGAATGTTTCATTTGTCTTTCCCTCTCCTGGTACTCACTAATAAATTCTGACATGATATAGCTAGAAAACAGTAGGCAAGAAGAAGCCTTAATGGGTTTTGGCTGGTTAAAAAAGAAAAAAAAAAAAAGGTAGAAAAAATGCTTTTAAAATCAGTGTATTACTCACATAGGCAGAGAAAGAGCAGTGAAGGAGTGAGGTCTGTTTCCCTTATCTCACTTGAAGAGAGCAACACTGACTGCAAAATGAGTGATGGGATGTCCTGCTACTGAGGTGTCAGAGTTAAACTGCAGCTAAGCTATTTTATATTCTTCAGATGCATGCCCAGAAATGAGACAAACGATGTCATGTTTCCTCAGAACCTAGAGAAAATGAGAGATTATCTCCTGGTAGCCTCCCAGGGAAAGGGAAGCCATGGAAAATGGCTGCAAAACAGCCGTATGTTCAGGCAGGTCATAAGGTCTTCTGCCAAGACTGACATTCCAGCAGTGGTTCAGTCCTTAATCTCTGGTCTCTTTGAACGTGTGTGAGGTCTCCAGGATACTGTGATTGTGCCATTTCTCTTCAATTGAGGCACAAGTAGATGTATTAATTATTTCCTTGTATATTAGCTACTCGTGCTGAGAAGAACAGAATGGGGATAAGGGAAAGTAATGAATTAGGATAGAAAAGACAGCCTTAAAGTAATGAACATCCTGTGTTGTTCTGTTGCTGTTACACCAGCTGGCCTAGTCAGTGTTACCTTGAAGTGTTAACTTTCATTAATTTTACTACTTCCTCTAGATGCTAGTTATTACAGTGCTTCAGAGAGAAACAGGTTAGTCATATATTACTGCCTTAACTTTGAAGAACTAGTCCTTGATGTATTAAGCTTGAAAATTGTATATAAAACCATAGTCTCTCCCCTTCTCATAGCACTTTATAGCTATGCTTTTCACAATTTTAGTTGTACACCTTTTTATAGTGCCTACTGGGGCTTTCTAAGTAGAATTTTGTGTATGCTACATAAACTGTATTTAACTTTGGTTGAAATCATTCAGTACTTTATATGTGATTCAGTAATCTTCAGAAACAACTTCATTTATATATATGTTCATGTTAGAGTGACCTACTTAAATGTTTTTCTTCAGTGCATTGTATACTGCTGGTAGTACTTTTAGTTATGTCATTAAATATAATTTCGGCAGTTGTAACCTTTATTTTTGGACCTTTTTTATGTGAGTATGATAATCAAGAAGGTTCTTTTCTCAGTAAGTTTCTTGCAGTGGAAGGGAGTGGCTAGACTTCAGCCAAAGAGACCAGCGAACAAACCAGGAAAGTAAATTAGAGATAATGAAATCCTTGAATGGCTTTGAATAATTACCTTAAAAATAAAAAGGGAATATTGAATCTAGATGAGATATCTTGGAGACCACACAGTGTATTAGGAATTTATTTGCTATCAGAGCAGCTGCAATGATTAGGGAACATAAGGAATAAAACTTTAGGTTTTGCTAGCTCTTTCGTAAAATTTGTAGGAAGATCAGAGCTCCAGGGGAAAAGGCTGTGTTAGAGTAGAACAGTGAAACCCCTCACTCTGCCCATCTTCTCTGCTCTGAGAGTAGCAATCTTTTGCTGCTTACGCTCATAATGGGATGAGACATACTTACTGAATGGCTATATGGAAATCCTCTCCAGTCTGGCATTAACCTTTCCAACTAAGAACACTAAGGCATAAAGAAAGTTACTGTCTTGAATGGTACATTGACAGCTTGCTAGCTGGAATGTTGCTTCACCATGTGGAAGAGCCTACTCTGCATTTTGAGTATGCCACCATTAAATGTACGACATTTGGGTATAGCCTTGAGGGTAGCTAAGAGTCATGACTAACTCAGTAAATATAAAAGTGCATATAAACGAGAACTACTAACAACCAGAGAGAAAACAGATGCATACAATTAAAACAGGCAAAAGCTAGTGAAAGAATTACTGAAAGAAGTAGATAGAATCATAACATAAATTCTTTAAAACTAAAAAAAAAAAAAAAGTGTTCATATTACTTGAAAAGAGGATGGGATTAGTTCTACTAAATCCCAGATTTGACTAGAAAATCACAGGGGAGCATTATTACACAGAACAAAAAGTCCTAAGATAAAATCAAGAGGAAAGAATTAGAGGCTTAAGAGATCTGACATATAAGGAAAGAAGGAGAAAAAGAACAGGTGGAGAATCAGTAATTAAATGCATAAAAGAACAAGTTGCATACCAAAAAAAAAAAAAAAAACCACACTAAACTGACATCAGGTAATATTTTTTGTACAAGTACAAAGAAGTAGAAGAAAGCAAAATAACTTAGATGCAGTCAAAAGAATTACAACTCAAAAATTCTGTACTTAGCCAAGAGACCTTTTCTTTACCTGTCAGGAAGAAAATTTTTGTTATATCTGATCTGCAAAAAGCCATAGAAAACAACTTATGCTGAATAGTTATTTTTATGTAGGAAAGTTAAAGAGGAGAGGTATTATTTGGGATAGTTTCAGAAATGTCATGTTGCCTTACTAGGAAATCTGTGAACATAATTTATTATATAAAATTAATTAATTTTATTATATAAAATTAAAATGATGAAAGTTATGATAGATTGGATAAAATTTGGTGATTCCTAATATAAATTCTAAATAAAACAGACATAGGGAAGTAATTATTTAAGCTGGGTATAGTGGTCTGTGCCTGTAATCGCAGCACTTGGGGGTTGGGGCATAAAGACCATAAGTTCAAGGCAATTCTAGACTATGTAGAAACACCCTGTCTCAAAAAGAAAAAAGAAGTAATTTACATATAATACTTAGCTAAAACCAATCAAGTGTCACTGAAATTGAGGTACATGAAAGACATTTCTATTAAAACTGGAAACTAAAAAAGTGTTACCTTCTCTACCACTATTTTTTAGCATCATTTAGAAAGTATCAGAAATTGTGGTTAATTGGGGTTGGTATTTTTATATATTTAGGGAGTCCAAGAAATACTGAAAAATAATACTAGAGTTAAAGTGAATCATTCAAGTGGCTGGTTAAGTGTATGAATATTTATCTGTGTTAACATGGAAAATGTTTGGTTTATAAAAAGCATGAAATATTTTTTGAAAATAATAAATGATTGAAGAAATGTGAGAACATAGCCATCTTCTAAAATGGAAATGGATAAAATTATGAAGTACCAGTCCTCTCTAAATATCTTGCACTGTGCCACTGAGCTGTATTACCAGCCCGGTGGCATTTTGATTGAAAAGAAATTATCAAAGCTTATCAAGACAAATATCTAAGAATACTCAAACAGAAGCTAGGTAGGGCTTTCCCTAACAGATAAGGCATACTGTATGACCTCATTAGCTAAATGAAACTGGCTCTGGAATAGATAAGTATATGAGTCTTTAGTTTTGTTCTGTGTTTTGTTTTTGTAATAGTTAAGTTGAACAGTTAGAATGCAGAATGTCCAAAACTAAAAACCCCGTAAATATAAGGATTTACTATATTAACCAGTGTACATTTTAATGCTATGGGAAGATGATAGGTACTGTGTTTATTATTTTTCTCATTGCTGAAACAAGGTAAAGGAGGAAAAGTTTATTTGGCTCACACTTAGTAGAGGTTTCAGTCCGTGGCTGGCTCCAAGCCAAGGTGGTAGGGCAAAAGGGCTTCATAGAGTTGAAACAGTTCATGTTGGGTAGAAGACCTCAGAGCAGCAAGGCAGTGAAGTTGCAAGCAGCAGCAGCAGCAGCAGCAGCACTCATTCTATTGCTTATATTTTATTCAGGCCATGTGTCCTTAGAGCAGGTAAGACTTGCAGCCAGGGTGGGCCTTCCCATGATCCACACCCCAAACTATGCCACACAATCAGTGGACTAATTTAGTAATCACATATGCTTAACCACAGCATCACACACTGTAGATCCAGCCAACTATGATGAAAAACCTCACCTGTGATGGTACAAGGCTTTGGGGGAACATTTAGCTTATAAGCCGTTATACCAGCTATCCATGTAGAACAAAAAGAGTTGAACTCCTATATAGGAAAATAAGTGTCACAGGTGAAAAAAATTTAGAGGGACAATTTGTTAGAATATATGTATGGGTGAATGGGACCTTTTAAACCAAGTTATGTCACACAAAAGGTTTAGTAAAGGCAGATGTATTT
The DNA here is from genome assembly GCA_004027455.1 of Hydrochoerus hydrochaeris. Taxonomy (NCBI): domain Eukaryota; kingdom Metazoa; phylum Chordata; class Mammalia; order Rodentia; family Hydrochaeridae; genus Hydrochoerus; species Hydrochoerus hydrochaeris. Next base: position 205,494 of record PVLA01001958.1, on the reverse strand, counting down.
GACTAATGCCCATTACTCTTTATTATGGGTATTTACAGATTAGATGTGATTTTTCTCTTGTGTGCTAATATTGAAAAATTGTTAAATTTGAGCCTGGTAGAAAATTCAGGTCATAAGATTTGTCTTATTTTGTAGTTAGAATTGAGTTACAGTCACAAATATACTTATCAAGGTAGTAAAGTGATAGAATCTATCACTTTTATCCTGTGCCTCCAGAGTTACTCCAAACATGTCTCCAAGACATATAGCTTACTGTTTTATTTTCTGTTTATACCAGGTCTTCATAGCGTTCTAAAGTGAGTTGTTTGTACTGTTTCACTATAGAAATCAATTTCCCTTTCACTTCGAGTTAGTAACAACTGATAACAGTTGTCACTTTTTTTACTCAAGGTTATGAAAGTGCCAGTATGTCTAGCACATGTGAACCTTGCAAAAGTAGGAACAGACATTCAGCCCAGACTGAAGAGCCTGTTCAAGCAAAAGTATTCAGCAGAAAGAATCATGAGCAGCTGGAAAAAATAATAAAATATAGTAGGTCTACAGAACTATCTTCAGGTATGTTCTTTCTTTTTTTAATTTGAAGATTTTTTTAGATTTAAAAAACTATTAAAGCAATTTTTAAAACTGAGTCAATACATTTCTGTCATGTGATCTGTGAAGTTTTAGAGTACAGATTATTTGTTCTATGGTACACATTCCTTGGCATCAAAAAATATAAACTGGAACTACTTTTTCTTGTGATACTAGTTTTTGACATATTTTGACAAATTATTTCTAAAGAAACAAATAACAGTTGACGTTAATGTGCAACTCCTAATTTAAATTCTGAGACTCTTACGTAAATAAGAATTTGGTATCAAATTGTATTATACCCCTGCTTGAATTTTCAGCTTTACCATCCCTAGAGGGTAAAATATAAATTCCTTGATTTAGCACACATGGCCATGGGGACTTGGTGACTTCTTGGCTCTCCAGGCTTGTTTCTCACTACTCTACCTTATTCTTTCAGTGGCACTGAAGTTTTCCAATAGATGTCGTATTATTTTTCACCTCAGCAATTGTCTTTTTGTCTAAAATCCTTTTTTGCCCTTTTTACTGCTAGTCACATAAAACTTTAATTCTGAAACCTTGAAATTTTATGAGTCTAAACTAGTAGCTCTCTTTTTTTCCTTTTTGTTTCTATTGCAGCCTAGATATACCTTGCCTGCATCACATTATATAGTATTTACTTAAATGTCTGTGTCACCCTTTGGAGTCCCTTGGCAATTGATAGTATCTTTTCATGTTTCTGTCTTAACTGTTGGTAATAATACCTGATATATGGTAGGCTCTCGTTGTTTACTGACTCATTGCAGTCTTATATTTGCCATTACTTTAGTATAAATAGGTGCTAATTTCCTAGTTTATAAAGAAATCTCAAGGACATATGGAGAAGAAATCAGTAACAATGGATAGTCTCATTGATGCGACCTTTAGGGAAAATGAAAACATGATTATTTAGTTTCTCAAAATTAATGTATTTATTATTAAGGGACTTATGTACACATCTCATTTTAGCCTCATAGTGCTGAATTGGTTTTATTTCCATGTTCAGAGGAAGAATCATAGTCAAAGAGGGTACCTTCATTTTTTTCCCCAGCCCTTGTAAAGTGCCGTTAGTATAAATTGGTACAACTTTCTGGGAAAGCTTCAAAAATCATTGCTTTAACCTAGTAATTGTTGCTGGAATTTGTCCTAAGAGACAGAAGTCAGAAGTTAGTATTGTCGGAACAGTATGATTCTGTGTATAAACAAAACAGTAAATGAAAAAAAAAAAGCCAGAAACAAATAACACTAATAATTTAATCATAGTTTTATCATTTTAAAACTCATTTATGTTTTCTAAAACTTTTGAGTACTTATTACTATTACAGTCAGAACAGAAGTAGTCACACTTATTTGTATTTTGAAATCATACTGGTTTGTATTTTAAAATGATTTCCTCAAATTCATATTGCTAGGAAACAGTAGCCTTGAATTTTGAACTCTGTGTGTACGTGTACTTGTGTCACTAGGGATCGAATCCAGGGCCTTTGTACTTAGTTACATCAGTAGCACCTATATTGATTGATTGGAGACAGGGTCTCACTAAATTGCCCAGTCTGGGCTAGAACTTGGCAAAGCCTCTGTGTTAGCCTCCCAGAGTGCTATAACTGTAGGCAGATGCCAGCACTCCTGGGTGAAGTTTAAACTGTTAGATCCAGGATTCTTTGGGCAAAAATAAGAGTTCTATTGTCTTAGATCCAGATGTTTAGCAAAATTTTGTAATTTTCATCTCTTTACTGTCTTTACCAAACACTGTTATCTTCATAAACAGTTGAGCAAGGGCATTGAATTTTAAAGACTTGAGTGATTTTGAGTACCATTACGTAAATAATTGATAGTTATAGTATGTTAGAATGTTTAGCCATTCTGTAAAATTCTTTGTACCATATACTAATTCTTGTTATTATTAGAGTGTAGCATGGATTATTGCTAGTATTGAACAAACTAGATTATTGCTCTTCTCTCACTGGAGCAGTCATGATTTACTGTGATATGTATTTCAAAAAACTAGTAAAATTCATTATGATAATCATTATCAGTCACAGTATGTAAGATTTCTAATAAACCTTTTGAGATTCTCAAAATGAGATTATTTTTAAATAGAATATAAACTATATAACTTGTAATAATATTTTACTTCAGGCAAACAATTTCTTAAAAATTTGCTTATTTCTTTTTTTACATTCACTTATTCATATTATAGACCCTGTCTTTAGTATTCAGTACACCTTTTATGTTCATCCTTATGTCTACCCTTTCCTACAGCACATGCTAGGAGAATACTACACCAGTCTAACAGAAATGCATGCAATGAAGCGCCAGGTAACAATCTGCATAGTTTTGGTGTCAGTTTGTGTTTGTTTTTTGTTTTTTTTTCCATTGGTTCTAAAACCCTCAATTATATGGTTCTGTTTTTAAGATTTATATGTTATTTGATATTATCAAAATGAAGAAGTTCATAAAATTGTGTAGCCTTTCATGTATAATTCTTAGTTGGTAAAATTGGCTGCTTTTTTTTGCTTGCCCTTAGTGTATAAACCTAACCAACATATTTGTGAAGGTAATAGGAACTTTAGCATTCTGTATCTGAAAGTTGTGTATTTTGTATTTCTTAAATATTTTAAAACACTCATTTTGTAAAAATAAAACAGTATTTTAGAAACAAATACAGATGTTTTTATAATTGTTTTTCATTATCAGTCAACGTCTATGAAAAGTAAACCACTGAGCAAAAACAACTAGCATATAAGGACTATTATAAATAAAGATCATGGAAAATTAGAAAGATTCAAAACTATTATTTTGATAACTGCATATGGCACACACCTATAGTCTCATTCTCTGGAAGGCTGAAGCAGAATTGCAAGTTCCAGCCCATCTTGGGTAATTTGTGACTTTGAAAAGACCCTGTCTCATTAAAGGGCTGGAGATAGGGGTGCTATGTTCAACCTCTAATGCTGCACAAAGAAAAAGAAAAGCTATTTTTATCTCCAAACTATGTATATTTAGTAAGTATTATTTTGTGTTTTAGAACTAGAAATCTTTTATAACTCCTCTTGTAACTATAGTGAGTGAAACGTAAACACTTGTTTGAAACTTCAGGGGACTCTAAAAGTAAATAAGAACTTCTGTTGACAAAACCAAATTTATCAGTGATAATTCCAAAGAAAATAAGAAATACCAAAAAATGATAAGAGAAATCCACTTGAGATTAGAAGCTTTTTTAATAGCAAAAGGTAATTATTTTTAGTCCAAGAGGAGAAACTGATACAAACTTATCTCTTGATGGAAAAGGAGGATAAAACTTGTGATAGGAATAATTTAGTTTTTAGTGAAGTATAATTTAGTGATAGTTTTACCATATGTAAAGATAACATTAAATATACTATGTTGTTAAAGTTTGATGAAGTTTCTTTTTTTTTTTTTTTTTGATAGAGGGTATTGCTTTGTACTTCAGGCTGGCCTTGAACTCACAATGTGTAGCCTAAGCTGTCCTTGAATTTACTGCCATCCTCCTGCTTCAACCTCCCAGCTGCTGAGATTACAGGCACAAGCCATAGTCATCTCAAATTTTAAAATATAAACTGAAAGTTTATGTATCACACCATATCCTTTGATCTGGATTTTTTACTTCAAGTAGAGCTTTGTTTTTATTATTTTCTTTTCCTCTTACTCACTTTCCCTCTCTTGCTCTTTTTTTTCTTTCCCCCTTTTGCTGGAAATTGAAGCCAGGGCCTCAGGTATGCTAGACAAGCACTCTACATCACTAAGCTCGATCCTCAGTCCCAAGAGTTCTTACAGAAACAGTTTTCATTCCTGCTTAGGGTAGTTGTCACTTTAATAACTTACCAGATTTGAACTCTTGAAAACTATTATACTTTTGTATATCATTTCATTGTATACTCATAAATGTCTGAGGCAAGATAGGAAAGTTCTATGTTTTTTAATTACTACTTTATGCTTGTGGAATCAAGACCTGAAGATACCAAATAGCTAATTAGTGAAATTTTTTCAGTAGAGCATATTGCTTTTATGTTCTGTATTGTCTTTTGTGTATTGCAGAAATGTATTAAAGCTTTATGCACTTTTTTTTTTTTTTTTTTTTTTTTTTTTTTTTTTTTTTTTTTTTTTTTTTTTTTTTTTTTTTTTTTTTTTTTTTTTTTTTTTTTTTTTTTTGGTCTTTTTGAGCTAGAATTTCACTGTGAAGTTCAGGCTGGCCTTGAACTCACTTTGTACCCTAGGCTGGCCTTGAATTTGAAGTAATCCCCTTGCCTCAGCTTCTTAGTGCTGGGATTACAGTCATGCACCCCCTCCTCCAGCTACTTCATGTACTTCTTGAAAGCGCAGTGTATTAAAACACTCAGCTCTTATAATAATTTCGTAGAAACTTATCATTGATTTTGGTAGAACTCAAAGATTTAGCTACTTGTTTCTCCTATTGCTGTAGTAAGTTTATAGAATTTGATGGCTGAAAGAACTATTTAGAGGGATATTTAGAGGGAACTCAAAATGGGAACATTTTCTAATTTATGGTCTTTATGAATATAACTATGCATTATTTAAAATTTACTGGTATAATTTAGATATACGTAATGGTCACACTCATCATGGGGAATTTGTACCTGAACATGATATATCTTCATTCCTGTTTTTTCTCACTCCACTTTCCTCCCTTCAACCTCTCTTCCCCTTATTTACAAAGCTTAATTTCCATTTTATGCTTTTCTCATTTTTTTCTCCCTCCCCTCCCCATTTCCCTTTCCTGTTCAACAATTTTTTCCTATTTCACAATTTCTGTTACACATTTGAGTTCTTATTTATACTTTCTCACACCACAGAAACAATGCAATATTTACACGTCTGACTTATTTCACTTAAGAGTATGGTTTTAAAAGTCCATCCATTTAGCTATAAATGTCTCAGGTTTCTCCTCCTTTGTGGCCAAGTAGTGCTCCATTGTATTAAAAAACATACACATATCTTTTTTGTCCACTCATTGGTTGTTGGGCATTTGGATTGTTTATAAGATTTAGCTATTACAAACTGTGCTGCTGTAAACATGGGTGCATGTGTATTATTGTGGTATGATGCTTTTAATTCAAAAAGATACCAAGAAGGGAGATAGTTAGGTCAAATGGGACCTCCACTTTTAGTGTTTTGAGGAATCTTCACAGTGATTTTCACAGTGGATTGCCCTAGTCTACATTCCCACCAGCAGTGGAGAAGGGTTTTTTTCCCCCCTCATCCCCTTTAGCATTTGTTACTGGTTGATTTCTTAGGAATAACCATTCTTCCTGGGTTGAGATGGCATCTCAGCACTGTTTTCATGTGCATTTCTGAATGACTAGTGATGTTGAACATTTTTTTTATGTTTGTTTGTACTACTTCATCTGAGAAATGTGTACTCATCTCAGATGCCCATTTTTGGATTGGGTCTTTAAATTTGTGGGGAGCTCTGATTCTTTTTTAATTCTTTGTATGTTCTAGATATTAGTCTTGTATGATGAACAATTGGCAAAATTATTTTCACACTTTGGGTTGTTCTTTCACACTGTTGGTAGTTTCTTTTGCTGTGTAAAAGCTTTTTAATGATATCCAAGTTGTTGATTCTTTGTAATATTTCCAGTATGATTGAGGTTTTGTTCATAAAATCTTTGCCTACACTTACATCTTCACGAATTCTACCTATTTTCTCTTCCAGTGGTTTTGTTTTTATGTTTATTAGCTCTTTGATCTATTTTGGTTTTAATGCATGGTGATAGACATGGATCTTAGTTTTGGCATGTGTAAAACCAGGTTTTCCAGCACCATCTATTAAAGAGGCTATCTTTTTTTTTTTTTTTTTTTTAAGACAAGGTCTCACTATGCAGTTTGGGCTTGCCTTGAGCTCACTTTGTAGCACAGGCTGGTCTCGAACTCACAACAGCAATCCTCCTGCCTCAGCCTCCTGAGTGCTGGGATTACAGTCATGTGCCACCATGCCCAGCCTTAAAGAGCCTTTCTTCCAATGAATGTATTTGGCCCTTTTGTCAAGATATGTTTGGCTGAGCATGTCTGAAGTTGTTTCTGTATCTTCTAATCTGTTCCACTGATCCTCGTGTCTGTTTTTTTTTGCCACAGTAGCTTTCTAATATAGGTTCAAGTCAGGGATTGTGATGCCCCTGCCTTGCCTCTGTAGCCCATAATTGCTTTTGCTACTTTAGGTCTCCTTTGGTCCCAAATGAATTTTAGGATTGTTTTCTCTAATTCTGTGAGATTTGTTACTGGAATTTTGATCGGAATTGCAATGAATCTGTGTAAGAATTTTGGAAGTACAGCCATTTTCATTATATTGGTTCTGCTATCCAAGAACAAAGGATATCTGTTTTCTGAAATCCCTTTCAATCTTTTTTCAGAACACTCTAATTTTCAGTGTAGTTTTTGGTACTGTAGTTTTCAAGATCTTTTAGTTTCTTCATTGTTTCCTAAATATTTCAATTTTATGGATACTATTGTGAAAGTAGTTGTTTCCCTGATTTTTCTCTCAGTGAGTTTGGTCATTCATGCATAGGAAGGGTATTGACTTAAGAATGTTAACTTTTTATCCATCTGTATTATTGAATTTGATTATTAAATCTAGAAGTCTTGGTGGAGTTTTTGGGGTCTTCTATGTAGAATTATATCATCCACAAATAATGATAATTTAACTTTTTTCTTTCCTATTGTTACTTCTTTTATTTCTTTCTTGTCTAATTGCTCTGGTTAATGTTTCTGGAACTATATTGAATAAGAGTGATAGAGTGGACACCTTTGTCTTGTTACTGATTTTAGAGTGCAAGCTTTTAATTTTTGTCCATTTAGTATGATGTTGGTTGTTGGTTTGTCATTGATGGCTTTTATAAAAGCCATAAAGATAAAGGATAAAGACATCTATCCTGATTTTCTTTATCAAGGCAATGCTTGCTTCTAGGAATGAGTTTGGGAGTATTATTTCCCTTTAAATTTCATTAAAGAGTTTGAGAAGTATTGGCTTTAGGTAGTCTCTTAAATTTCTTGTAGAATTTAGCAGTGAATCATGGCTGAATACATGTTAAAGTAGAAATTGAGTATTATCAACAAATACTTATAGAAAATTATAGCTAAATAATAAGTGATGCTGAGATTCTATGCTACTAAAGATTTCAGTTGGGTCACTGCTTCACTTACAATATACTGATCATCAATAACACTGGTGAATTGACATCTTATATTACAGTTACCAATTCAGTTCGTAGTAAATATATTTCTGAATTGTAGATGAGATTTGGAAATTAATAGGCCTAACCAGATAGACTTTAAAATACAATAATAGCTTGTATTAGCAGGAGTCATTTTGTTTTCAACATTAATAAAAGGTTTTTCTTTTCTGTTAGAAAGTTCATTTTAGAATTTAAAAAGGAAACTTATTTTCACTTGGCTTATTTCATTTAGTCTTCTTATTTTGAAGATTTTCATTTTGAAAATCTTGACTTTCAATGATTGTTTCCATGAAGTGTATAAAGTTTTTCCATTTTTTTTTAAATTGAGAAATCAAAATGTTCTAAGTAGTGGTAGGTATTCATGAATTAAGTACTTTTTATCTTGATATTTTAAGATATTTTTAATTTGGTAATGTTAGTCCTTTTTCTACCCTAAGAGCCCTAAAATAGAATTAGGCTCTGATTATAAGTATTTTAAGGCTTAAAGTAATGATGCCAGTTAATAGAAATTGTCATGAAGGTATTTATCAATATTAACTTTCTGATTTTTTTTTATATTTTTCAGAAACTGGGAGTGATTTTTCTATGTTTGAAGCTCTGCGGGATACTATCTATTCTGAAGTAGCTACATTAATTTCTCAGAATGAATCTCGCCCACATTTCCTTATTGAACTCTTCCATGAGCTTCAGCTACTTAATACTGACTATTTGAGGCAGAGAGCTTTATATGCATTGCAGGTATCTGGTACCTAACATTCTTTTTGTTGCCCTATTACCACTTTACTTTATGATATATCTGATTGTTTTTTAGACAAGCATATTTCCTTGTTCTATATGTATTTTGATTTGTTTAATGTCTTTCTTGATTTTTTTGTAAAACTTTTTTTTTTTTTTTTTTGGTACCAGAGATCAAACTCACAACCTTGCACTTGCCAGGCAGGTGTTTATACCACTGAGCTAAATCCTTGGCCCCTTTGAAACTTTTGTATAACTTAAGTAGCTTTTAAATAATCTTCATGAGCAATTTTTCTGTTTTATTTTTAATGTTCCTTCCTCCTCACGCTTAACCTGTGAAAAGCAATGTATTCTTTCATTTGCTTCTGCTTTTATTTGTAATGTCAATTTGGGTTTAAGCATGTGTTTTACATAAATGTCTCATTTCCTTATTCAGGACATAGTATCCAGACATATTTCTGAAAGCCATGAAAAAGAAGGAGAAAATGTAAAGTCAGTAAACTCTGGTACTTGGATAGCTTCAAACTCAGAACTTACTCCCAGTGAAAGCCTTGCTACTACTGATGATGTAAGATGATAATGATAAGTGAAATGTAGGCCTAACTTCAGTATTCTGTGAAAGGTTGTTGCCAAATTTTGAATACAACTAGTTTATTTTTACCTTTAAAAATGGATTCGTGTGATACATTACTTTATTTGGAATGTAAAATATAGAGCACAATCAACATATGCCAGCAAACACCAAAAATTCTGTCAGTAATGGATTATAAGGTCTAAAACAGCCAAATTTGTATCTCCAGCATCCAACATAATGGCTGACTCTTAACATACATGTTATACATGTGTGGTACATTTCTTTAAAACTATACTGCAGCAGTCAGATGACAGTCAGATCACTTGAGTAAATAAGTACAAGATAAATCAGATCTTTGGGTAAAATTAATTTAGTCTTCTTTGAGAAATTTTTCATTAAAGTAAAAGGACCTGGAAATGGAGAAGAGTGCTGAGGGGAGCATAGTGTAAGGCTAGTAACGTTGTCCTCCAAATGCTACCTAGCACATAGTTGATGAAATGACTGAGTGAGAAACTGCTAGAATACTGAGATATTTGGGGAATCACCTAAAGGTGTAGAGACCTAGATTTGGTTATAAAATATTCTGTAGTGGTCCTTGGGTAGTACATACAATCATTTTTAAATGATTGCTGTAGTACATGGAGATTCTTGTGCATAATTGGCAAATCTGTTGTAGGTAGGAAGTTGTTATTGTGTTGTGTTTCTGACTATTGTTGAAATACCTAAAATGTTTTCTGAGAAGATGGTGTATTTTCACAAGATTATTTTGTTTTTCATATAGAGTAATTTTCTTGGAACCATTGAGGATTTTTTTCTGAATTTTTTTTTGTCTTTAAACTCATATTGAAAACTTCTTCCTCAGCTCACTTTTTTTTTCTGCTTAAAATGTTTCTCTACCAGGCTCCAGATCCTATATCCTTGTGAATTCAAACCCGTATTTGAAAACCATATGATTTAAATTGACTTGGCAATGTCAAATAGTAATTAGAAAGTACCTGCTACTTTGGATAAATGATTATTATAGTTAACAACTAAAAATTGTGCACAACACTCCTCTTCATGGGAAACAAAAACTGATCCAGCCATTGATACTAGGTTACATTAGAATTTATTGGGCAATAAATAATTGTGAGAGAAAGAAAAAAACTATTTTTGAGGGACAGTCTTGCTATGTAGTTCAAGCCTGCGTCGAACTTGCTGTGTAGCCCAGGCCGGCTCAAACTCACAGTGCCCCTCCTACCTCACCTTCCTGAGTGCTGGGATTACAGGCATCTACCACACCTGACAAAAAGTGTTTTTAGAAGCATCTTTTTTTTTTTTTTTATAGTTACATCCTTAACTCCATGGTTTCCCTTTTTTTTCTCCAACTTTGATACAGGCAGTATTATTTCATTTATTTTAAAAGATTTGAGTACATTGATCATCACTATCAATGTTAGATTTTTAAATTTGAACTATAAAATAAAGTTAACTTGACAGTTTCAAAGTAAAATAAAATTTAGAGATACTACACTACTTGATATATAGGGACTTGCCATAAATAACTCAGTATTATTTTCAAAGAGTGAAATCACTTTTTAAATTTTTTCTTTCAGAACTATTATCAACATTTTCCCTTTACCAGTGCCACTTAACAAAAGCAGCAGAACAACAATCACAGCTCTAGACTAGCACTTTCTACACTGATGGAAACTTAAAAGATCAATAGGCCTTGCACAGTAGCATGTGCCTGTAATTCCAGGTAGTATGGAATCTGAGGCAAAAGCTGGTGGTCAGTGGTAGTGTCCCCTGAACTGAAGCTCCTGTATGGGGCAGGGGTTAGGGGTTGGGGTGGGGACAATAGCTAGAAGAAAAATGCATACTTATAAAATATTTCAGTTAAAATCCTTTAAAACTAAGCCTATACAAACTCTTAAATGTAAATGGAAGAAAATCATCTTGAGCTTGACATAACAATGATTTCTTAGGATACAGAAAATACTACCCATACAGGAATCAGTTGATAAAACAGACTTCATAAAAATAAAAACTTACTGCCTTTTGAAAGGTCATGGTCATGTAAAGAGAAAATAATCCCAGTGACACGAATACCATGAACTCTTAAAAACTCAGTTACAAGACAGACAACTCAGTAAAAAATGGGCAAGAGATTTGAACAGATGCATCTTGAAGGAAGATATATAAATGGCTAGTGTGCAAATTAAAACCATAAGAGATAACATCTTACACTCACAAAAGTCATTAAAATTAAAAAGATTGACAGTAAGTATTGGTGAAAAGGTGGAACAGTTGGAACTCATATTGCTGTGGGAATATAAAATTGCACAGGTACTTTGGAAAGCAGTTTGGAGATTTCTCACAAAATTAAACATAAGCCAGGCATGTGACCAAGCAGTTTCTAGATACAACATTCATCCAAGATAAAAATAAATGTCCACAGAAATACTTATATACTAGTGTTCATAACATCTTTAGTTATCAGAGCCTTACATTAAAGCATCAACAGGATAAGTGGATAAACAGATTGGTATATCTACTACTGTTCAGCAAAAATAAAAAAATTCTGAAACACAGTAACTTGGATTAATTTCAGAAACAAAGTAAGCAAAAGAACCTAGACTTTGAATATACTCTGTCATTTCATTTGTATGAAATTCTTAGAACCAGTAAAACTGGTCTACAGTGATAGAAATCATACAAGTGGGATATAGTAGAGATTCATTTTTTGTGAAGGAACTCTCCAGGCTATGAAAGTGGTCTTTAGAAGAGTTGGTTGCATGACTCTGTGGATTTGATAGAACTCATCAAATTGTACATTTAAAATGGACACATTATTGTAAATTACATTTCAATGAAATGTATTTTTTAAAAAAATGAATAAAACTTTTTCTTTTGATATGAGACAATAGTATAACATGGTACTAGACATATTATACTACTGTCTCATATCAAAAGAAGTTGTTAGAAGTTGGAAATGGAATGTCCATGAAGTTGTTAAAGTAATTCAGAATATTAATTTTGTTGGTATAGAATTTTAGTCTGTAGCTGGTTTTATGTATTTTTATCTACATAATGGCAAATATTCTGCAAGGTTACTTAGTATTATAATGTTCTCTGGGACAGTGTATTCAACCTTTCATAGCATTAGATATAACACAATCTTTTTTGGATGGAATATCTCTTTCAGGCATAGTTTTATGCAAATAATTTCTTTGTTTAATATTTGTACAGTGTTCAAAATAGTAATGATTTTTGCTTATTTTACTATATCAGGAAACTTTTGAGAAGAATTTTGAAAGAGAAACACATAAAATAAGTGAGCAAAATGATGCTGATAATGCTAGCGTTCTATCTGTATCTTCAAATTTTGAGCCTTTTGCAACAGATGATCTAGGTAAGCAGAATTTGTTTTTTATTATCATAGCACATGACATTTAATTAATCAGTATAGTTCTTTGGATTGCATGAATAAGGAGACAGCTGAGAACATGGACTTAAAAATATTAGTGAGTCTAAATTTAGGACTCTTAACTGTTTGACCGTGGGCAAATCATCTAATCTTTGTACCTCTGCAGATCTATGGAAGTGGGGATCTTATCTACCTGCTGTGTTCTCAGGAAAAGTGTATATATTTTCCTAGCATGAATAATAGGAGCTCAAAATTTTTTAATTTCCTTTCCCTTAAAGAGAGATAATCTTTAAGGTACTCAGTTAATGGGGGAAAAAATCAGGCCTTATCCAAACACAGTTTTCATAAAAATGTGAAAATCCATGGTTTGATTCAGAACTCAAATTTTTAGCATAAATAATCTGTAGTAAAACCCCCAAAGTTTGCCACATTGCACTTTTTCCCCATGAGTAGTGAAACAGAGGAAGCTCAGAGGGTTGTAGAACTCATTGGGAGAAAATAGTTGCATTACAGATTGGGAAATGAAAGTAGAGGAAAAAAAAATGTGTAGGTACATGATACATTTCCTGTCAGAAGTATGCATTCATTCTATCTTCCAGGCATTTAGTAGATAAAATAATCTAGTGCCTCATTGTGTTTATATAGTAAGATGTAAAGAATTTCAAAGGTACTTTTCTACTACAAAAAACCAAAAGGCCAAACCTTACCCTGTTAACTAGGTATCTACTTTGTATCAAAACAATGCAAGTCTTTTTGTTCCTCCTGATTATTGTGGACTTTTTAAGCTCTGACTCCATTCTGAGTAAATATCTATCAGGTCTATATTGAGCTCATCCCATTATGGACAGAAATTACTCTTGTGGGCAGCCCATACTGGGTTGTCCTTCTTGTTTCTTTTACTGTTGTTTTTGTTATTGTTTTGGGGGTTTTTTGGGCAGGGGTTGGTTTTGTTTAGTTTCTGAAAAACCTCACCACTAATGACATGGACATAGAATGGGGAAGTCTCATTAATAGTTTTAGGCCTTTTTCCTACCTTTCTTGTTTAGGTTAAGTTGAATTGTTTTCCTCAGAATTTTTGTGGCATTTTTGAATTTATGAAACAGTGTGATGTACTGAAATAAACATGAAATAAACATGGGCTTCATAGAGCAAATCTCTGCTCCTGTATTTTAATAGCTTATGAAATCTTAGTCAACTTATGTTCTCTGAAAATGACAGTCTTACTTTATAGAGGTTTTTTGGTGGTTTTTTTTTTTTTTTTTTTTTTTTTTTTTTTTTTTTTTTTTTTTTTTTTTTTTTTTTTTTTTTTTTTTTTTTTTTTGGTACAAGGGGTAGAACTCATGACCTCATGCTTGCCAGGCAGGCACTGGGCTGCTGAGCTTTATCCCTGGCCCTTATAGTGTTATTTTAAGCATTACATAAATGTGGTAATATATATGGTAGGCTCCATTAGTATAGATTTTTAAACTTACTAAAGCTAATTTTCCTTCCTAGTGTTCAAACTACTTTTTTAAAAGAAGTACATGAAAAGGTTTGCTTTTATATATTCTAGAAATATTTCTTTTCTGAATACAGGTAATACCGTGATTCACTTAGATCAAGCATTAGCAAGAATGAGAGAATATGAGCGTATGAAGACTGAGGCTGCAAGTAATTCATCTGTGAGATGCACCTGTAGGGTTGTTGAGGATGAAGATACTGCTACTGCTACCACTATAGTTAATAATTTGGAAGGTGTGTTTTGGATTGACTGGCCATAGTAATCATTGTTGCATATCTAAAATAAAAGCCCTACCTGATTTATTATAGTGGTCTAAATAATGGTTTCTTTTGCTTTTTAGGACTTATAAAATTATATAAATTTTCCTTTGAATTATTTTAGCATAAAATTGTTATAACTATTATTTATAGTGCTGTACAAATGCAAATATATGTCACAGGCGTTTTTGTTTTTGTTTTGCTAACATATCATTTTTCTTCAAAAACAGAAACTCCTGTTATTGAAGATCATGGTTTACAACAACCTATAAGTGAAATTTCTACTGTGCCATGTCCCAGAATTGATACTCAACAGCTGGACCGGCAAATTAAAGCAATTATGAAAGAAGTTATTCCTTTCTTAAAGGTAAACAATAAAATTTTTAAATAAATAAGGTTTTTGTATTGTTTTTTAATTTTGACAGAAAGACTTCATTATCTTACATCCTTATAGAATGCCTATTTCATGTCAGGTTTTTGAACATTGCAGCAAACAAGTCAAGCCCTGTCTTAGTTACTTTTCTTATTGCTGAGACAAAGTACTCAACCCCCAGAGTTTAAGGAGCAAAGGTTTATATTGCTCACTGTAGACGTTTCAGTCCATAATTAGCCAACTCTAAGGAAGAAGTGACTTGGCAGAGAGGCAACTGTTCATGGTGGCCAAAGGCACCAAAAACAGTGAAAGGTGAGAGCAAGTCTTTGTGCTCCTTACATTGTGTGCAGGCTACACACCACCCTAGGGCAGGTGTAGCACTCACATCTTTAATCCCAGCATTAGACCATGCATCAGTCACAAACTCTAGAGTAGCCACCCCTGAAAAGCCTGCCCCCACCCTGGCCACATGAGGCTTTGGGGGAACATCCAGACACAAAGTATAAATAAGAACCAAAAATATACAGGCTAGGATAGGAATACAGACTAAAGTAACATTAATAAACAAAAAGTATAAGTGAAAGTATATTGGTTGCCTGTTGTATGTATACCTGTAATTTCAGTAGACTGGAAGATGAAGGCAGGATTGTTGTTTAAGCTTAGTTTTGGCAATTTAGTCAGATTCTCTCGAGATAGAAAAACATTTTGTAAAAAGACTGAGATGTGAGAAAGAACTGGGTTCATTTCCCAGTACTGCAAAGGAAAAAAAAATACCAGGCATGTTTCATAGAGAAGGAAAATTGATTAGGATGATACCTATTTCAGACTGGTTGATTAGGGAAAGCCTCTGAAGAGGGAACTTTAAATTCCTTCCTCCCTTCCTCCCTCTATCCCTCCCTCCCTTCTTTTCTCTTTCATTCTTTCTTTGTTTCTCTTTATTTTTCTGTCCTTCCTTCCTTTCCTCCTTTTTCCTTCCTCCCTCCCTCTCTCTTTCCCTCCCTCCCTCCCTCCCTCCCTCCCTCCCTCCCTCCTTCCTTCCTTCCTTTTGGAACTTGAGATCCTCTTATCTTCGTCTCCTGCATAGCCTGGATTATACACATGAGCTTTTCTCGATCTCAGTGGTGCTAGTCACCTTCTAACTTGTGTAATACTTGCTTATTTAATTTTTTATTTTTTCTCCCACTGTTAAAGTGTCAGCTCCATGGTATCAGTGATGTTTTTCTGTTGTAGTTACTGGCAAAGAACAATACCTATAGTTAATACAGATTCAGTAGGTAATTAATAAATGATTGGACACTTTGAACATCAACTGTTTTTCAAACTAACCAAGCTCTTTAGAGTCTATACAGTTTGAAAACAAGTGGCCCATAAGGATGAAGATCAGATTCAATAGTGGGTTTTTTTTTAATCTTGTTTTTACTAAGTTTGTATTAAGTACAATTTAGATATGCATCACATTTATGACAGGGAATTTGTACCTATATGTAATATGTCTTTATTCCTCTTTTTTTTCTGTTCCCCTCCCCTCCCTTCAATCCCTTTTCCCCTCCTTATTTAGAAACCTTTGTTTCTATATCATCCTTTTCTAATTTTTTTTCTTTTCTCCTCCTTCCTTTCCCCTTCCCCCTCTCTAGTTCCCTTTTCCTTTTGAACAATTTCTTATTTCACAGTTGCTATTGTGCATTTTGGTTCTTATTTATACTTTCAGCTTCTTACACCAGAAAGACGTAAAATCTTCTGTAGCATGCTCCTATAGCTCTCTTAACTTTGCCTCCTCACATACATACTTATGTCCTCTGTAACATTGTTTAAAGATGCATATTGTGAGTTTATCTCCTTTGCCTAGCACCTGCTTTTCCTCCTTCCCACTTGAATGTATCTTCCAACTAGAATAACATATATCTTTAGTATACTACATATATACCAGTAAGACTAGATTGGGTAAAGGGAATTGGAGGAGAAAAGACATGAATGTGGTAAATAATCAGTTTCACCAATTTTTCTTTGAATTTATCTCCCATTATTTATAAATATATATTCATTTCCCGAACAAAAATTTGTTTATATTATGAATTATAAGAATATGTATCTACTCTTATAAATAGCTATTTAAGAGTCTAATACTATTGACTCAAAAGAATTGGCTTACATTTTTTAAGTTATTCCTTGCTTTTAGGCATAAAGTGTTTTTCTTTTATGTTTTTATTCTGTTATGAATAATACGATAATTTGTAAGCTTGCATTTTTATCACTTTACACATTGTAATATTGATGTGATATGTACAATTATCTTCTAATATTTTATGCTCTCTAATTTTTAAATGAAAATGATTGAATTGTATGCTTAGGAAATATAACCTGAATTCACTTAGAAAATGAATTACACTTAGTATTTAGTGTCTGATATGATGGCTTAGTTAAATAAGGTGATAATAACTCTTTATTCAGAATCTATTAGATATTAAAACATTTACTATAGCCTGACATGGTGGCACACTATTATCCCAGCACTGTGGGAGAGTGAGGCAGGAGGTTGCAATTTTATGCTTTACCTGGGCATCTAAGCAACTTAGATCCTTTCTCAAAAGAAAAATAAAACAGGGTTAGGGAGTAGATCGGTGTGAAGGCTTTGTGTTTAATCCTCAGGACTGCAAAGAAAAAGTTTTTTTTAGTATTTAAGAGTAACAGGCATTATCTTAAGAATTCATGAAATTTGTAAAAACTTAGGAGTTTCAAAAAATTGGAATTTTTTTTTAGGTAATCTTTCATAGATGTCTGAGGTATCAGGAAATACTGATGATACTTTAGCTGGCTAAAGTCTGGTGATACTCAATTATCAAGTTGTCTGCCAGGTATGGTGGTGAACTCGGGAGACTGAGGCTGGAAGATTGCCATGAGTTTGAGGCCAACCTGGACTACAAAGTGAGTTCAAGGTCAGCCTGAACTGCATAGTGAGAACCCATCTCAAAAAACAAAAACAGAAAACTGTTCACTTTAGTAGACTAGCTGGGCATGGTGGCACACCTGCAATCCCAGCCCAGGTAATGTCAGCATTACATTACATTCAGTCATCTTATCTCTCTGTCATCAGAGAGTTAAGAATTTTTTTTCTCTCTAAATGTAGTCAATTTGCCGGTTTCTCTCTACAGTCACATAACATTAAATTCATGTCCTTATTTTTGTCTAGCCAGCTTGTCATGACAGATGTGAAATGATGTCCACTAAATGATAGGTCAAAATTGCCACATCTCTGTGTGTATGTAGGGGAGAAGTTTGGTTGCTCTTATGAATAAATCTTTCCAAATGTGTATCTAAGAATTATGAGAAACATTTATGCAAAAAAAATTAAATTTTATATCATGTTGGTTAATATTTTATAGATAAATTTATATTCTAACCAACTGGGATTTTTCTTAGGAGCACATGGATGAAGTATGCTCTTCTCAACTTCTAACTTCAGTGAGACGCATGGTTTTGACGCTTACTCAGCAAAACGATGACAGCAAGGAGTTTGTAAAGTTCTTTCATAAACAACTTGGAAGTATATTACAGGTAAGAGTTTATACTGTGTAGCTTATCAATATGTACTGTTTCAGGATTTGTATTTTTTCCCGATTTTCTGGCATTACGTAGTTTATTCAAGTGGATAAATCCATTTAAGCATGCGTTTGATAGAGCATTTTAAAGCTTGTTAGATTATGCCTCTACTGATTAAAAAAAGTAAGCTAGGAGCTGTCTGTATCTTCATTTAATATAACCATCTCTAAGACCTAACTCTAATAAGACTTTATTGGTTGTAGTTTTCTCCAGTGAGAACTACTCAGCACATTTCAAGTCCAGAATATTTAAAAGTGTTCAAAGGTGTTCTGTGAGTTTCTATTATAGTGTTTATGAACCTGGAAAATTTTAGAGACTAGAAACCAGCTACCAATTATAAAAATTCTTTAGGGTTTAACAATAACTTTTAAAAAATTAACAGTTAGCATGCATCAATTGTTCAAATTGCCAGGTGTGGTAGCATATGCCTATAATCCCAGCTCTCAGGAAGCTGAGCCAGGATAATCACCATGAGTTCAGCCTGGGCTACATAGTAAGACCCTGCCTCCAAAAAATAAATAAATAAATAAATAAATAAATAAATAGATAGATAGATCATACTAATGGCCATACAACATGAAATTTCTATACAAACATAGAGAGTATACTCATCAAATTAGGG
The DNA here is from genome assembly GCA_004027455.1 of Hydrochoerus hydrochaeris. Classification (NCBI taxonomy): domain Eukaryota; kingdom Metazoa; phylum Chordata; class Mammalia; order Rodentia; family Hydrochaeridae; genus Hydrochoerus; species Hydrochoerus hydrochaeris. Next base: position 186,624 of record PVLA01001958.1, on the reverse strand, counting down.
TATTCAGCATTTCTGTGCCTTTACCATTTCATTATGTTAGAGCCTTGAAGCTCTTTTAGATTTTCGTAAAGTATATAATAGGTCATTGTGAACTACAGCAATCTCACTGTACTGCTAACATTAGAACTTTTAACTGTGTTTACCCCACCCCACCCACTGGTGGTACTGGGGGTTGAAACTGGGTCTTCTCACTGGACTACACTCTCAGACCTTTTATTTTTTTATTGTGAGACGGTTTCACTGAGTTGCCCAGGTTGGGCTAATCTTGCCGTCCTCTGCCTCAGCCTCCCTAACTGTCAAGGTTGTAGGCCTACACCGCCATGCCTAGCTTCTGTGTTTTGATACCTGTTTTCTAATCTCCTTTATCCTTCCTTTCTTCTAACATTCCCAGCCTCTAGTAATTAATATTCTCTGTTACTGGAGAGCCAGGTCCTGACACTATGAAGAACTAGCCCTCCCTTCTTGCTCCTTTGTGTCTTCAAGTACAGAATCTAAACAAGACATAGAAGAGAAGTAGTAGGCAGAGAAAGCCGATATAGAGAGAATTACTCCTGCAAATGAGAAGGCAGGCAGTTCCATGTAGTCTTCTGCATGGAGTATGAGTGTGAGCATCTTTATGCACACAAGAGTTACTCCTGAGGTTCATGGAGCTGTGATCATTATGATGTTCTGCATTTTTCTTAGTAGTTACTTTGGAATTACAAAATGTTTTCCTTGTTCTTTTCAGGTGGTCATTGTTTCCTAAGGACTTAATTATGTAAAACACTTAGGAAAAAAATTGAAGAAAGACAAAGTTGTAGTCTAAATCAGTCGAAGGCTAGAGTCTTTAAAGAACGTTTCCTTTTTTGATAGTATTTGGATCATGTGCTAAAGGCAACCAGCTATGCTGTGTGCCTTGTTCTAGAAGTAGTTCTGTGTCAGAATGAATGTATACAGTATATCATTTTAAAATGTTACTGTGCTCTGTGAGGTCATTTTGGGTTTGAGACCTAGCAAATGACTATAAATATATACTTAGGTTTCGGTTTCATCACATAACTATGACTGACAAAACATTCTATTTACATCCCATTTGTCCCTCAGATTCAGTAATGTCTAACTACCTGCCTGACATTCTACTCATATGTAGTGGTATGTGAAAGCATCGATTCTCAACTAGGGGAGATTTTTCCATCCACGAGAGGTTTGGCAGTGTCTGCAGACATTTTGTGTGTCCTAGCAGATAAAGTGGAGACAAGAAGGGAAAAAAGGAAGGAAGGTACTAGGTAGGGAACAGACCTGTTGCTGAATAATCTGTGTGCAGGACAGTGCCTCACGATAGAATTACCCATCCCTAAACGTGGCTGGCAGATATAGCTTGGGTAGTGCTTGCCTGCTGTGCTCAAGGCCCTAGGTTATGAATTCCTAGGGAGAGTAGGAAGAGAAGATAATCCCTATCTCCATGCTGTGACAGACTGGGAAATCATTCCTCCAAAGGAAAGAAGGTAACTTTCACCAGAAGCAGTTTTCAACAACTATGTTTTACAATATTTCTGAGTCCAAGCCTAAAAGCAGTCTGTTCTTTCTGCCACATAGCTCATGACATTTTGTTACATTATCTTGAGTATTCTAAATCTTCCAGCCTTAAAATAATTTAAACCTTTGGATAAATGTAATTTTATTAATTTAACTAGCTAGCTTATTCCTTTTTTGTTTGTTTGTTGTCTTTTTGAGGCAGGGTCTTCTATGCAGTTCAGGCTAGCCTTGAGCTTGTAGTCCAGGCTGGTCTCGAACTTGCAACGATCTTCCTGCTTTAGCCTCCTGAGTGCTGGGATTGCAGGTGTGCGCCACAATGCCCAGCAGCGAGCTTATTCTTGTAGGAATAAATCTTAGAATCTGCTTGAAAGAGAAATTATTTCTTTATAATTCACACTTTTTTTGAAAATCAAGATCTATGTATGCCCTCCTTCTTTTTGTTTGCTATACAGATTCCAAAGTATTAATTTGGAAATAAATTAAAAAAAATTTTTTTTAAGACTATTTGACTACTTTTTTCCAGGCTTTTACCAAATAAGTGTCTCTGAGGGTTACTTTACAGAGGGTTTCTTGGCATCCTGAGCAACAAATCTGGCAAAACACAAGGCAAAGGGTTTATTGAAGGTTAAAAAAAAGTACACTCTACAGTGGGGAGAGTGGGCTGGTGAGGAAGGCTTATAGCCACCAGAAAGATAAGGGGAAAGAAGTTTTATATTCACAAAACTTGCATTGGCCCTTGCTTCATGTAACTATGGCATTGGGATAGTTGGCCTAGCAAAAATTCACTTGGCTTCATGCCAGATGTAGATTGACCTATCAAAAAACTTGCATGTCTTCTTCCCAGACGTAAGTGAAGGGTCAAGAACAGTCTTTTAATTGGTCTGTCCTATATGTAAATAAAGAGTTAGAAATAGCATCTTCTGATTGGTCCTGAAAATAGCACTAAATTCAAATAAAGGATTAGGAATAGCACTTTTCTGATTGGTCCTAGTGCCCAGCAGTCATAAGCCTAGAGTCATTTTAAGTCCTGTGCTCTGCAAATGTCTTCTCTTGGTAGGAAGCATCTTGATCAGTGATTTAGCTGGGTTTCTATGATTTCTGACATATTCCAGTTATTTGTCCAGTTTGCCTTGGTATTAATTTCCTACCTGAACTCCATTCCTCATTTTTTTCACAAGGGCACATACATGAAGAATAAAAGTTAATTTACCCTAAATATTACCTAAATACTAAGTATTTTTTTCATGAGCTATAAATTACTTCTGGCTGCTTCCTATTCCTGACCAAGTCTCCTTTGGAGCCACTGTCTGTATTGCTATGATTTTCTTCTGTTTCTCTGCAAAAATGACAACCAGTGAGGCTGTTGTAAAGATCCTGAAAAGAAGGGCATAGAGGCATGTCAAATTATTATCTTAAACAGCAGATTCCTTTTCTGAAGAAAAACATGGAGAGAAGAGAAAAAACTTCAAGTTGAAAATGCTAAACTGAGGGAAGAAATTGAAGAACTGAATGTAGGCAACATTGAGAGAAGAGGAAAAACTTTCAAGTTGAAAATAAACTAAGGGAAGAAATTGAAGAACTGAAACAGGAGCTAATTCAGGCAGAAATTCAAAATGGAGTGAAACAAATACCATGTCTGTCTTGGACTCCACTAGAAGCTAATTCTGTGGTGAAAAAGTAATACAGTCCTGACTAATATTTGAATGTTCTGGTGCAAAAAAAAATCAGATAAAAGGAAAGGGAGAAGAAGGTAAAAGAGAAAATTGGAAAGGCAGGAGAGAAAAGAAGGAAAAAATAGCTGCTGTCCTCAGCAGAAAGCTCAGACTCAAAAGTCAGTAGATATTTTCTCCTCTTAATCTTCCAATTGGTTGCATCATTAATGCCAATCCTGATACAAGTTCTTTGTATATAGAAGAAATAGGTGTTGGAAGAATAGCCCAAGAACAATGGTCAGTGGCCTGGTGAATCATGTTCATTTTGAACAGATGCAAAATCAGATGGAGGTTTTACTTTGTAACCTAAAACCTACAAAGATGAGGAAAATCCTATCTCAAGCAATGGCAGTGTGTGCTAGTTCACTAGAAAAGGTTGAAATCTTGGCTTCTTTTCCTGCATACATTTACTTTGAAGCCTTCCCTGAGAGCCTCACAAGGAGCTGAATCCTAAGAAAAAGATCTGGAAGCAGATACAGCCTGACTTGTACACCAGACCCAACTATGTCACCGTATACTAGGTGTTCCTTTGAGTTGAAAGAAAAGGGGTGTCCAGGGCTCAAACCATATCCAAGAATGAAATCAAATAAGATCAAAAGCAGCCATTACTAAAACACACCAGAGGAAACACCTGAGACAGTACAAAGAATATGTTTGTCACTTACCTAAAAAATAAATTACTGTCTTTTATCCTTGTGAATTCTGTTAGATTTTTTTTCCCCACAGGGTACTCTAAATGTATATGTACTTCTTTCCATGACTAAACTCGTTAATATCTTTGGGAGATAGGAAGGACACTAAGCATCATAGTTCTTTGCCTGTTTTTTGAATAATATAGTACATGTTTTTAGGGAAAAGAAGGAAGGTGTTTTGCAAAAACTGTAGAATATAGGAAACTGTTCATTTGATAATGCATTATAATGGTATTATGCTACTTTAATTTCCTTAAACTCTTAGCAATGACTGAACTATATTTGGAATATAAACATCATGAAAAGAATAAGGTAGATAGCTTCAATTTGTTTATATTCTAAGGAAGAAAGGCTATCACTTTTCAGTCTGAGTCTTGGCTTCTCCTCTCATAATCTGAAGATAAAAGAGTAAAGTTTACTTTTAAACTTACTCTAAACTAAACTAAAGCTTACTTTTAAACTTACTCTGAAAAAAAGTTTAGATTAGAATGATTGGCTAATGTAAAGGGGGAAACTAAAAACTCCAATGAAACCATTTAGATGTGGAGCATTTTGTATTTTTCTCTCATCACTAGTACATATCTAGCCCATGTTTATATTTTCTAGGATTTTGTTTGGGATTGGGCATCCCCTGTTTTGTTCGTGTCCAGAAATTATATTAATGTATGGATGACCATGTATTCTTTCTTTCCCCTTATGCATACTCTTGACACAGGATTAGCAAGATTTCTACTTAGTAATATTCTTTAGTAATATTTGCCTTTCCTTAATAGCCTTAACCATTAGTTTCAGGCTTTTCAGGAACTTTTTCTGTACGTCTTATAATTTAATCTTTTAATCATCAGTTAGTGTATCAACAGTTGAAGTTTCTGTGAACTCAAAATCATTTTGTTTCTTTGAATAGGATTCACTGTCAAAATTTGCAGGCAGAAAACTGAAAGACTGTGGAGAAGATCTTCTTGTAGAGATATCTGAAGTGCTGTTTAATGAATTAGCTTTTTTTAAGCTCATGCAAGATTTGGATAATAATAGTATAACTGTTAAACAGAGATGTAAAAGGAAAATAGAAACAGCTGAAGTGATAGAGTCTTATGCCAAAGAGGTAAGTGACATCCATTTTGTATTTAGGAATAAAAAAAATTAACCTATGAATATAGTTCCTGGTCATTATTAACAACTATATCATCTTTGATCTTAGTAGAAATACTTTTTGTAATATCAGTTGATCAGATTATAAATCATTACATGTTTTACAATAGTGAATTCAAGAGTAGCAGTAATGGCTAATAACCAGCAGTGCAGGTGGGAATTGATGCTAAATATACATTGTCAGATATCCAGTTCACTTTCTTGTCACTGATTCAGGCCTCCAAAGAGGAGAGGAGAACTGGGATCCAGTCTTTGACCAAGTGCCTGCAGGGGGCTGTTGCTAGTCTCCATAGAGTCTCCAAGAATATATATATCACCCTGAGTCGCTTCAGCCAACAGATAGATTCGTTTATTGGTTAGGAATTTAGTTTCACATCCCTGTAGTGTTCTGTTCTGGCAATTAATTTTGATTGTGTGAAATAGAAAATTTGTTCCTTCTCAGTGTGAGGCTAATCAGGAAGCTTTTTTTGTACTCTTTTATCTTCAGATTATGAGAGGAGAAGCCAAGACTCAGACTGAAAAGTGATAGCCTTTCTTCCTTAGAATATAAACAAATTGAAGCCATCTACCTTATTCTTTTCATGATGTTTATATTCCAAATATAGTTTAGTCATTGCTAAGAGTTTAAGGAAAATAAAGCAGCGTAATACCATTATAAGTTATTGGAAGGCAGTCTTCTTTCAAAGTACTTTCGAGTGGTAGTCTTAGGAGTCTTAAAGGGGATAAAATATGAGCTAAGACATTGAAAACAAAGGATAGTAAAGATGGAGATCATATGCTAAAAACTGTGTAATGACTCTAAAACAGGAATGAGCAGTTGGAAAACAGAAAGAGAGATGGATTCTGAAGCACATTAAGCAAAGTGGATATATTATAGGGAATATTATATATTATAGGGAAGGAACTCCCAATCTGTGAGATATGCCAACTTTATATCACAGGATATCAAAGAATGAAGCTGAGGACAAAGGAGGTTAAGAGTGGGAAATTTTTCATTGAAAGAAAACTCCTGAGATGCAGTGAGGGGATCCTGAAAGTGGATTGCTGCTGAGACTTGTCTGGGGATGTTTTATACAGTAGCATCACATCACAGGTTACCTTGGGTCAAACTGCAGTCAACCTATAGGACTACAAGTACAGTTGGCTAATAACTGATTTTATAGAAAAACAAGATATGTACATGTACCAGGGGTGCCTAACATGGAGATGAACACAGGCATTTCTGGAAGGGGTAGGAGCCGGGATCAAATTGTTCTGATCATCTATCAACGTGGTGATTACGTATGTTCTTTCATTCATTTGTTCTTTCTTTCTTTTTAAAGCGAACAAAACAGAACAAAGCAGATCAAAACAGAAAAATATAAACAACATAGGAATTCAAAACAAGACAACAGGAAACCAACAGTGGCTACCATAATGTCTCTTGTTTTGTTTGAAATAATTGTCCATATCTTCATGCACAGTAAATTCAAACAAAACGAAATAGTATAAAACCAATCAAAACAAAAGAATGAAAGCATCACAGACCTTCAAAACCAGACAATAGGAAAATCAAAAATGGCTACCATCTCTGTTCTCTTCAAAATAGCTGTCTGTATCCCACATATATTGAAATCAAATAATAGAAAACAGAGTAGAACCAATCAAAACAAAAACAGCAGCATTATAGGGCTTCAGAATGAGATGATAGGAGATCAGCAATGGCTAGCATAATATTACATTTTCTTCAAAATAGCTGTTCATATCAACACACATAATTGATTTTTATAAACTCTTTAGGATGATTATGTTACTTCTGTGTGTTCATTATATTGTTTAGCCTTATTGGACCAAATAGAGCTTGTGACAGTACATGTTTGAGCTGTTGTGTATCTGTGGGGTGGCATGCAGATCTAACTATCACGTCTTATCTTGGGGCTTTTTTTTTTGGCCTCAAGGACTCACAACCTTGAGCTTGCCAAGCAAGTGCTTATGCCACTGAGCTAAATCCTGGCCCAGGGCCTTGATTTTATCAACTCAAATAAATAAATATAGGAATGACATCTTTTTATCAGAGGCCTGACTGTGGTTTTAGCAGACCAAATGTGGTCAGTAGGGATCGAGTGGGAATGGACACACAGACAGACAAAGACAGAGACAAGTAAAGAATTTATTCTTGGTTTGGCCAGACCAGGAAAACAGCTTGGAAACAGTCTTTCCCATTAGAATAGCTCTAAGATTATACAGGGAAAGAACAAAACTGGAAGCTCAGAGGTGTGCATTGCATAAGGTCAGGCTGGAGGACCCAGCAAGCAAAGAAATATATACATGTGCATGTTGCACTTCTGATTCTGCTCCAGGGCTTGTAGAGCAGTTTCCTTCCCATTATGAAATATATGTGGGAAGAAAAAAGCAATTTAAAGAGAACAAATTAGAAGGCCAGACACAGACTGTGTCTTTTTTAAAATCTCCCAGTTTTAAAGTCACCCCTGTTATAATCTCATGTGCAATTTAAAAGAAATTATCTGGTTAACATATTAAACAGATACTGTAAAGACAGAAGTAGCTAGACCAGCTTTTTTTTGCTGGGGGTTGGGTACTGGGAAGTGAACTCAGGGCTGTGCACTACATCCCCAGCCCTGGGACCAATTTTAAGAGTTGAAATTGTAATCCGTAATTCTAGCACTAGGGAGGCTGAAGCTGGAGGATTGCTGTAAGTTCAGAGCCAGCTTGGGCTAAATAGTGAGTTCAAGGCCAGCCTGTACTATATAGCATGACCTTGTCTGGGGGGAAAAAAAAAAAAAGAGTTGAAATTATCCAGGTAAAAAGCGATAAACTAGGGTTGGGAATATAGCTCAGCAGCACAAGTGCCTGCCTGGCAAGCGCAAGGTCCCGAGTCTGATTCCTGGTACCAAAAAATAATGACAAGCTAATGTCTTTTAGATTGATATATGGCAATGGATACATTTTAATAATTCAATCGGTCACACAGTCTAATGATTCAGATGTGGATAATGAACCTAAACAGAGGCTGATTTCTAATTCCATAGTTTGTGTATCAGGGTCAGTAAACTTACTGAGGCTCAGAACACTAAGGAAGGGATGGGATTTGGGAGAAGGAAATGCACACTTCTTGGTTTTGATCTGTAAGTTTTGGTTGCTTTTTATATATCCAACTAACAGGTGGGGAGTGTTACTTTTTGCTTTGTCAATTTTAAAGATTTGAGGAGGATGTGGCTGGAAGATAGCAAGTGCCAGCCTACTCTGGGCAGGTTAGCAACTTTTTGAGACCCTGTCTCAAAAAACGTTAAAAGTAGGGTTGGGGTAGAGCTGAGGATATGATCTAATGGAAGGTCCTGGATTCAATCCCCCATACAGCAATAAGTAACTAAGATTAAAATAGTTGACTTTACATTTCTAATAAAGAATTTGGATGGCAGTTAAAAACAGAGAGCTATAGCTCAGTGACACCGCACCTGCCTGGCAAGCACAAGGTCCTGAGTTCGATTCTTGCTAACAAAAACAGACGCAACACTTACTTAAGGTTAACTGAATTACCTAAATGTTTTGGTAATTTCTGTTTAATTGATTTGCTAACAGGCCAAAAGGATTCTTGAAGGAGATCACAGCTCACCTGCTGGAGAGATTGATGATGAAGACAAAGTATGTGTTGATTAATTTGTACCTATAAATAATGCTTTTGGAACAAAATATAAAATAAGTTTAACTGTTTTTACCTTAATATTTAAGACCAGAGTATATCATCTTTGTTCTGAAAAATATTTTTCTGTTAAAAGTAAAACTAGCTGGATGTGGTGGCACATGCCTATAATTCATGTGCTCTGGTAAGATAAGGCAGGAGGATCACAAGTTTGAGCCCAGCCTGGGCAATTCAGTAGCTTAGTGAGACCCTGTCTCAAAATGAAAGATTAGAAAAAAGAATGTAGCTCAGTACAAAGGTCCTAGGTTCAATCACCAGAACCAAATTTTTAAAAAACTAGACCACCAAAGATGTTTTTATATTTTTCTTACATAATGATCATTATTTTTATAAAAGGGTTTACTGTGTACCATTTTGAAGTACTTTAAGGAATTAGTTACTCAGATTATTTACTGCCAGGACAAGGATGAAACTGAAACAATTAAGCAGACTCAGACATCTGAGGTATATGGTGCTGAAGGTCCCAAAAATGTGAGATCTGATGTTTCTGATCAAGAGGACGATGAAGAAAGTGACAGATGCCCAGTGTCAATTAGTAAGTTTAAAGGCTCTATGCCATATTTATACCTTAGTTCTTTTTTTTTTTATTTTAAAGAGAATAAACCTAACCAAATAAAAGAATAAAGACAATCAAAACAGAGAAAGTGGTACAGAACTTCAAAGAGAATAATAGGAAATCAACAATGGCTACCATAATATATCTTATTATCTTCAAAGTAGTTGTCCATACCATCAGACATAGTAAAATCAAATCAAATAAATTAGAACACTGCATAAAACAAAATATTAAAACAAAACAGAATAATACTGAATTTCAAAAACAAGACAGAAGGAAATCCACCATATTTGCTATATTGCATACTGTTATCCTGCTAATAGATGCTCAGACTACCAGCTGTGGCCTGCAAAGTCAATCAGACAATACAAGCATTTAGTTGTTTTTGTCCCTTGGTTGCTATCAACTCAGCCTGTCTTCCAAATCAGCTGGTTGCTTACCAGGGTTGGGGGGTGTTTGCGCTGGGGGGATCACAGGGAGGGTGAATTGGCTTGGCCTGTCTGTCTTTCTGGGCCCTACATGGATTTGCCTATACCTTAGTTCTTTGTATGTCCCTTATTAAAATCAGTGGGGAGGTAAATTACCTCATTTTGAGATAGGTAATACAAATAGAATTTAGTTTAGTCAAACTCTGTATTTGAGTTCTGCGTGTGATCCTGACTAAATTACCTGGTCTCTGCTCCACAATTTCTAGTACTTTATTTAACCAACTTGAAGGTTTTAGACATTATATGTAAAGCACCTGTGGCATGCAATAAATGGTAGCCATTCATTATAAAGATTAAATGGTATAGACACAGTGGTGCATGCTTAAAGTGCCAGCTATTCTGGAGGCTGAGGTAGGAAGACTGCTTGGGTTCAGAACCAACCTCAGCAACAGCAGAGAGACCTCACCTCAGAGGGGAAAAAAGAGTGAAATTTACTAAAATTTGTGTTTCAATCAACTCAGACTTATCTAAAGCAGAAACTCAGGCTTTCACTAATTATGGAAGTGGAGAAGATGAGAATGAGGATGAAGAAATAGAAGAATTTGAAGAGAGCCCTGTAGATGTCCAGACTTCACTTCAAGCTAACACTGAAACTACAGAAGAAAATGAACCTGATGATCAGGTATTCCAGTGTAGGGCAACACACCTTCCAACTACTAAAAGCAGAGCGTTCTGAAACATGGCAAGATTTACAGCTTTTCTCATTCTTATTTTCATGAATATAGGCATATTTAATACACTAATGAGAGTCAGGAAAGAATTAAGATGTGTTATGTATGTGTACCAACTCCCCATGATCAATGTAATCACATGCCACAGACATGCTAATAAAAAAAAACTTATGAGAATTCCGAAACACCGCAATTATTTTTGTATTTAGTAATGTTTAATTTGAAAACACTTTGTTTTTTATTTGTGTAACAAACATGTAAAATTGTTAAGATATTTAGAAGATAAGGGTATTTAGTCTCTATATTTTTCCCTAGTCACTAATCAAAATAATGTGTAACAAAAATAAAATCACTTCTGTTTCTGCCTCCACCCCATCCCATTCCAGAGGCAGCCCTTTGTATAATTTCATCTGCTGTTTACCCACCCGTCCGTATTTCTGCATAGTGTGTATGTGTCTTTTAGTTAAATCGACGTTTATGCAAATATTTAGATTTAACTAAACTGTAGATATTACTTACTGCCAAGGCGAATACATACTATTGTTTAGCCTTGTACCTTTCTCCTGAATTTAATAGTTTTTTTTTTTTCTTTGAGCATACACCTACCTTTCTGCTCTATCCCTTAGTAGCTGTTTAAACTCCCCAGCAGAATTTTCTATATGAACTAAATTGTCCTGCTCTCCCCGCTCCCAGGATACACCTTCTTGCTGCATTCCAGGTTTGGCTATTCTTCATACCTGCTTAATAGCTACCAAGAGGAATCTGATTGTGTCTGTTTCTGTTCCTTCTCAGATCTCTCTTTCTGGAATTTAATATTTTGTCTTTCTTTTGGTTTACTACCTCATTTTGAGGGAACATCCTTTCCAATAACTTTCTAAAAAAGAATTCATAGTTGAGACAGGGTCTCCCTAAATTGCTCAGGCTGATCTCAGACTTGCAGTTCTCCTGCCTCAGCCTCCCAGAATGCTGAGATTACAGGCATGCACCAACATGCATGGGTGAAAATATTTTAGAAAATGTTAATTCTTTTGTGACGAAAATATTTTCCTTCACATCTTCAAAAGCATTGCCTCCTAGTCTAGATCCCAGTATCTTTCTTAGCTCTCATCCTTTGTGTCTTTTTTCTCCTTGCCTATTTCAAAACTTTTTCTCTAAAATTTTAAAATACACATTGTCACAAGTTTTTTTTTTTTTTTTTTTTTTAATTTACTTTGTGGGTCTTTTCAATTTACATCCTGTTCTGCAATTTGGTATTTTATTTTCACCACCAGTTTCTCCTTTTTTTCCTTCTGGAATTAATATTATTTGCTCTCATGGATTGATGATCCCATTTTCTCCTCTTTCCCTTTTTCATGTCATTGCTTTATCTTGTTTTGTTTCCTTAAATTTCTTTGGCCTTAAAACTTATATGAAATTTTTATTTAAACTGCCACCTTTTTTATTTTTAAACACTTTTTTCTTTTTCTCTGGTTGCTTTCTTATAATGCCATGTTCTGTAATGGAAGGAATAGCTTGTCTCATTTGAGGCTTTCCTCAAACATCTGTGGGACCTTGAGTATTTATATTAAAGAGAGATATGGAGAAATCTGGTTTGGGTTCTTTTGGGCTTCTCTGTAGGCCATTTGAGTACATGGTCAGCCTTCTGATAAATACTCCCAGTGTCAGAATCTATTAGTCTTCTTCAGAGTGTTTTAATTTCTTCAAAGAAAAAATTCTCCATTCTTCTGTCTGAATTATATAAACTGGTATTCTGGAGAGAAATACAGAATTGGGGCAGAGTGCTCCACCATTGTGCAGACTTGCACTAAATCCTACTGTTTCTACTGCACAGTTTACCACATTCTGATTTGTGCCTTATTTATCAACCCTTTCCCTCAAAGTGTAACATTCTCTAGTTTAGTTTCTCTAAACTATAATCTCCCATTTTCAATTGAGGTTGGGCAGGAGAACATAGTTGTCCACATTTTTCTTAAAAAGTTTTAAATAACTACTGCCACCACCCTCTTTTCATCGTGAGCCACATCTCCACCATCATACTTCTTCCTTGGATCTGCTACTTCTAATTGTGCACTCAATCTCAGTTTCCTTCTCTTGTTGAAAATAGTGTCACATTGTTCCTCTTTCTCTCCTGGACAGTTCGGTTTGTTATTCACTTAATGTTTACTTTGTAAGGGTACTTTACTTTTATTTAAAATAGTCTAAGAAAAATAATTTTTAAAATGTGGAATCTATGATATTCCTGTTCTCCAAGTTTTGGGTTTGTCCAAGAAGAAAAGGAAATTGTTTTACATAGCCATCTTGTAATTGCTACCAAACCCTTGAAACACTTTTAGAAAGATATTTTAAGTTTGCTTTTTTGAAGCTCTTAGATTGGACAAAAACCACACAGTATTAACTATCTCTTTTACAAATAAGCACATATTTTAAGACCTTGCTATTAAAACATATTTTTTCATTCTAGGTTCTACAACGTGATCTTGAAAAAACAGCAGAAAGCACAAAGACTCCATCAGAACAAGAACCCACTAGTAAAGGTTAGAAATCAAAATGAATGTTTACTTTAAAGATACCTAAAATATCTTCTCTGTGTATAAACCTTAAAAAAAATTCCTAGCTAATGTAATTTGAAGGTACTTTGGACTTGATGTGTATCTTTCTTCTCCTAGTAAATCTTTTGTAGAAAACTAAGAGGGCTTTGTTTCTGCAAACAGCAATTTTAAAAGTTGACAGATATTTATCCCCATACTGAAAAATTCTGCAAAGAACATCTTTAGATATAAACAAGGGGAATTTTTAAAATTCCTGGGCCTTACTGCTGAAAATCCTGGTTAGAAATCAGGTAAGTTTCCAGACTCTAATTTTTAAAATGTTCCAGATGGGTCTAATGAACTAAGTTTGACTAAGAAAAATGTGTAGTTACCTTTTCTTTTGGGTCTTCAGTGTCTTTTGATTGCTGTCACTCATGCATATTGTCTTTATTTCAGTTAATAGAGAGTAAAATTTAACTGCTTTCATTACACTGATGTTAAGACTTTCTTTTGATGACAGATGACCAAGATAGCTCTCTTGTGAAGCCATGTTATCTCAATATCTTGGAAAATGAGCAACCTTTAAATAGTGCTGCCCACAAGGACTCGCTTACTACTGTTGATTCATCTCAGCAGCCTAACCCCTTGCCTTTACCTTTAACTGAAATTGAAACCTTAGTGCCTAGAGTCAAAGAAGTTAAATCTACTCAGGAAACTCCTGAAAGCTCACTGGCTGGAAGTCCCGACACTGAATCTCCAGTACTTGTGAATGACTACGTATGTATCATTTATACTTCCACATAGTTCGGTTTTTATTTCTCTGCATATTTCATTTTCAGGTTAACATTTCCCGCATATAAACTAAACCCCACTTTGTGTTTAGGTTTAGAACCTGTCAAAACATTTTTGTTTCTTATTCATACATAATTTTAAATTTTAACAAAAGAGTGATAGTGAGTTAGGATGACCATCTCAAAACTTAAGAATTATCCTTTTTGAGAAAACTAGACAAACAAAGGCAGAAAAATAGCATAGCAGAAATGAGGCAGAGAAGGATAACTAGAATCTGTAACATAGATGGCTTTTTGATACACTATATTGTTAAATAGTGCACCAGGATTTAAAACCCATGTTACTCACACTACTCTGCTTAGTTGTGTTATATTCTGTTCCAGTCATTCTACCTGTACTAGATTTGAGGGCACAGACAGTAATCCCAAAAATAACAGGATATAGTACAGTAATCATCCTTAATTTCCTATTAACTTAGTCTAAAGCTCTGTAAAACCTACATTGTTTTACCATGACTGATCATAATCGAATCTGGTTTGTTAGATTGCTGTTTTGTATTGATTTTATTCAAAGCTGTTATGATTGATAGTATCAAGTCTGAGAGTATAGGCAACTGCACTTAAGAAGACAAGATTCACTAGAATATCTACTATGGTTTGATTACTACCTGCCTTTGAAGTTTTATTCTGTCTACAATGTTTTATTTTTACTAATATTGCTATTTACTGCTATACTCAATTGTACTGCTGTATTTAATTATGCCTGATGATACAGACATTCTATTGAAGATAATAAGAAACAACACAGCAATGATTGTAGATCACCTTGTACTGTGGTTTTATATGACTTTATATGTTTTGTTTTGTCTTACTAAGTTTTGTTTTTCCCTCTAATACGAAAAGTATAAAAATACATGTAGAGATTCATGCATGCATAGCTGTTTACACTCTCATTGTTTGATTATCTACTTTGTATGCTTTAATTTTGTAACTTGAACAACTATTTCTAGGAGGATATGTAATTTATTATCTAGTGATTTCTTATTGTTTATCTTTTTTTTTTTTGAAATTCTGTATTATCTCTACCCTTTACATGCTTTTGTTTCTCTTTAAATAAAAAAAAAGAATTACCTTTTTATAGCTTTGTAACTTGAATAGTTGATAGAAAAGTTAAACTTACAAGGATTAGAAGCAAGAGCTAGGTCAAGAAAAGAACCAGGTTTTAAAAAACAGTTTGATGTTACAGAAGTGAAGTACTAGATTCACATCTCATGTTTTTAATTGAATCTCAACAGAGTTGAAAAGTTTGTAAATGTTTCCTTATATTCTGCTGGTTATATAGCTCAGGTATATTCTATAAACATCAAAAAATAAAGAGTTGCTTTCTAGTTACTTTAACCTGTCTTGTGTAAACTGGCTTTTTTTTTTTTAATGGGTGCAAAATCTCCCAAAAGTGTGCTCTCACAGCTGCAGATAGTTAACTTTCTTGGGACTCTATAGATTTCTGGTTTACTCAGGGAAGTATGACAATAGAAGAAAGTAAAATATAATAGAATTACTCATATGAACTTAACTTATGAGTCTGTTTCTTGGCATGGGTAATTTAGATTAGATCCAGAGATAGAATGCATCTTTAAAACAGGGCTGGGGATTTAGCTGAGCTGTACAAGCGCTTGCCTGGCAAGCATGAGGTCGTGAATTCAATCCTTGCTAACAGAAAATGAAATGAAATGAAATGAAATGAAATGAAATATACAATACAAAATACAATAAAATAATTAAATACAATTTCTCTTACAGGAAGCAGAATCTGGTAACATAAGTCAAAAGTCTGATGAAGAGGACTTTGTGAAAGTTGAAGATTTACCACTTAAACTGACAATATATTCAGAGGTATGTGCTCTTTTTAATTAAAATTACTTTTTCGTACAACAGATACTGTTGAAGTAAAGTGATTTAAGCTTTAAATTTCTATTCTAAAGGCAGATCTTAGGAGGAAAATCATAGAAGAACAGAAAAACCATTCATCTGGTGAAATATGTGAAATGCAGACTGAAGAATTAGCTGAAAATTCTCACACTAAAAGCACCTGGTAAGTTATTAATTTTAATTTATTTTGAAAAATATTGAATCATGCATGATCCTACCATTTTGGCTTGTTTTTCAAACATTGTACCAAGGAAATTTTAAGCCTAATATTAGAAAAGAGTCATTCTGGAAAAATGTTAGTTTAGCTTCTTAATTTATTGATTTACTGATACTAGTTTAATGATATCAGGTACTTTTTTCCTGTTTTTAAAATACTTAGTTTTAGCAGGGTAATATGTAATATATATGCTTGTGGTTTAAGAAAGAAAGGTACAAAAGAATTAAGCCAGGCATGGTGGCACATTCTTGTAATCACAACACTCTGAGATGCTAAAGCAGGAGAATAGCAAGTTCAGGCACAGCCTGGGAAACTTGGAGAGACCTGTCTCAAAATTTAGAAATAAGTAAATAAAAAGAGTAGAGGATGTAGCTTCAGTGCAGAGGCTCTGGATTCAATGTTATTACTACAAAAAGGAAAGTCGATAAGCAATAAGAGCCTACTCCTTTTTGTTATTGATTGTTCTTTTGGAGAAAACTATAATTCTGATATTTTAAGATTTTTTTCCTATGTGTTTCATACTCAAATAATATTTCCCATATTTCTTGAATGCAGGCCTCTCATTCTGTATTCATTTTATTGTTTCTGCTTTTTACTTATGTTACTTTTAAAAAATACATACACACATACAAACTTATCTTTAGTTGGTACCTTTCCTCTTATCTCCCTTTTATAACTATAAAACTTTTCTTGAGATTGGATGCCAGATAAATATCCTTTATGGAGCCAAGAGATAGTTCCAGATTTCCTTCTCTGGGGAGAATAGCACAACCCATGAGCTATTCAGACACTATATTTTGCATCAGTATCAAAGGATTTTCTTTATGCTTTTCCCACGGATTCATTTGGTTAGTCACACATTCCAATTTTTTTTCACTTTATTTTCCCCCTTTATTTTTTCTGACAATGGGTTCAAGAAAAGGGGTAGGCCATTCAGATATCAAGCCTTCAGTTAGAGTCCCAGTTTTCTGCTCAGTTCTGCCTGTTTCAGTACATTGCATCTGTCTCAACTGCAATCTCTGCTAATGTTCTAGGCTGCATCTCCCTCTGTTCTGTTCTGCTATACCCTATCTGTTTTAGACTTTCTAGGTTTTTTTGGTTTTTATTTTTTATTATTTTCATTTTGGTACTAGGGATTGAACTCACAACTGCACATTTGCAAGGCAGGTGCTTATGCCTCTAGTTATTTTTTGTTGATACCTTCTGTTCTGTTTTCTAGCCTTTTTTGTTGGTCTATTAACCTGTAGTTAATTTTTTAATAGGTTTTTTTTTTTTTCCCTCTGGTATGGTGTTTTAGTTCTTTGAGGCAGGAAGTATCCACTTAGTCTTCCATAATGAAAAAGAAACTGTCTCCTATTCTTTCTTCTTGTGTGTTATTAGGGAACTTGAGCTAAATTAGGATTGCCATGTTAATAATCTTGTATTACAAATCAAGGCTTTCATGGATGAAAATAATGTTAAAAGCAAATTTTATAGTAAGTAGTATTAATTCAATAAATGATTTATAAAACATTAATATTCTATTTTTCAGAAACAATGGGAGCCCAGAGTCTGTGAGATATCTTCAGAGGTTCATCTGATTCTCTCTTTACATAGTCAGTACATACACAAAAATGATACTAAATAAACACCTGTTTTGAACTATATAAAAATGTAAATTAGTTTGACACTGCATTTTTGATAGATGTGCTAATTTCTGCCCATGGCAGTTTATACATCAGAAACTGAATTCTGGTCAGATTCAAGCCTTCATACACTGTGAGGTTATTGTTTGTTTGTTTGTTTTCTTTTATCTTTTTCTTTTGTGTTCTAGATTTTTTTTTTTTTCTCATTGTGATGTTTGGTAATGTTAAATTTAAAATATAGTCTTAAATAAAGTTTGGACTTACCTGTATCTTTCTTTGGAAATTATATTGAATTCAATATAGCAAATTTCTGTCTGTAATTTTAGGCACCTGAAAGCAGTGGTCAGAAATTAAATATATTATTTATTATAAAGCCCCACCATAGCCCTATCTTCCAACTCATACCAGTGTTGCTGCTGCTAAGTCCAGTGTTCCTTAGGTACCTGCAGCTTCTATTTTTGGTAAGAAAAGAGCAGGCATGGGGATGTAGCTCAGAGGTAATACACTTGCCAGGTATGCACAAGGCCTTGGGTTAGATCTCTAGAATCACCCCACTCCCTTCTAAAAATATGCAGGTGATAAAGATAGCCAAGGTACCTGTGAAGTTATCAGAGAATATTTGTTAATAATCTATATTTAAAATGCATTAGATGTTTAAAACATAAGTCATTAGCACCTAGAATTTATATAGTGTCTATTAAAATGAATGTTTTCTATTTTTGAAAATCCTATCTGCTGCCTCAGTTTAAAAATAAAAAAATATAATCAGGAAGTATTTCTGCAGACAAGTAACATTTTGATGACTTTTAAATGAAAGACCAGACTCTTTAAGTAGGAATAAGTAGATTTAAGTTATGTAACAGAGCATTAAAATTCTGTATGCCTTTAGAAAAATTTGCCTTTTAAAATGATAGTTTAAACTGGGTGTGGTGGTACACGCCTATAATCCCAGCACTTGGGGGAGACTGAGGCAGAGGATTGTTGTGAGTTTGAGACGCCTGGGCTACAAGGTGAGCTCAAGGCCAGCCTGAACTGCATAAGGAGACCCTGTCTCAAAAAAAAAAAAAAGTTTAAAACCAAAGTCTAACCTTTGATTCTGTGTGGAGTAAGAGAGAAGCAGGTTTCTGTGTGGAGTAAGACAGAAGTATTAAAGTACTGAATACGGAAAATGTATGTGATTTCGCTAAGTAAACCAGCTTTTAAAAGGTGATTTACTGTTTTATCCCATTATTACCATAGACCCAGTTAGGCCTGACAGAGCCAACTAACAGTGAATAAGTCAGTCTTACAGATGTTTCCTGGAATAAAATGTGAACAATATGAGGTATTAGATCTTAGTTCCAAAGTATCTTTTAAATGTAGTAACAGTTGTCTCAGATACTCCACATAAAAAAAAAAAACACTTGTTTGACATTCTTTTAAAATGCTTACTCGTCTGATAACTTTTAAATAGCATAAACTATAATCTTGAATCAGGAAATACTAAATGAGGATTTCCCTATGAGGAAATTTACCAAATTGCTACTTAGTTTAACTTAAATCTCCCACCTTAATAAAATCCATTCAGAAAACCACCAGTCCAAAATAAGTTCTTATTTAGTTGTAGTGACTTTGGGAATTTGTGACAGTAAGTTACACTGTATGTCTACTCAAGCTTTGTATTTTCTAAACTAGTAAGTAGAGGGGAAAACTTCATTTTGTACTTAAGCTAAACCTTGCATATTGCAGCTGTCTTTCTCTGCATGCATAAGAATTGTGTTTAATACCTTAGTTATTACTGTAGTACCTAAAAGCCTCATTAAACTAGCTTGTTTGACTTACAGCTGATATTTAGTTATTACCATGGTACCTAAAAACCTTATTAACCTTTCTAGTCTGTTGTTTTCCTATTTTAGTAGATAATTTAGTTTTAAAATATCTAGGGTTTGAGAGCAGGTTACTTGTTCACTGATTTTTCTAGTATTTCTAAAGAGTTAGAAATTAAATATTCCTATTTGTCTTAATTTTTAAGTTAAACATTTGGTTAGAGATAGAGGGAGAAAATGTCAAAATAAGTGAGAAAGAATCCTGTGCAGGTTGAGATCATAACTAAAATAATGAGCTAGCCAGACTGGTAATACCCTTTGTATTTTGTAACATTCAGTTTGGGTAAATGCTTTTTCACTGTTAATAAATGTGTATACTACATACAATCCTGAATTGCATTTTTATTTAAATTGATATAATTTAGAATTTATTTTAGAATTGTGGCTTATTTGACACTTGAAAATCTGAACATAGAAAAATGACATTTTTATTAGCTAGAAGTATTTATTAAACTTCACGACAGTTTCTCTTACAGTGAATACATGCTTTGCTATTTCTTAGTTTATTTTATATACTGTTCAAAGAATGTGAATGTTGGATATGATGTAGTCCTGTTAAGCGTGGCTACAGAAGGAAAGGAAAATGAGCCTTGGGAGGAAGTTTATTGTGTTTTCAGGTCCTAGCAATGTAGGGGAAAGAAACTCCCAACCTACTAGATGTCCGGTACAAGTTTGTGTTCTTGAAAATCGAAGAATTAATTTTAGGAACAACATAGATTTATTAAGAGAAAGAAAGCTTCTGTCCCAAGAGAGAGACAGAAGGGGTCTTGAGTGGGTTGCCAGACTGTTTTTTCTAGGGACTTTATAGAGTAAAACCACAAAAGTGAAGCATCTCCAAGGTGGAGAAGACATGGGAACTCGTGAAGTGGGTATGAGGTGGGACAGAACTATGGCCAACCAGTAAGATTATAAGAATAATTGCTTGGGTAAAATTGATTAAATCCGGGATAAGTGGGGAAGCACGTCACATAGCAAGTGGGCATGAATTTGTAGCAAGGGGCTCTTTGTAGTCGGTTGGGTTAGTGGCTCCTTTTGGCTTCCTCAGGGTATAGAGGCCTATATAGAATATCAGTGCCTGGTGTTTTATCCTTAGGATAGGAGTGCCTTTGTTTTATCATTTGTTTTGAGGTCTGGATCACATTTGGAGGTGTCACAGTTTCTGCACTAGTTTCTTCGAAGGCCCAGCCATATGTGACTGCCTATCTAACTTGGATGCCTCTAACACTAGCAAGCATGTCTGCTGCTGCCACATCAGGGTTACAGGAAAAATCACATATTGGTCAAGAGGCAGAAAACATGAGCCTGGCTAGTCTTTATTGAAGTTTCCTAGGGAAAGCAGGGCAGAGTGAACAGTTGAGCATTGGCTATTCCAAATAATTCTGCAGGAGCTGCACTGTAACAGTGGTCTCTACTGCCTGGTACCTTGCCTTGGGATAATGTAAAGAGTAAAAATACTGGCTTGCACAGGAGTTAAACAAGGAGATAAATAGTTGGGACTGTAGACAATGGTGGGTTGGTTTACATATGAAAGACCTGCTTCTGGTCTAACCCTTTGGCATTCTATATGAAAGAGCTAGAGCCTGTGGGGGGTGACCTCTCCCTGCGAAACAAGCTTTTTAAAATGTCAAAATATAAAATACAGCCAGGCATGCTGGTAAAATCCCAGCAAAGTGAGCTCAAGGCCAGCCTGAACTGAAAGGCAAAACCCTCTCGTAAAGGGGGAAAAATTCATAAAGGGGCCACGATTAGTGGCCAGGGATATAGCTCAGTGGCACAGCACTTGCCTGGCAAGTGCAAGGTCTAGGTTTGATTCTGGGTACCAAAAAAATATATATATATATGATTAATATGTATACAAAACATTATCATTTTTATTCTAAATAGTTGTTTACTTTAACACATAAACAGCTTCATCCATCATAGCAGTAGTGGCTCTAGATTTCACTTATTTTCCCATACTAGTAAAAAAGATTGCCCATATACCTGGACTGGAAGAGCTAGCATTTCCCGTTGTGGTGGTTATGCAACTCTGATTTGTTACTTTGAAATCCTCTGTCTTTACATGTCTGTCAGCCACTTTCTATTTAATTCCAGATAAAAACAAAGACATCTTTCAAAGCTCTGCCATTTTTCATTTTCCTCTTTATTCATTGAGCCTTCATTGCACTGACCTCTTTTCTGTTCAAACATTTGTGGTACTTTCTCCCTATAAAGCTTTCGCATTTTTTGTCCCATCTACCTTCATAGAAATGTTCTTTCTTCTGATACTCGTGTATGTTTATGATACATATTTAAGAATATCTTCTTTATTGAATCCAACCTAAAATTTCATAGGCTGAGGATGTGGCTCAGTTGGAAAGTGCTTGGCTAGTATGGGTTTGATCCAAAATAAACCACACACCAGTTTATTTTTACCCTCTTACCTTTTCTTTTTCTTAGAGCTATGTTATCTACAATTAACACCTTATACTTGTCTTACTTTATTTGCTTGTTTGCTGTTTTGTTGAGAAGTCTGCTGTTAACTTTATCAAGATAAATAAACCTTAAAGGTAAATAGACTTGGTTGACTAAGGCAGGAGGAAGATGAAGCTGAAAGAAAAACAAAAAGTAGCATTTCTCTGTCAGTCATGTTAAGTAACGGTCTGTGAGGAAACACCCGCAGATGGAGATTGTGGGAAACACTGAGATGGAGTTTCATGCAGGTACAGGCAGGCTGAAATCAGTGGCTATCAGCAAATATCTGGAGGGGAGGCTAAGTATATATATATATACACGGATGAGGGTTGGGGGCTGTAGTCCAAAGGGATTGGATGGTGTGTTTGAGGTCAGAGCTGCGTGTGTTCACATCTTGGACCTGCCTCACCTCGTGATTTTGCTCTATAAAAGCCCCTGGTAAAGATAGTCTTTGGGCAAAACACTCAGGACCCCTTCTGTCTCAAAAGCTTTCTCTCTTTCTCCAAATACATTCCGCTCTTAACCTCTATTGTTCCTAAAATTCAATCTTTGATTTTTGAGAACACTAATTGGTACCAGACATACAGAAGGTTGAGAGTTTCATATCACAAGAACAATCAGCACAGGTGTATGTGTAAAACTGGGTCTTCTAGCATCAAGGAGACGCAGGTCTAGTCCTAAATTTCTTTATGGCTTTCATTTCTGTTTGCCGAGGGACAGCATGGATTCCTGTGGTTTGCAGAAGGCAGTGTTTATTGGGAAGGGCTTTCTCAGGTCAGCTCTGACAAGTCATGTAGAATAACCAAGAAGAGTGCAGGTTCTGGAAAGCCATGTGGAAAGTATTTCACAGAATGAGATCAGATGCACTAATTAAGGACTGAAAGTTGACCATTGGATTTAGCAGTATTGTGTAATAGGGTTAGACTGTGACTCGAACTTGAATTCGACCATTCAGACTAAGGTAGAAGAATTCAAGTTGAAAGCCTGCTTGGGCAATTCATACTCTGTTTCAAAATAAACACAAAGGACTGGGGATGTAGCTCAGCGGTAGAATGCTCTGAGTTTGCCTCTAGTACTGCCAAAAAAAAAAAAAAGTTGGAGATAATTCAAAGTGAATGAGAAAGGAGTGTTTCTAATTTGTTGTATCATGCAGATAAAGCCTCACCCCTTGTCTAGGTGAGTATTGATTTACTGTCACTATAGATTAGTTAGCATTTTCAAGAAGTTTGTATAAATGTAACATACAAGAATGGATATTTAAAAATTTGGCTTTTCTTTTGAAGAACATGAGACTCATCTATCAGTACTACTTCATTCCCTTGTATTGTTAAATTAGTGAATGGACATGCCAATTTGTTTAACACCATTAATGCAGTATAATTTAATGCAGCAGAAGATACACCCTAATAGAATGGCTGTGTCTTCTGCTAAGAGTATATTTATAAGAAACTAGCACTGTGTTGCCAAAGTACTGTATTACTCTTATCATTATTACACATGGAACATTCCACTTGTTTGACTTCTCTACCAGTGCTTTTTATTTTCAATCTTTGTAATTTTTGGAACATTCAAATAGAGTAGGTATAGAAGTATCTTAATTTTTTCATTTACATTTGAACATCTTTTCATACATTAATTTGACATTCATGTAGTCTGAAATATGTTCAAATATTTTGCTCATTTAAAAAAATTGTTTTGTTTTTTGTACCAGGAATTAAACTCAGGGCTCTGTGCTTAGCAGACAGGTGCTGTGCCACTGAGCTACAGCTCCAGGCTCTCTGTTATTTTTTACTAATTTTTTAGTATAATATGTCTTTTTTTTTTTTATCGGGAATCGAACTCATGACCTTACACTTGTCTTTAACTCTTTTGGGAAGGTTCCTAAAAGGGGAATAATGGAGTCAAATAGAATTTCTATTAATTTTTTGAAGAATTTCCATAATTATTTCAGTACTAGTTGTACTAGTCTACATTCCCACCAACAATTTAAAAATATTCCTTTTGCCTCATAGCCTTACTATCATTTATTGATAGCCATTCTTTCTGAAGATAGAATTTCAATGTTTTAATTTGTGTTACTCTGATGACCAGAGATGTTGAGTGTTTTTTTTTTTTCATGCATTTATGGGTCATTATTTATTTCTGAGAAGTGTCTGTTCATTTCAGTTGCCAATTTTTTGATTGGGTATTTTATTTGAGGGGGTCTAATTTTTTAAATTCTTTAATCTAGATAATAGTCTTCTGAGGTGTAACTGGCAAAATTTTTTTCCCATTCTGTAGGTTGTCTCTTCACTGTACTGATTCTTTTGCTGTATAAAAGCTGTTTAGTCTATCCCATTTGTTGATTTTTGCTTCTATTTCTTGTGCCATTGAGGTTTTGTTTAGAAATACTTTCCTAATCTTGTACCATCAAGTGTTTTATCTTCCATAAGGTTTAATGTTTCCGTTTAAGTGTTTGGATCTTTAATCCATTTTTATTTTAATTTAGTATATGGTAAGAGACAAGGGCCCAGTTTCATGCTGCAAACAGATCACCAGTTTTCCCAAAACCATTTGTTAAATGGTAAGCTGGGGAAATTATTAGCCTTGTCTCATTTCCCATCTTTCAGATGTCTCCTATCCAATGTCTTAAAAAAAAAATCTTTAATTCATGTGTTTTGTCAGATTTTCCTCTAATAGGTGGAGGGGTGAATCTGGTTCCTGTTACTTCATCTTGGTTGCTGGAATTACAGGCATGTGCCATCACAACTGGCTATGAAGTTAGAAGCAAGGGACCTTATTAGTATCTTTCTGCCCCCTTTATCTTATCTAGGCTACTTAGGATGGGTAGTACTCCCACTCTTAATCCTAGCATTGCACCATCAGTCCCAGCATCACATACTGTAGATCCAGCCACCTCTTCAAAAGTCCACCTCTGACCCCAAGAGGTTTTGTGTCCCCCCAAAATGGTTAAGTTTAAGGGGGTAATTCTGATGAGGGCTCATAAAGAGAACAGAACCACCACAGTCACAGGTGGGGCTTTTCCCGAGGTGGCTGGATTAGAGTGTGTGATGCTAGGATTGACTGATGGTACAATGCTAGGATCAAGGATACTAAGATTAAAGTGAGTGCTATCCATTGTAAGTAGCCTACATAAGATACAGGAGATAGAAAGAGCTATAGTCATCCCTTGCTTTTGTTTTTGTTACTTTCTGGCTGCCATGAACTGTTTCTCCACTGTGATTCCTGTCTGCCATGCCACTCTGCAAGACCTTGTCTCAAAAAGTGTCTTACTGCATTTGGCAATATGGTCTGACTTACCTGAGTATGCATGTGAAAAACAGAAGCAGATATTGGCAACAGGTTTCCTTGGTCACTGCTCTCTGGCCCAAGAGTTCACTCACCTCTACCCCCTAGATGTGCATGGCTTTGCAGTTTCTTACCATAATATTCTGAAGGCAACCAATTCATTCTTATTATTTCTTATCTATAATGTGAGAAGAGCAAAACTGTTTAGCCCACTGAACTACTGTGGAGCATAACAAGAATTTATGTTTTCCTGGGATTCAAATATGGTTTGCATTACACTCAGGTACTATTTTTCAAAATTTTGTCATTCTCTACATGTGTCTATAGATAATATATTTACACCTAAGTTTTACATACATATATATGTATTATATATTTTATACACTTTAAAAAATAACATTACCTGCTGCTGACAGGCAATTTTGGAGGTGTCCAAGTGAGCTCCCAGATGGTCCAGCCAAGTACAGCATATGAACATTTTGGTTGGATTCACCCATGCCTCTGTATGACTGACATTCCAAAGGTTATGTTGGGTGGGTCTTGGCTGCTACAGAACTGCATGCACTTGAGACACAGTTTAGATTCTTAAAGCTAAAGGAACCTGGAGAAAGCTGGTGTTAAACCCTCAGTGTAGAAAGGCAGGTATGAACTCACAAGGAAATTTAGTGACTTGTCCAGTCAATTAGCTGGTGAAGGAAGCAGCAGCTCCAATGTTTTGTTTGTGTGCCACTGTTCAGGCAGAAAAGGAGTGTTTGTACGACATGCTGGGAGCAAGCTGGAGGGGACATGGGGGCTCCATTCTCTTCACATTGAGTAATTCTAAAAATGTGTAAATTAGAAACAAAAGGTAAAGTATCAGAGAAGATAACATCAAATATTTTGAAAAGGCAGGCTTTTAACATAATTGCATATTTTATATTTGAAGTTGCTACATACAATTTTGGCAGGGTCTCTCTGCAGTCCAGGCTTGAGCTTGACCTTGAGCTCGCTTATGTATCAGGCCTTGAACTCAGTGATCCTCTTACCTCAGCATCCCAGTACTGAGATTATAAGCATGAAACCCTACATCCAGTTTTACATACAACTTATGACAAAGATTTTATGACCATTTTAATTTTAAAAATTGAGCATGAATTTTGTGTGCATAAAAATATCTATTTTGTGGTACTAGATTGAACCCAGGGCCTTGTGAATGCTCTACTGCTAAACTACACCCCCAGCCCAAGCAATTTTTTACAACCGAGCAGTATTTTACAACCACTTAAGAATTTATAGAAGCTTCTACCTCAAATATGAAGCTCTTTTTTATTAGTAATTATACCAAAAATCCAATCAAATTTTTAAAAATTTCAAAATAATGTCTTAGTTTGCAGAAAGCACATGCATTGTTACAGTCAAGGCCTCCAGTTCAGATGCCAACAAATTGGCCTGTCAGCTATAAAAGTTCTGATTACTGCCTGGAAGTGACTCCACCAGGAGCCCCTGCTGCACCTGCACCTCCCACTTAGCCAGCAATGGTGGCTGTGTGCACAGCTCCTTGGTATCTGGAACACAGATTCCTCCAGCTATGCCACAGCCTTTTGTTCACTGACTATGAAGAAGTCTGCAGCAAGCCAGGTGCTAGGACACCTGCTTGGTCTTGCTCCACCTTTCCAGGGAGAAGCAGCTGCATGCTGTTATTGCAGTGAGGACAAGGGTCACCAAAAATAGTTTGGTCCTGGTATTAAAAATACTGAGAGGTGAGGTGAAGGGCTAGGTATCTTTATGTGGATTTCAGACAATGGAGACTTCATTGGCCCAGGCCTCTTTTGGTCTGCAGGGCAAGTGATCTATACCAACTTGCTTCAAGCTTTGCATGCCATCCCCAACCTTGTGGCACCCCAAGGAGTTGCAGTCCACACCTTGAGGAGATGCAATCTCCCCCAAGCTGTTTAAGCCTCCCCTCAAAGGAGCCAGGTGCTATGGGAGGCAGCACAAGCCTTGCATGCTCAGGACCCTGCCCAGCTGCCCCAGAGCTGAGGGAACAGTGTTTCAAGGTACACCTGTGGCCCAGATAACAGTGTTCTGTCAAGAACTGTTAAGGGTTGGAGATCATACCCTGTCTGCAAACTAGCTAACTGGGCTTCATGGATGCTGGTAGATTCCTGGGTTTGGGGCAAAGATTTGGTTACTTTGGACACCCCCCAAGCAACATGAGTTTCAAATTCACATTTGCTCCACTTGCCCACCAAGTTCCCCAAAAAAGTTATACTGAACAGGCTAAGGATGGCGCACAGTATGATCTGTATCATAGCTAAGGAACGCCAAGCATAGGAAGCAGCCAAACATATAGGAGCTGCTCTGCTGGCCTGTAAGGAGATGATGAACTTTAGTCAGGGAACACCTGACTGGCCAAGCAGTCACAAGATATGTAGAAATACCATGACAAATTGCTCAGTACACATCAGTCTCCTGGTGGCACCTAGCTTGCAAACCCTGGTTCTCAATATAAGGGTAAGGGAGTGCCCTGGAGAAAAAGAACTGATTCTAACAAGCTGACAACTCTACACAAATAGCAAACACCATGGTCTTCCTGTGTCAGTGCCTAAGGACTAGCCGTACCTCGGTTGTCAACAGGACCAGGGTGCAGCAACAGGGTAGTCTGAGGCCTGCTGGCCATATTCATTCCATGTGATGCTTAACAAAACTATCCTCACATTCTGAAATTGACAACTGCCTGTGGTTTTTCACTTAACAATTTTAAAAAATTTTAGACCTGTTATTTTTAATGGGGTGACAGGTGGTAGCTAAAAAAGACAAGTTCTTTGATTCCATACAAGCTGAGCATAACTTAGATTTGCAGTAATAAAAATTTAAAAAGGAACTTGTTAGGTGAACACACTGTCATCAGTTCCTGACCCTAAAAAGTTTCCAATTCCTATGGAAACGTAATTTACAGAGAACCAATAGGCGGCCGCACCAAAGTTATGGCATACTCAGCATGATGTCTTGGGATACTTAAGCTCAAGACAAGGGGGCTCCCACAGCAGAACTACTTGTCCTGTGTATAAGTCATGAAGAAGAGTGTCATGATAAAAGCACAAGAGTTAGACCTGACTCAAGTCCCAGCTCTTATCGTTGCCTTACTGAAACTTCAAGCAAATCATTTAAGCATACTGTAATCACTGGCAAGTGGGATTTCAAGCATAATTGGGATTTGGTGAGCAAAGTAAGCTAATCCATGTAATTTTCTACCTATCTATCACAAAACCTGATAAAATAAGTTCTGGGTTAAGCAGTAGCTATTTCTACAATAAATTATCTGGAACCACATGTATGAAGGAATATGGGTATGATTCATTCCTACATTTTAAGTCATTCCCTAAAACTTGGCAGCAAATTATAGTCCATGGCTTGGGGATCCAACCTATACCTTAATTCTGCTCAGTATTTATAAAAATAGTCTCTCTCGATAATGCCCATGGCATTAAAATTAAAACAGTAATAACTACTATCCTGAGAAAATAGGAGTCAACATTTTGGTTAAGATCCTCCAGTCATCCCTTTATATTCTAGATGTCTATTTAGTTATGCATAGGTACTTGTATAAAGTGTTACATAAATGCTGTATATAGTTTTTAAAACTGCTTTACCATTAAATACTACCTAAAAATTTAATGTCAATTATTTCCTCCAAACTCATTCAGTCCTGAACAATCAGTCTAAAACAATCAGCATCTCACCTCTATTCTCACGTGTTATCAAAGGTTGCTATTAAAAAATGAATCATTACCTCACTTCATTCTTTAACAGAATCAAAATCTGAAGTTTTTCTCATTAATCTAACCCTGTTTTAACACAAAGCTTTTTATAAGCCTTGCTTCTCTAAAATAATCCTGAAATTGCTGTTACTGTGTGGAAGCACTGCTCTCTTTAGGGGAAAAGCTACCCTTGGACACTTGCAAATTGGGCTGACACTACTGGATCAAGGTGGTGTTAGTCATGTGAAATTGTGAACTTTTAGTCATACACTTAATAACCCATTACATAACACTTGTTATTTCCTTCCAATATGATGTTCAGCTTGTATTTCTTGATAATAACCCGTTGCCCTCAGTCTGACATGTACACACACAACTAGTCATTGTGTAAGAGTGCTGACGGACATGTTTATTGAGCATTATGCTACAGAGATTATACAAAATAAAGTGGACACAGTCTTGCACAAATGCCATATGTTTCAGTTAATTGTGAAAGTTAGATTAACAAATTCTGTTAGTGTTTTATAAATACTGATTTCTGAAGAATATTTTTAATAACTATATTAAAAGTCTTAAAAAAAATACACGTTGATCAGAAGGACAAACTAAAAGCCTATGTATTAAATGTGATATTTGTGAAAATTTAAATTAATTGGTTTGTCTCCTAGTTCATATTTTTAAGTCTTTGAAGTTCATTCAACAGTTTACACCCTCATGGGCTCAGTTTTGGTTGTTCTGTTTGGTACTGGGGGTTGAATCCAGGGCCTTTTTGAGATAGGGTTTTGTTGAGTCATTAAGGTGTCAGGCTGGGATCAAACATTTGATTCTCTTGCCTGAGCCTCTCAAGGCGCTGGGATTCCAGGCATGTGCCCCCATGCCAGCCTGAACTCAAGGTTTTTTAATTTTGCAACTTCCAGGGTTACTGGGTGGTAGAATAATTGTGAAAAAGGAAATGGTTCAATTCTTTTTATGATAAACTGCCTTGGATATTATTTCATGAAACCCCCAAAACTACTTTTTACAGAGTCAAAGGTTCATTTACTGCCTATTATAGGAAATAATGTCTGTCTCATCCTTCCAGTCAAATGGGGTGAAATTATATTGCTGTCACTAACAGCAAATGCAATGATATATTGATTTTCTTAGTAGTTAGAAGGAAGATTTTATTACACAGAAAAATATACAACTGTGTTGGTAAAAGTGAAAAACTGAATAATGTGGACTATTTACTTTTACATT
This sequence comes from Hydrochoerus hydrochaeris, assembly GCA_004027455.1. NCBI lineage: Eukaryota > Metazoa > Chordata > Mammalia > Rodentia > Hydrochaeridae > Hydrochoerus > Hydrochoerus hydrochaeris. The sequence goes on along the minus strand of PVLA01001958.1, from coordinate 156,465 downwards.
AGTCACATGGGGTTACTAGTTTAAATCAATGTCTGTAGGGAATCTTGACTTGAAATTCCACTGAGGTGGTTTAATTGCTCATCCCTATCCCCAAATGTCAAAGTGAAATGAATCTCAGCAAATTTCTAGAAGACTGTTTTACTTCATTTAAAGAAAGAAGTAACCTGTAGGGTCTGAGGAGATAGCACAGCAGCATAAGCACCTGCCTGGCAAGCACATGGTTGTGAGTTCGACCCCTGATACCTCCCCAACAAAAAAAGAAAAAGAAAAAACAGAGCAGTTCCCCAGCCAGCCACACAACCATTTGGGCCAGGGATTTAGCTCGGCGGCACAAGTGCCTGTTTGGTAAGCACAAGATCCTGATTTCGATTCCTGGTACAAAAAAAAAACACACACACACACAACACAGTAATCTGTAAATAAGAACCAATTGTTATGGCAAAAACAGTCTGCTAATTGTAAATATACTGAGGAATGCAAGCTTATGACTCAAAAACAGAGTTTTCAGCCTTGAGAGGGGATTCAGACAGCTGTGCTGGATGGCCCGTCTTCATGTCTCAGCATGGTTTGCAGGCCGATGGGCGCTCACCAGCCCATACAAGGGTCAGGGCAGTCCCGAAGGTAAGCTTCATAGTGATTTTTTGTAACATCCATCAAAGCTGTAAATACAGTTAGCTGAAAGAAAAGTTACTTTTAAAGATGTTTTATATTCCAAGATGGTCCAACACATTAGTATATCTTTCCCTGAAAAATCTGCTACATAAAATTATTTAATAATAGGGAAGAGCTCTCGTTGTTCACAAGAATTTATTCCTGAGCAGTACACTGCTTTAAGATTCCCTTAACCCTCCTCAATGTATACAAAACAGTCACACAAAACACACTAATGACACACTAGGGCCACGGTGTATTCAGGGTTAATTACACTGTTAGCACTCTGTAATTAGTAAGTGGGTTTGGGTTGCAAGGTTTGCCTTCACTGCAGTAGGCATATAAACCACCTACCTTTGGCCATCCTTATCCTCAGAGCAACTCAGATGTGGGAGGAAACTGCGGGCACACAGGTTACAAAGCATACATGCAACTGATATGACATGGCCACACAGACCATGTAGATCACCCCTCTGTGAGCTCACATAAAGCTGGTATGGGCGAAACAAGCAGTACAGGTGGGTCAGTGAGCTGAAGGCAAGTGTCTTCATGAAGGAGCCAGGTTTGAACTAAATACTTAAGGACAAGAGGCATTTATTTTTTCTGGCAGAGGCAATGGAGCCATGTTTAATTTAGGGAGGCAGAGGCATGGAGCCCAAGAAAGAGAAGAGACGGAACAAATGGGATAGCAGTGGAGAATACCTGGGACACACAAGGAATGACTATTAGAAACAGGATGACTAGGAAACTTCACATTTCTCAATGAGAGTATGGGGAAAGGATTTTTTAAAATGGGATGAAGCTCAGGAGAAACCCTAATCTGCCAACTCAGAGCTCTGTCTGACTTCGTGCAGTACAGTTTGAGGTTACTGCCAAGCACAGAGAAGTCAGGAATGCGAGGCTAGACTTAATTTAAATGCCCTGTAAGTAAAGAAAGAAAAAATACCAATGTAGATGCGAAGCCGCAGTGATCAACAAGTTTACTGCGTTCTAAAAGTTACAGCTTTAGCCACACAAAAATATTTTTTAAAAGTAGCCTTAAACTGCATGTAACTTTATGCTTAAACTGATCCAAGACAAGAGACAATAAAACACAGGACCAAATTCTTTCCCTAAAAGCATATATATAATACGTATTTTTAAAAATACCTTGTTGAGAACAGGTTTTGTTGATAGAATATCATACAAGGTTGCAAATGAGAGATTCTAAAAACACAAAAAGAGTTCTGTTTAGTAAGTTAAATACAGATTTACCCATGCAAATGGCTCATTAGAAACCAAAACATTCTTCAGTCAACCTGCCTAAAGGAATTTCTCTTGGAGTTACAGCTAGAAATAGATACAACAGTTTTAATATCTTCTTTCTCTCTTTCTCCCTCTTTTACCTGTTTATTATTCACAGAATAGTACTCAGTATTAAGAGTAAGAAAATTTGAAAGTACAACAAAATTTTGCTCTTTAAGTTTAAACAAAAACTCAGGACTGTCTAAAGACACTGAATGATATGAGATTTATAAATTTGTTGAAGGCCAAAGAAAAATGCCAGAACTAAAATAATCCTTAATGGGATTATTCTTAATGGGATTATAGATTCTTTCTATGTGAGACCATGCAAACATACCTCTTGGGTTGTGCGTTTTAGACACTTCTGTGCAGGGGTTCTACGATCATCAAGGAAGAAGGGTTTTTTCCATCGGTCATAATTTGTTTGTAACAGATACCATCTATCCTGCTTAGGATCAAGTCTAGATACAAAAAGAAAGAATCCCTCTTAGGCTTCATGCCTCAAACCTGGTCAGCCTGGGCTTTAGTTTCCACTTACTTTGCTTTAAAAATGTACTTACTCGTATATATCCAAAGAGTCTTTCCTTTCTCGTGTAATCACGCACCCCTCCCCAGACTGGTTACCTCCCAGGATAAAGTACGCTGGGGCCAATAATTTGGTCTTGGCCAATATATTCTTGGCATCTTCATAGCTGCATAGAAACATTAAAAAAAATTTATGTTGTTGACTTGGAATGAAAATGTTATAGTATTTTGAAAATTAAGGGAAAATACTATGACATGGTTTTTTTTAAAACAAGATGGTGAGCTATGATTCCCAGAGTAACAACACCCCGCCTGAGGTGGTGACACTTTTGACACTGAACTGGCAGCTTTAGAAGTTCTCTCTCAGCTGGAGGTGAACACAGTCACCTCAAGAGATTAGGCTCACCTTCACTATCTGCCTTTCATCCAACAAAGAAGGGGTGAGAACATTGTAATTACAGCACATAAAACTTAGGGCATAGAAAGTAACCTTTATAAAAAACCTTTTAAAAATTGAAGTGGATTATTAAAGAAGAGTACTAAATTATTCTTTGGCAGGTATTAGACTCAGGCTCCCTGCTCATTTATCCTAAGTCACTGGAATGCAGTGTGGGCTGAAGGAAAAGCACTTCTGTTATTATGACATTTCTGCGCCACAGCAGAATGTGACTTCTAGGCTAGTATTCACCATTTAAATGAAGACTTTACTATACTATTGTGTGTGGGGGTGATTTTTCTGCATGCCAAACATTCAGAGTTGTCCTTCACAGTATCACTGATATTTTTAATAATTCATTTCCTTACTATAAGGACATACAAAATATGAGTAATTACACTGGGTAAGGTAGTGTCGTGTGGAATTCAGCACTTAGAAGGCTGAGGCGGGAAGATCACTACAAGTTTAAGTCCAGCCTGGGCTACATAGTGAGTTCAAAGCCAACCTGAGTTATATAGTGAGACCTGTCTCATAAACAAATAATAAACTCCCCCCTAAAAAAAACAAAGCAAAGGTTCACCAAAAAAATTCTAGAATTGTTCTTCAGTGGATGTTACCCTGGGGCTTGGAAAATATGTTCTTATTTAATATAAGTAATTTAAACTAAATATTTGATAATAAAGCAACTAATCACTTCACCTTGTACCATTTTCCAGAACTGATCTTATGATAAACCCTGTCCACGTGGCATCTTTCTTTCCCAAAATCCATTCTAGGAGACCTAGAAAAGATCAAATACACATAGCACTCCTGGATCCGGGGAATAAGTCAGGCTACTCAATCGGAAAGTATCATTCAATCCTCTCAAATTCCCACTACACTTCTGAGTACTACTTACCCAGAAAACCACCATTCATGCTGAAACGTTCATTCAGTGTAACACTAAATTTTCCCTAAAAAAAAACCAAAATAACCAAATCATTGAGGTCAGACACCTCAACTATCTTTTTTAAGGCCCTATCTCTACATTATAGTGGCATTCAAAGGCCTGTATCAGGGAACACAGAGAAGTAAAAAAACATGATAGCATCACTTTTGTTTATTTCTTTTTTGAAACAGGTCTTGCTATTTAATTCAGGCTGGCCTTGAACTCACTATGTAGCCTAGGCTGGCCTCAAACTTGTAGTGAGATCCTCCTGCTTCGGCCTCCCAAGTGCTGTGACAACAGGAGTGAACCACACCTGGCAATCACTATATTAACAAGTTTTTTTTTTCTTTTTTTCAGTTCAAAGCATTTTCACATGTAGTATGTGAGATGAAGTTAGGTAAGACATTGTTGGTCACATGTTGTAAACAGGAAATGGAAGAGCAGAGCAGAGAATTCATGTCTGATTAGTCTGAGTGAGCAGCAGACTTAGGCCAGAGCTCACGTTTGGCTCCCAGTCCTGACATGTGAAGCCACATTATCCTAAAACACTTTCAGAAATTATTTCCTTTTTATTCTTCTCTGCCATGCAAGCTCATACCAATAAAAATGACCACTTAAAGGAGACAGAGGTGGGATTTTATAATCCTTTCCGGTCCTCAGGTTTTTAGAGTCCACTCTTCACAGACAGTGAAACCAGGACACAACTCTACCTATAATATTAGGTAACAACAGGTTCCTTACTGGTTTGAATCCTGTTAACATGCCCACGTATCCAGCAAAGCCTGTAGCCTTGAAGACAGTTTTATTGTTTCTTTGGAAGTCCAGATTCACTGATAAAGGTTTTAGTTGCTCAGTTACAACCCAGGTATTATTATTTATGTTCCACCTACAAAAGACAAATGTTGGTGATAAGGAGGAAAATAACAACATAAGGGCCAGGCATTATAATAAGTGCTTTGCCTATCTACCAATAATCAAGCCTAATAAGACTTTTTAATTAGGGTGGTTTTATCCCCTTCACCATGTCGTGGAACTGAGGCTCGGACTGGAAATGGGGTAACTCTCCTAGAATCATACAGATTATATAACAAATGAGCACCCACATTTCAATTCAGGTCCAGTTACAAAACTGTTGCTTTTTTTAGAAAGGCCAAGATGACAGGTACAAAACAATGTTCCCTTTCCTTCTAAGCCACACAGGAAATGTGCATTTCTGCTCACAGGTGCAGTATCTTGGCAACAACCTCCCAGAGAGCCAATGAGTATACCATCTTGTTTCAGCACTAAGCAATCCAACAAACTTCACCAACTATCATATTTTGGGCATGACTTGGGACTTTTCATCATGGTAATACTGTCCCATTTTTTTTATGGAATAATATATACTATGTTCCTTGCTTACCCAAGAAATAGTCCAAAATCCATGTTTCTAACATGTAGTAGATGACCTATGAGAAAGTAAGCAGAAGAGACATGTAGTAGGAGTTAAGATAGTACATACGATTCTAAATCACAATTGCATGCTTTATTTTTGTTAACTTATAGTCACAATTATGTTACACAACAGAAGATAAGGACTAAGAAGGAACTTGGTAGCATAAGCCTTAAAAGACCAACTTGTGTTACTGTCCCCTTGGCAAGACACCCACTACAAAATCTGAAAGTACTGCACAGAGTTTTAGATTAGATCACAATATGGTGACAAGGTGAATGGACATTCTTTGGTCAACTATGACAGTTCTATCAGGACACAGACATCTAAGCCCTAACTAATATGACTTATTGGAGGCACCTCAAGAGTTAGGAATAGGCAGACTTTGTACCAAGAACATAGGTCAAAAGTCATAGTGAATCAGGGCAAACTGTTTTCTGTTTTGTACTGTGAGGACCAGCTATGAAAAATAGGGGAAAGTGAGGCTGCTATACATAGGGTCCCTTTGCTGGGAAATGATAGGAAAATGTTTTCCCTGGACCCCCAGAAAAATTCCTCGTTACATGCATGAAGATAATGAAGTACCTCCTGAGGAGACGCCTATCACATCACACAGACGCGAAGGAGAAAGCTATAAGGAAAGTGGGGATATTTTAGTCTAGAAATACTTCTTCCATTGCATGTCTGAATTAAATGTTAGTAGGTTTTACAGTGGTCTTAAAGTAAGGATAGTTTTACTCTAGAAGGCTGAGGTAGAAGCTTTCTACTTCCAGCCTCGGCTGGATAACTTAGCAAGACCCTATCTTAAATAAAAGCTAAAAAAGCATCAGGGATATAGCTCAGTGGGAAGGCACTCGATTCAACCCCTAGGACCAAAAACAGTAGCAACAATAATAAAAATAAGTTAAAAAAGAAAACAAGGCTAATTTTCAGAGCACTTAGAAAAATTTAACAAGATACATAAAGATGTAAGCAACATACATAGAACTTACACAGCCAGCCTGCATGTTAAGGTTCTAGTGCCACTTTTTTGATCTTTCTTTCACACTGTACGTACTGTGCACTGCCCACCTTCCCTCAGCAGACATTTACCTTTCTTGTCTTCAGTTATTATGGAGGTGCACATGGTAAACAATTCATAAAAAATGTTGAATGAAATAATCTCTCCTATAAGAAAATGTAAGAAAAATTTTTGTTAATACACAGAACCCATGACAGTACACAGAAAAGCCGTTTTGTTTTGGTTCCAGTACTGCTTTGGATTGAACTCAGATGTGCCATACTAATGATACATTATATGCCACAGGGCTATACAACCTCTCTGAATTTTAAGAAAACAAATCTTCACTGCAGGTGTGTGTGTCTTGATACACAATGCTGTCTTAAGTCAATCTGAGTGTGCCAGGAAACATGTCATGTGGCAGTGTCTCTTACCTACCTGTGCTTTCTAGACTAAAAACAAAAAAAAGTCTTCAAAAGGGAGCTACAGTATCTGACAAGCTGGATTGTAATTTAGCATAGTATTTGACACCAGCATCTTTCAGAGTAGATCTCTAGGGCACTCAGACACTGTAACTTAGTATGTCTTGCTCTTCTCTGCTATTGAAAATGGATTTTGTTCACATTTTTAGATTAATTAACACTTCTAAGGTGAGAAATGAGAGACAAGAATTAGTGATTCAGAGCTTCCTAGAAAATCCACTGTAGAACATTTATTTTTGAATATTTTTCCCCAATGATATGTATACAATATCATTTAGCAATGAATCCAAAGATATGGAAGCACATATTGTCTCTGTCCCATTTAACATTAACAGGTTAAGCTTAACATGTTTTCCTCACCAATCCAATGTTTATTTCTATTTAATATCAACTTAGATGAAACTTTATTCTTATTGTGAATTTTCTATTAATCAGGTTTTCTCTAAAAGTAACTATGTTTGGTAATGACTTACTAGAATTATTTCTTTTTTTTTGTTGTTTTGTCTTTTTGAGACAAAATGTATTTCAAGCTGGCCATAAACTCACTTTATAGGCAAAGGTGGTCTTGAACTTGCAACAATTCTCCTGCCTCAGCTTCCCAAGTAGAATTCTTTACATAATAAAGGAATTAAAGACTTATTTCCTGTATACATTGCAATTTTTTATTCCAGTATTTTATTTTTTACAACAAAAAACTAGCCTCCTTTGTTGCTATCAAACACTCTCAATCATCTCTTATAGATAGATACCTTCTCTTGTAAAACCAAGATACTACTGGCTACATAAAGTGATGACTAGTGTTTCTGCAGCTTAAAAATAAAATTTTTGGACCAGTGGGTAAAGTCTTTTTCATTAAATGATACAAACTGGAAATAGAAACTTTAAAAAATGGCTCCCCAAAACATCACTACATAAAGGATAATTTAATAAATAATATGCTAGACCTCTCCTCTAAAAATGAAAAAATATTAGTCAGGTGTGGTGGCGCATGCCTATAATCTTGGAAGGCTGAGGCAGGAAGATCACTGTGAACAACACAGTGAGTTCAAGGCCAGCCTAAACCACATTGCAAGACTTTGTCTTAAAAAAAATAAAAATAAACGGATAAACTCTGTGAAATCCATACCCGGAATGTCAGGTTAAACCACATTCATGGACTGGAAAACTCAGTACAGTATTATAATTCCATTTAAAATGTCAGAAGGCACTTTGGTCAAAGCTCACAGGCTGATTCTAAAATTTATATGCAAATGCAAAAGGTCTCTGTAGCCAAGAGAAATATGACAAAAAACAGAGTTGGAAGAGTTACACTGCCTATTTTAAAAAATTATGGTAAAACTTTAGTAACATGGTATTGATGTAAGGAAAGCCAAACAGATAAACGAAACATTAATAGAATGCTTCCAAATAGCACTAGCTATATACAGTCAACTGATTGATATGAAAAACAGCATTGTCATTTACTAACAGAAGGATAGTTTTTAATAAATGATGTTCAATCCAATGTAGCCTTCAGTTTGGTAAATTTCTTGAACAGACACTACAAATAAAAGAAGACTGAAAAATTAAGATGCCATTAACATTTCTGTTCATCAGAAAACATCAGTATAAGAATAAAAATGCAAACCACAAATTTGGAAAAAGATATGTGGAATTGTATATCTGGCAAAGAATTTGTATCCAGAATACATAAAGAATTCTTTCAAACAAACAGAAAATAAGCAAAAGATCTTAATAAACACATAACTACTCCTGGGGGGGAAAAAGACAAAGGGAGAAGAAAAAGTCAATAACCTGTAAAGAGCAGTAATTTCATTCATCATCAAAGAAATGTAATTGAAACTATAATGGGTTACCATTATTCTCAACAAAATGGCTCAAATATGAAACATCATCAAGCAGAGAAAATTAAAAGTCTCATTTATGCTATCAATCAATGCAATAAAATTAGAACACTGTTTTGTAGAATCTACATGGTCAAGTACAAAGATACCCTATAGCCCAACAATTCACTTCCTAGGTATAAATCCAGAATCTATAAAGCTAGGCATACAACTACCCTATAACCCATCCTAAGCATAAATCTCCAAGAGAAATGAGTGTATGTTCACATCGAAAGATATATACAACTGGCTGGGCATGGTGGTGCATGTCTATAATCCCAGCACTAGGGAGGCTAAGACAGGAGGGCAGCCTCAAGCTCAAGGCCTAGGCTACATAGTAAGTTTAAGACTAGCCTGAACTATATAGGGAGCCCTGTCTCAACACCACCCCCTCCCCCAAAAAACAAACAAAAAAGCATATGTACAATGTCCATAATTGTTTTATTCTTAATATTCAAAATCTGAAGACCAAATATTTTATTCATACAATAGCATTCTACCTGTAATAATATAAGAAATCACATACAATATTTCAGATGTTTAGTTCTATTTTTATTCATTTAAGAGGAGGCAAAATCATGGTGAAGCCACAATAGCAGTTATCTGAGGAGGCGTTACTGTCTGCAGAGAGGCATGATGGCACATCTACAGTGCTAGAATTTTCTGTCATGATGTGGGTTGTGACTTAATGCATGGATACATTTTAGAAACTTTAGTGAGCTGTAAACTTAAGATCTGTGCATATTATACACATCATACCTCAATGTTAAAGTATTTTATTCAATGTTCAAAATATTGCAAAGTTCACTTTACCTAAAGGTATCTCAGTAACATCTGCAATTCCTTTCATTTCTTCTTCATAAGGACTAGAAAATTGACCAAGCAGATCAGGCTGAAAACAAATATAGTATTAACAATCATTTAACCCCAAAGCATGCTTTAGATATGGTATTCTGACATGCAATTTGTTCCAGATATTGTTACCACAATAAATGATAAATTACTTTAAAGTGTTTTTATAATCATGAATTTTCTAAAAGGTTCTATGTGATAGTTAGTACTGGCTACCTATATATAGAAGTATGATTCTTCAGCTGCTTTATTCTGCCTGGCTTTTCTCCTGTTCTCCACAGAGTGATACCTGAATAACTCCACCCACACGACCTTGAATGACCCACAATCCAAGAATGTTTACAACAATCACTTCTTACCTCTACTTCATTCACTCTCTAGCCAAAAGCAACGAACTTGCACCATTCTGATTATTCACAAAACCCTTTGTCATGTAACTGATAAACTTGAGATTACAATTTAAGTTCATAGCCTCTTACTAAGATAGTGTGCTTAACGTTCACAAATTGTTGTTTTTCACCAACTAGGTAATGAAACCTAACTAAACATAATTGTTTTCCTATGAATTAGAAGCATGGCGTAAGTGAAATGTTCCAGGCAGTTTAACAAACAAACATGACTTAATTACAACATTTATCAAACATCTAGCCTCTGTTACAGTGATTCTTGACCTAGAGAGATCTGGTAATGTCTTTGACACTGTCAGTTGCCACAACCCAGTTAGGATTACCAGCATCCAGTGAGTAGAGGTCAGGGATGATGGTACATACCCTGCAGTCCACTGGACTGCCTCCATGACAAATAATTATTCAACCCCAGGTGTCATGCTCAAGGACCTTGAGATCCTCCCCCAACTCTCTATACCCTGCAGTAAAGACAGAGAAGGTGATGAAGATCTCTTTGGAAGTTCTAGGGGCTGGACTCTAGGTGCTCAGTTGGTTCTACCTAAATTTAAAAGACTGAAAAATGGAATCTTCTTGCATGATCAGGAGGAAAATGAGATGGTTTGGTGATTGCACAACCACAGGAAATAATTCAAATGAGTTTCAAGAATCACAACTACTGAGGTACTCCATAGAATACAAGGTTGGTTTAAGTATGTCATTTGGTCATAATCCAGAGAAATCTTTAGGTGTCCTAAGACTCTTGGGCAAAGTACTTACGAAAAGCAAAATAAGTTCTCTTATCTTATGTTACCTATTATTTATTAGAGCTGGGGATCAAATCAAGGGTCTCATGCATACTAAACATGGCACTCTACCACTGAGCTCTACTCCCAGTAAAAAGAAAGTTTCATCAGTGAACTTAACAACCCAAAAAAGATATTCCGTATTTCCAGGTTAAAAAACTTTATATTGTTCACTGTTCTTTAAAATAGTCCATACTTTCAAAGAACATCAAAGAGCATTAAACTGACAAAATTTGCCATGCTTTGTGATTTGTTACTCTAACATTACTACTTTGCAGAATTTAAGTCTCTGAAGTTTTACAGTGATCAGAATGCAAATACACCTTAAGTTCCTAATAAGGGGTCATTAAACTATACGTTTAAATAAATCTCCATTTTGAACTCTGTGTGTGTGTGTGTGTGTGTGCGCGCGCGTGCGCGCGCATGCGCACACACTTAAAATTCACCATGGGAAATATTTCTTACCAACTTCTGATCCACCATCTGCATAACTTTTCCACTTGGCACAAATGTATTTACCATATTCTTTATGGAATTCACTATAATTTTTAGCTGAAAAAATAAATAAAACATGTAAATGATGTGGAACAGTATTTAAGATTAATATAGATTAATGAAAACAGAAACTCATAGACAGCCATATCAAAGAGATTGTGCTACACAGTTGTGTCCTTAACAGCATTTGCTTAATTATGCGAATAAAAGGAGATGGCATACAAGGAAATAAACGGGTAAAGTCCATCAAAGAACATGATGCCACATAATATCTTTTCTTATTGTAAGTTAGAAAAATATCAAAAGCACACTCTGAAACTATCTGGTGGTAATTTCATGAAGTGCTTTAAAAAAAAAAATGCAGTTACATTCAGTAAAGCCAGAAAGAGAAGGCTGAAGAATTGTAGCATACCTACCATTGGCCCCTTGTCAGCCATTAATTCATGCCATCTTTTGTAGGGTGGTAAATCAAGATTTATGGTGTACCATGGAATTGGTCCTCTGTAGCTGTAATGAGAGGTGTGCTATATTGAAATGTTAAAAGTAGTTTTCCGAGGGGGGTATAAGGCTACATCTCTAAGGATATTTTTAGACATATTTGCTTAATAACAGTATACAGATTGTTACAAAAATAATTTGCAAAGGATACCCAGTTTCCATCTAGTGCTTCTGCCCTCTGTTGGTACATATAATTCTAAGTAGTCTTAGAAAAATCTTGGAATGTTTGATGATAGGTGAAAAAACTGCAGCTCAAAAGACTAAAGATCACTAGTGGAGAACCACTCCCCCTTTTTTGTTTCTAATCATCTGCAAAGATTTAGTCTAGGCACACATGCTTCTCCAGCTGGTTGTGGAATATCAGAATTCTTTCTCAGGCTAGGTCTTAACGCTACTGCCAACTCACCTAAGCCTCAGTGTGGCAACAAACATTAGCTTCCTGTGACTGGCTTCTAGAACCTCCTCTTATCCAAACTAATCTTTCCTAGGGTATACTTCTCTCATTCCTCTGTATTAAGCACCAGCCCAAGCACTATTCCATCATATCCAGTCTTCAACTTCCTACTCTAACTTACAGCAATTTCTATGCAAATACAACAATGGCCACTCCATTATACATGGAGATGGGCTATATCTCTAGGTGGATGAACTCTATAAATATCTTATTCCCATAAGAACATAATTTTCTGGCACTTTTTACAACTGATACCACTAAGGGTGTTTCACTCAGTGACTTAATCAGCTTAAACTATAACTAAAAATAGATATTTGATCCATTACTTCTGTGCTAGACAAGGGTACAATGCAGTCAGTCTCATGTGTGCTGCTCTTAAAATGCTGCCTAGACTTATATCTACAGAAGGGGTGGATTATTTCCTAAAGGTTATTTCTTGTGCTACTATGTATACCTCTTCTGTGTTAAATATCTGGTTGTCTAAATAGTCTGCTCAGCTTGGACTCGGACATATATAAAATTTTATGAAACTATTAACCATCAGCCTTTCATTATTTAGATAGGAAAGGGAAGTACATTTAATTTTTTAAACACACACCTAAACAAAACCACAATGAATAAATTTTATTGTTCTCAAGCATTTTCAATTCTCTCAATTCCTTAGGGACTGATATTTCCCAAAACACACACACACACATACAAAATATTATAATAACTCATAGAAATTAGTTTTTATTCACACCACATTAATTCCATTTCTGACTGACCATAAATTTTACATGCAAAACTATCCCAGTTTGTTAAACTGATACCAAAATGAGCACATACTAACCTACCTATCTTCACAAGCATGTATCTGGATTTCTGTGCCTAGTGGCATGGTAAACCACCGGCCTAGGGGAGCTGTGTATGTTGGCTGCATTATCATAAGATATGTGTTCTATAATAACTCCGATCAGCTGCTCCTTCCCTCTCATAACAACAAAAAAAGCCAAGTCATGCTTCTATATCTGCCATCAATTTCTGATTTTCTTCTGATCTGGAATTTTGAGTAGGCTTAAGAATTTTTCAAAGGAAACGGAAAAGAAATGAGCTCACTACAAAGGAGGATTATGGGAGGAGCTAAAGATGGCTGTTCAGTGAGCAATAAAATACAAAGCCTCCTGGGAGAAACAGTTCATATGCCAGAGTAAAACATCCTGGAGAGATCCAGACAGAAGGAGATGGATCCTCTTGACACAGGAAGAGGTTAGAGTGAAAAAAGCTCGTCAAAAACGCAGTCTCGGGGCTACAATTGGAACAGCTAAAATTACCGGACACGGTGCTCTCCCTGCAACCCACCAAATTCACGCTGGCCTGAATTCGCGCTGGCCAGCAAAGCTGCCCAAACTTGTTCCCGCCACCACTCACAGGAGACACAGCCGCACTGTAGTCGGGGGTTGTGAGCCCAATGGAGAACAGAGCTGGCGAGGGGACCTTCATTAATCCACGGTCAGTTCTGGGAATAAGACCCCCACACACACAGGAAGGGCACAACCAAGTGGGCAGCATATTGGAGTCGGGCAGGAGGAACCTGAACAGTGACTTCAATTGACTGCTCCCTCCCCAGAGCTGATTGTGGAATTTGCTTGGACGGGGTCATGCCCCTGGCTGAGACCCAATAGGTCATCCCAAATTGATTCACTATGCCTAGCACACACTAACCTGGTGAAGGCCCCTGAAGTTTAACTGGCCTGGTGGGGAGGGGCCATCATACCCAGCCCCTGCTTACACCTCAGTGACAAGAGCAAATAGGAGAGGTCAGAAACCCCTTGCCATTGTGCTTCAGAAGAACCATAACCAACAAGGAAAGGGGCTAAGACCTCCACTATACAACTGCATGGAAGAAACCAAAACCATGACAAGAGAGAGAGAAACAAGAAAAAGCCCTCAACCCAAAACCCTGAGAACACTAATCCAGGAGAGGAAAAAACAAAAGAGACTGAGGGCAACAAACATGCAACATCAGACATGGCTTCAATGGACATTAAGAGATATTTTTGGGACCTTTTAGATAGCTCAAAATTGAAATATTAAATCAGGTAAAGCAAGATATAAGCAGATTATAAAGAAATGCTAAGTATCTCTCAGGAAGACACAGACGGAAGAAGGGAGGAGCACAAAAAAAGGAGAGAAACATTTGATGACGAATATAAAGAAAATATAGAATACATGAAGCAGATTCAAAGAGATTACCAGGAAATTAAAAACTCCATTGAAAGCTGGCAAAACTCCTTAAAAGAAACTAAGGATAGACTATCAAAACTTGAAGACAAGTTTGCAATGTGTGATCATGAAAGGAAAGATCTCTTAAAAATAACAAGGAAACAGGCAGTAACAATACAAA
>PVLA01001958.1:0-141870 GCA_004027455.1 Hydrochoerus hydrochaeris | reverse complement strand
CACAAGAGAATCTATAAGAATAAGAAATGTGAATGAAGAAGCAGGAATACAAACAGGCGAATTACAAAGGTTATTCATGGAAATAATTAAGGAAAACTTCCCAAGCATGGGAAAAGAAAATGACATTCGGCTCTGTGAGGCATACAGAACTCCAGCCACCTACAACCAAAACAGAGCTACACCCAGACATATAATAATCAAGATACCATAAATTCAATAAAAAAACAGAATATTAAAAGCTGTCAGAGAAAAGAAACAGATTACCTATAAAGGAAAACCCATCAGAATCACGGCTGACTTCTCGACACAGACCATCAGATCAAGAAGAGCTTGGAGTGAAGTATTCCAAGCCATGAAAGAAAATAACCTCCAGCCCAGATTGATGTATCCTGCAAAACTGTCACTAGAAATTAATGGAGAAACAAGATGCTTCCATGACAAAGAGGAACTGGAGGAGTTTGTGACCACCAATCCAACCCTACAGAGAATACTGAAGGACATTCTAGAGAGAGAGAAAAAAAAATACCAGGATTTTAGGAACAGTGGCAGAAAGGCCTCAATGAATTGGGCAGGCAGCAGAATGAAGGAGAAAAGTAGACAAAGGCAGAAAAATAGCATAGCAGAAATAAGGCAGAGAAGGATGGCTAGAATCTCTAACATAGATGGCCTTGATACACTACATTGTTAATAGTGTACCAGGATTTAAAACCCACATGATTCACACTACTCTGCTTAGATGTATTATATTCTGTTCCAGTCATCCTACTTGTACTAGATTTGAGGGCACAGACAGTTATCCTGAAAATAGCAGGATATAGTATGGTAATCATCCTAAATTTCCTATTAACTTAATCTAAATCTCTGTAAAACCCGCACTGTTTTACCATGACTGATTGCAATAGAATTTGGTTAGTTCACTGTTTCATATTGATAGATTTTATTCAAACTCTGAGAGTATAGACAACCACCACACTGAAGATGACAAGATTCACTAGAATATCCACTCTGGTTTGATTATTACCTGCCTTTGAAGTTTTATACTGTCTACAATGTTTTATTTTTTACTAATATTATAATGTACTGCTATATTCAATTATATTGCTATATTCAATTACGGCTGATGATGTAGACAATTCTATTGAAGATAATAAGAGACAACACAGTAATCATTATAGCCCACCTTGTACTGTGGTTTTATATGACTTTTTGGTTTCATGTTTTTATAGGAATTTGTTTTGTTTTGTCTTGCTGTGTTTTGTTTTTCCCTCTAATACAGAAAGGATAGAAATACATGTAGAGACTCATGCATGCACAGCTGTTTACAGTCTCACTGTTTGAATATCTACTTTGTATGCTTTAACTTTGTAACTTGAACTATTTCTAAGAGGACAATATGCAATTTATCAACTAGTGATTTTTTACTGTTTATCTTTTTTTTTTCAAATTCTGTATTATCTCTACCCTTTACATGTTTTTTTTTCTCTTTAAATAAAAAAAAAATTTTTAAAAAGGAGGATTACAATTTTGTGGGCATAGTGAGACTTGAAACCTTTATCATAAAACCTCCAATAATCAGAATGTTTTGAGAACCAGCTAATTTGATTAACCAAATTATTTTAACAACTAAAGTTCAATATAATCCCACATTTTGGTTCTCCTTAAGTATTTTTTTTAAGTATCTCATTATTTAACACTCACACCTCAATTTCCTACAGGAAGAATATCTACCTTATGAGGGCAGTGAGGACTATATCAAATCTAATCAACTAATAGCAATCACCATAATAAGTTTTCCTATTTACTGCAAATAATCATCTTAATCATTTTTGAGAGTTAGCATTTGCTGTGTCATGGCCATCATAATATCAGTCATATTGCTTGAATTCACATGGCTCCCCAGGTGGCTCGGATCTAGTCTAAATGATACAATGAACACATCGACAAACAGCAACAGAGGCTGAGCACCCACTGAGCAAAAAAATTGTCAGTGGATTCAGCTGGACACAAGCGTGATGAGGCTCTGGTTCCTGGATGTCTGTACCAATGTGACCAGTCAGGCTGGGTGAAAAGGAAGCTCCTTCCTCACAGATGCCCACGCAAGCCTCAAAAATCTGTGCAACTGGCTGAAAAGGATGAACTACAGGAGCATAGGGACTGTCATTCAAATGCCCATGGTATGCCATATTTCTCTCCCAGACCAAGACCCATTTATAATTAAGAGAAGAAAATAATTAGCGCAGAGCTAAGGACTGTGGTGTGGGAAACCAAGCCAGTCAGGTAAGAAGAAATCCAGCAGAAATCTCAAGGCAAAGAAACAAACATGCTCTCGCTCTCGCTCGCTCTCTCTCTCTCTCTCTCTCTCTCTCTCTCTCTCTCTCTCTATATATATATATATATATATATATATATATATATATATAATGTTATATAGTATATAATGTTATATAGTATATAATGTTAGCAATGTATGTGTACATGGGTATACACACACACATACACACAGAGTAATGTGGAACCAATTCAATTCGCATTCAGGAAAGGTTTATAGTTTGCACAACAAATATATGTGAAGTATACATAAAAGGGAGCAGAAAAAAAGCCTGAAATGTGGAAGGTATTCATGAAAAGTTGAATGAATTAGGACAGGAAGCCCAGCCAAGAGTGGTAATCAACAGGCAGTGAAGGCCAGCATGGCAGCAATGGTGACAGAAAAGAACTTTGGAGAGCAGGTCACTGATGAGCAAGATGGCAGGTGTACTTTAGAATGATACTGAAAATAATTACCTCTAAATATCTGCATAAGATAAGTGAGTAAATCAAAAGAATTCAGGTTCTTACAGTTTTACTCAATTAATACGCATTACCTATCACATTTTTCTACTTCACCACCTACAATCAATATCACTTAGTCTTTTTTGAGACTTAAAATTATCTATGCTCACATCATCATATTATCAGTTACACTGACGCTGGTTGGCTTAGAAATCAGTCCAAGTGCCATAAGACACACATGTAGAAATGAGAGAAGAGGTCAAGCACCCAGTGAGCAGCAAATAATACTCTGTGGGATTCAAAGGGACACACGGGCAATGTGACTGTCATTCTTGGTTTTGCAATGTTTCGGTGTCCCACAGAGGCTACTTAGACTACATAAATAAGAGCAGTATGATACATAATTTGGAGTGTTACAAAATGTGAAGATGTCATCTTGATGTTACTGGCTAAAGTTGTACTCTGCCTCTCTGCTTTCTTCAACACCCTATTTTCGGCAATGTGGAAGAACTTGGAAAAAAGATGACCAGCCCCTATACCTTTCCTTCCTTTCTACATTCTGTGCTCTGTGAACCTGTGAACTTTGTCTTTCCTACTAGCCCATTTTACTAGTAGGATACAGAAAGACCAAAATTTAGACTAAAAATGTTAGACACAGTGAAACATGATATTGCCCTTTCTCTTATGTTTTCCAATACTGCTTTGTCCTCAACAGCTTTATCAAAACAAGGTTTATTTCTTAAATGTCACAAATATGAGATTTACTGCCTTCTGCTGTAATATAAATTGGTGGCTTATACCCCAGCATCACAGAGAATCATAGTTCAGCTTGGAAACAGACCTTGCATTTGTCATAGGTGAGACAAATGTAGACAGAAATCCTTTTCTGTTCTATGACTTTGACAGGACAGAAAGAGACATTTTAATTGTAGATTGTTTTCATATTTGTCCAAGATCTTAAACAAATACATAAGATACAAATCTAAGTAAACTCAACTTTGTCACAGGATAGGACAATGAAAAGTTTTATTCACTATCATTGTATCTATGAGAACATTACTTTTTATACACAGTTCAGAGTGAGTTTTAATCTCTAATGTTTACTCACGTTGGTCCAGAAGGAGGATAAGTTGATTTTCTGCAGTCTTCTGTCCACTAAAAACACATATGAAAAAAGAAAAGTTTCAGAAAAACCACAAATGCTTACTAACTGAATATGTAATCTATAAAAATAATTACCATTTATGAAGATAAAAATTGTCCTTTTAGACCATTTCAATACTTCTCAAAAGTCTCTGAGAAAAGTTCTAAAATTCCAAATTGTTAAGGACTCAACTCAATATGCACAAGTGCCAGGTGTTTTATTTTAGCTCTTATATTACAAATATACTGAGAAAACAAAAGTAAGGCTGTATATGGAAAATGTTTCTATTAGATAATGTGACTTATCATCCAAGTAAATGATTTGCAGCCAGCTCTCCTGCACCTAACCAGAGATCTGCATCTCAAACAGATTTTCAGGGCACACTGCATGGGGGCCTTCACAATCTGGTCATAACTTTCCACACTAGCCTCATCTCCTGACACTCTTCTTAAAGCAGACACCTCCAATGAACTCTCACCCTTGTGTGCCCATGCCCATGCCCATGCCATGCCTGGACTACCCTTTCCTCAACCTAAGACATTTGATATTTTTTCATTTTTGTGAAGTCTTCACCCTCCCCCCATGAAAATAGTCAACCTTCTTCTATACTCCGGCAGCATTTGTACACATCTTCATCACCATATTCCTGGCACTGCATTATCGTTGTTGGTGTCTCTCTTGCTAACACACTGTGCTCTAGCTTGTAAGGGTAGTCCCACCACCGAGGTCATCACTGCAAACGATGAATGAATGACACTGTTTTGGGGAGAACTGTTCAAGCACAGTATCAAAATGGAATTTTCCAGTAACACAAAAATTATCAAGAGCCCATATAGGATTCTTTTATTACTGGTTTAATATAGCAAGTATGTTTATT
The DNA here is from genome assembly GCA_004027455.1 of Hydrochoerus hydrochaeris. Taxonomy (NCBI): domain Eukaryota; kingdom Metazoa; phylum Chordata; class Mammalia; order Rodentia; family Hydrochaeridae; genus Hydrochoerus; species Hydrochoerus hydrochaeris. The sequence continues at coordinate 137,077 of PVLA01001958.1, read as the reverse complement.
TCCTTTCCTTTAGAAACTCAATGTATAATTTTTTTTTCCTGGTACTAGGGTTTAAATCCAGGGACTACTGCATTTGAGACAGGGTCTCACTAAGTTGTGCAGGCTAGTTTACAATTTGCTGTCCTTTCACCTCAATCTCCCATAGGAGCTGGGATTACACACCCAGAAAAATAACTTTTTAAGAGTATAAATCCAGCCAAGTGTGGTGGTATATACCTATAATCCAGTACTAACTAAGGGAGTCTGAGGCAGGAAGTTCACAAATCCAAGCCCAGCTGGAGCAAGTTAGTGGCTTAGTGAGACCTGGCCTCAAAGATCAAACAAAACAAAAGGGCTGGTGATGTAGCTCAGTGTAAAGGTCCTAGGTTCAATCCAGTACCTACCCAACCCCACAAGTATAAATTTACAATAGAAGGGAGAATAGAGAAGAAGAAATTATTGGAATTAAAGATTGAGCTCAGAAAATATATCTGCTGTACATTTATGAAGGCCTGGAAACCGCAGATATCAGCTTAATTTTTCATAGCATGGGGAGTATATAAAGCAACATGACATTACCCATAATGCAAACATTAACTGCTGTCAAAACGATCTTACCATAGTGTTAGTGTCTCATATGTAGAAGTTGTCTTGTAATTTTGAGTTGAATTAATTAGGAAACAATAGGGTTGGGGATTTAGCTCAGTTGCATAAGCACTTGCCTGGTAAGTGGGAGGTCATGAGTTCAATCTCCGGTACCAAAAGAAAAAAAAAGAAACAGTATATGGTGTGTAGCAAAAATTGATTTCTAAAGTCACTCAAGTTCAATAATAGTGGCTGAGGGATCCTCTCATTTAAAACAATTTTTTCAAGCTCATCTCTGAAAAATTTTACTGCCATCAAGTCTTCTAACTGCTATGTTCTATGGGGGAAATCAAACTTATGACAAATATTCACAGAAATAGTGATGATTAAGTCCACAACCAAATGACGTTCATGGTTTACATTGCTGGTTCAGCAAATGTTAGATTTAAATATTCTCTCCAAAGTTTGACAATGAACAATATGGTTTAAATAACCTGCATTTTCTTGTTTTGTAAATTTACTCAACTCAGCTTTTTCCTACTCATATATATTTTCCCAATGTCAGGTGTTACATATCTTAGCAGATAACTTTAAGTTATACTGAATTACTATTCTCTCAATTTCTTTGAAAAGTTATCATGAACTTTATGGATAATTCTTCATTCAAATTCTGCACTGATCCTCCTATAAACAGCTGATTATTATCAATAACTGTAAGAGCCAAGGAAAAATATTCAAAATCATTTGCTTATTCTTTAATTGATATTGATATTGCCTCCAAAGTTCTGGGCAACTCTTCTACAGATATGAGGAACAATTTTCTCTGCTGCTCATTTCTTATGCTGCTGCAATCAAACACCATCTTAATTAATGCTCTATTGATAGATGACTTTCCTTGCTTTATGAAAAATGATTTTTTTTTTTGTACTGGGGATTGAACCACAGGCCTCATGCGTGCTAGGCAAGCATTTTACCACTGATCCCACATCACCAGGTATCTTTTCTTTTGAGTCAGGGTCTTGCTAAATTGCTAAGTCTGAATTCTAACTTCCAACAGCTCTCCAAGTAGCTGGGACTATAGTATATGCCAGCATGTATGGCTTCATCTGACTTTTTTTTTTTTGTACCATGGATCAAAATCATGACCTCACCCTTGCCAGGTAGGTGCTTATGCCGCTGAGCTAAATCCCCAGCCCCTTCGATAGGATCTTGACAGGTAGTTCAGGTTGGCTTTGAATTTACTATGTAACCCAGGTTAGCCTGAAACCTATGGTGAGCCTCCTCCTTTAGCCCATTGAATGCTAGAATTATAGGCATGCACCACCAAGCCCAGCCAGTATTTATTTATAAAGGAGAGATCTTGCATATTATTTACCAAATTATCCATTTTTAAAGTTTCAATTTTCAGTTTATAACTTAATGAAAAACTCCCACTACCCCAAAAGAATACATCAGAAGTCAGAAATTATACAGCACAGAATGATGCACGAGACATTATGGTAGCCATTGTTGATTTTCCTACTGTCTGCTTTTGAAGGCCCATAATGCTTTCATTCTTTTGTTTTGAATGGTTTTATACTATTCTGTTTTGTTTGAATTCAATGTGTATGAAGATACAGACAACCATTTCAAAGAAAACAAGAGACATTGTGGTAGCCACTGTTGATTTCCTGTTGTCTTGTTTTGAAATCCTGTGCTGCTTGCATTATTTTGTTCTGATCTGCTTTGGTCTGTTCTGTTTTGTTTTGTTCTCTTAAAAAAAAAAAAGACTGATGACAGCATGGGATTAGCTTTTTCTAATAAGAGGGAAAAAAAAAACAATTAGGAACGCCAAAGGACAAGGCTATACAAGTAAGGTGGGACATAAATATGAAGCAAACTAAAATGCTTTAAAAATATGGTTAATTGATTAAGGACATATTTGAAAATTCTTTAAGGGCATAGAGTTTGGGCTTTATAATTACAGAAAAATAAATGTAATCATAGAACCCTGAACAATAACCGATATTTACAATTTAATGTTGCTCACTGTTTTCATTCAAGTAAACATTTACACAAAGCATGAAAAAACTGACTTACAGTTAAATTATCAACACCAACTAAGCAAAGTAAAAGCATCTAGAACTGGAGGAAGGAGAGGGAAAAAAGGCAAAAGGGGCTCTGGATATTCTAGGTATGACAATTAGACAAGAAAATGAAATAAAAGGCATCTGAACTGAACAAAAGTAGTACATAGCACTGTATGTAGATAACCCTAAGAAATCTAATAGAAATGTATTAGAACTAATAAATGTAAGGCTTCAGGATACAAGCTCAATGTTAAAAAATCAACTGTATTTCTACAGTGGCAATGAGCAATATGAAATGAAATTAAGAAAACAATTCCACTTACAATAGCATTAAAAAGAATAATACTGATAAGCAAATGCAATTGAAAAATGCAAAATCTGTACACCTACAACTGCAAAACACTACACAAAGAAATTTAAGACAGCCAGGCTTGGTGCAACTGCCTGTAATCCCAGCACTCAAGAGGCTGAGGCAGAAGGATCACTGTGAGTTTAAGGCCAGCCTGTGATACATAGTGAGTTCAAGCCTAGCCAAAACTACACAACAAGACTGCCCCCCCCCAAAAAAAGAAAGCCATCCATGCTTATGAGTTGGAAGACTCAGTAGTGTCAAAATGGAAATATTCTTCAAATTAAGCTACAGATTTCCAACACTATTCCCATGAAAACTCCTCTGCAAGTTTCTTTGCAGTCAGTTAGCTTCTGGAAACTGAACAAGCCCAAAATAGGCAAAATAATCTTGAAAAAGAACAAAGTTGGAGGACTTATATTTAGTTTGAAAACTTGTAATACTAGGTATAGTAACCCTTTATTATAGTAAGACTTACTGAAATAAGTAATTCTGTACTTAAATAAGAAAAGCAAGTATAACAAAATTTACCAGAACAGTAACTCTTTACTACATTAGTCAAAACAGTACAGTACCTGCATAAGGACAGACCCATAGTGGAATAGAACTGAGAGTTTACAAAGAAACTGGTAATTATAGCCAGCTGTGTATTGTGAACATGCTATGAGACTAAGACTACATAAAGTCTTACAACTCTAATATGGAGACAAATGACCAATTAAAAAATGAGTAGAAAGGATGGGTATAATAACAGAGATACAACAACAAGCGTTGGTGAGGATTAAATGTTTTCTTTTGATTTTTCTTGTAGAATTGCCCAATTTAGTACAATGTCACACAAAATCTGCTTTTACAACTTTGGAAGGAGATTGACAGTGAGTCATCAGGAGACTGAAAGTGAGTACTCATGATGACTTGGATCATATAAGCCAAAGAAGTTGGCAATATATGACAGATATGACAGAGAAGTACAGAATGAAGACCCTGATTCAGATAAGGAAGAAAACGGTAATGTAAATAAATACCTGACTAGTCAAAATGCTACAGCATGATCATGTATACCTGCATAATCCAGTGTTAGAACTAGGTGAGAAAATGTTATTAGGTTCTTGCCAGAGATGAAACCTATTAGATGGAATTCCAACACTGTGATTCAAAATTGGAAACTGTAATGAACAATATGTTATATGATGTTTTGGAATACACTAATAATGAAATATAAGAAAATATTCTAGACCGGGGATTTAACTCAGTAGCGTAAGTGCTTACCAGGGCTACACAAAAAGATTAGCTTTTGGGGAAAGGATGGCCCTCCAAGGAGTACTCTGCAAGGGAATCACAACTTTCAGGCCTACCTACAACCCTGAAATAGAATTATGAACTCATTTGTTCTTGCAAGCTTTTACTATGCCCAAATTTAACTATATATGATCTCAATAACAAACAAACTTAACAAAAGAGGTAAAATTTAAGTAGACCTTAGATAAGAATGCACAGGTTGAGACAGCAGTCAGCTTAGAATGACATGTTACCTTATCTCAGGAAAATGATCAAATTTAAAGTCTCAGCACCCACTTCCCTTTGTGTTGCTTTCTAAGGGTGAAAGCAAGTGTGTGCATGCAATATTAGCTGAATAAGTAAGCAGGTTATACTGTACTTGTGTTCGTTTCTCTGTAACACTGGGGAAAAGGCCGGGCAGTAAAACTGCCCTGGTGAAGCCACACAGGATTTATGAGATCCTAGGAAACTGAAAATTCACTGCTCAGGATAATTCAAGAGCTACTGTCAACAGTGCTAACCACTGCCATGAGAAGAGAAGCCTTTCACTACTGAGCCATTATGTTTCATTCTCACATCTTACAGATAATCTCACATTTATTACTGAGAACAGTCCACTCGTCCACTCCAGTTCCTTTCCTTCTGATTGCTACTAATCTTACTATAACCTATTTTCTGTCACCAACAGTGTTCCGGCCAAGATGGCCCAATGACTTTCTGTCACATTTCCTCTCCCATCTGGACTGCCATAGTAATTTTGCTAATTTCCGTTTTATCCATACTTGTGTAAGTTACTTATCCCCTGACTAGTTTCTCCTTTTTCTTTCTATATCCTCTTTTTAGGAAAGTTCATCTGCTCCAATGGCTTCATATCGTGTCATCAATCTTAATCAATTACCCCCACACATGCTGGTATTTCCCTCCCTGACCTTCTTCCTGTCTTTTGTCCTGTTCATTGTATTTTCTGATACACCTATACCTCTCCCTTGCACTGGTGCCCCCCTCCTTCATTTCTTTTTTTTTTTTCTTTCATTTCTTGATTTTGTTAGTGGGGACTGAATCCAATGCCTCATTGAAGCTAAGCATGCTGTACTACTGAGCTATACCCCTAACTTGTCTCCCTTCTTTAATAAGTCCCATTTTGTCCTCTGGGCTAATCTCCTTCTATCCACATGCCCACTCTTAACGCTCCTCCAATCCAATTTTTATCTCTTTTAATGTAATTTTAAATTTTTACCTCATCATTGAATTTTTATCTTATTTAAAGCTACCCAACAGCTTTCCCTTGACTGTTTCCATAATCTTTCATAGGTTCTACAGAACACTGGCCGCTGTCATCCAGAATTCCTATTCATACTTTTCTTAAGTGTCTCCTGTCCCACCATCTCTTATGAGGCTCTACATACATTCAATAATGAAGAATAAGTCAGGACAACCTCAAGATACACATATTAGGAAAAGCCTCAAATTCACATACACAAAATATCTACATATGTTCTAAATCAAATAATTTGTCACTTAAAGCTGGGCCTCATCATTTACAGTTCACAAAAATTGTACTGAAACATTTTTCTATTACTATGAGGCTATAGTTTATTATACACTAATTCAAGCCAAAAAACAACTTATTCTTCTCAGAGATTGAAGTCACTAAATATTTTTTGCACAAAATACACATTTTTTGTTTTCAAAGATTTTAAAACAATAAAATATTACCAGATGTTCAGTTTTTTAGTTTTTAAAATGGTTTTAAATGAGTAAACAATTTTTTGCAGTGATAAATAGTATTAATGAGTGTAATGATAATAATTGTAAAGTAACTGTTGATAATTTGGGTTACAAATAGTCTTAGGTTTCAAGAACTTATCCCTTTAGAATCTAAAATACTTTTACATATTTTGCCTTACTTTCACTGCTTCCTTATATAAAGATTTCCACAGTTTGCACAGTTCTTACCTACTCTGTATGCAGTGAAACCAAGACAAGATTTAAATTATTTACTCTTAATCTTATGCTAACTTTTTCAGGCAATTCCTATAATAGTTTTATGATACCATTCTACACAATGCTTAATTTGAAACAGTGATAAATTCTGGGCATGGATTAAGAACACCAGTGCTTGAAAGATCAAGATCATTCAAAATCCTTAATGACTCACTCTTCTGAATGATGGAATTTTAGTTGATTTAAAAATTATTGCTAATAAATTAGTACAGTTAAGACTACTGACATTTTACAGTGACCATAAAAGGGAAGGTGTTGTGATCAGACAAACCATATTCATAATACTGAGTAGAATTTTGTTCACTATGTATCTGGTAAGAACAGATGATTTCATTAGCTGGTGGCAGTTTTACTAATTCTGGATGCTTTGAAGTGAGGAGGAAAATGCTTCATGAAAGACAAGATTACTGGAAACAGATGACCTGATAGAAATTAGTGAAGTTCACAGCAGAAACTTCTTCCTGTGGAAGCCTCTACACTTTTATGCAGTTCCTAAGGTCCTTTTGATGAGTGGGACCCAGCATTTCCCAGATCATTAAAAAAAAAAATTCAGCAGTGCCCCAGCACGAGAGGGTCCTAATTTGTATTCTGCCAAGTAAGGATCTTCACTGAAAGAAAACAAATCACACATAAATACACATAATATCTTCCTGTCATTATTTCCAAAGAGAACATTGTAACAACAGAAACAACAAAACCCTGGAATTCATAAAATCAGAATCAAGGCTAACCGTCTAAAATCAATGATTTTAGTTTACATTCGTATCTTTCTTATTTCACTGAAATCCTATGAAAGCAGCTTTCCAATATGACAAGTGGTTAGATTTTAATAACCATAGTCTAGATAAGAACTACAAAATTTATTGAAAAGTTGTTGATTCTTCTTATTAAGTTTTTTTTATTAAGAAATACTTTTGCTTTGAGAAAATAAAAGAAAAAGCAGAAGCCTCTGACAACTGAAACTGCTCTGGGGTTCACAGCTAAAGGTATGATTACAAGCTGTCTCAAAACAAAACCAAGCTGTCTCACTCACACCCCGGTTGCTTCAATCCCCCTCCTAAACACAATACATTCTCATAGACCACCTAACTCATGAGTCCTACTGAGACAAAGCCAGGCCACTTAATGATTCTGTGGAAAACAATGCCAAGTTGCAACCCACAATTACCAAACACCTCTCTCTTGCTCAAGGAATGACTTGCTTCTTTCCTCAAAAACTGCCTCACTCTCTAAAAGCATCCAATCAGCAACCAACTCCAGGTTTCTTGGGCTCATCCCCAAATCACACAACCAAAGTGCAAATTCTGTTATAGCTTTCTTTTAACCCATGGTTGCCCATGGTGTGCATTCTCCTCTCAAAGAATAATATTCAATACATTCAACTACTAGTGTGTTCCTGATGGTCTCTGTAATAAGGGCATTGACAATATCAATAGTATTAAATTCTTTAAAACACTCTCAGGCAAATTAAACCCCTAGCTGCAACAAAGCAAACTAATTGACTTTGTTTTTCAATCTTTCAGTCCTTGTCCAAACGTGCATGCTATTACGCATTTTTTATTACTCAAATCGCTATCAGGTGCGTGCTGCTGTTATCTGCTAAATATTCTATCGATTTTCAGGGACTGAATAATATCCCATGATGATTTCATCCTTAAAAACATTTCTCCTTTCAGGAATAAAAAGAGTAAGAAGGAGATTATACATTATGTATCATTCACTCTCACCCAGCCTCTGGTCAGAGGCACCGAGATTTCTAGTTTTCTGCTGGCAAAGAAAAACAGAGTTTTATTGCTCTAAAAGAAATGAATTAGGAAAATCTGCCAGCCTGGGTATCACAAGACCTGAGTTTAGTACTGGGACAGAGAATAATAGTGTGGCCTGTGGCTACAGACTTGCTTACTCCAGGTCTACTTCCTCTTTCGTTATGTAAGTCACTCTGGTCCTTCACTGTCTCGGTCACCAAGACCAAGCCCTGTGACTAGCTCGTGGGACAAAGCCACAAGACCTGGCCCCAGTGACCGGGATGGGGTGTGGAGCGGAGGCCAGGGCGGCACGCGCCGAAGTGCCTCAACTCCACAAATCTAGCAGACCGGGGACCCGTAGTCCGCTGGGAGACACCTTCGCCCTGAGAAAAAGCACATGGTCACCAGGTTGACAATGTCCAAGTCATCAAGCAGTCTGGTACTTGAGGACTGCACCAAAGTCGACGGAAAATTCTTCTAAGAGTCCTAGCCAAGAAAGCCTGGAATTGCTACTCCCAACACTGTCACTGAAATCTGAGGATGTGCGTATCACACCCAGTCGCTCTGCGGAAATTAGGATACCCCCCTAAAAGGTGTTCTTGTTCTAGCTAGTACCAAATCAACTGGATCAGGCTCACCAGCCGGGTTTGAACTCGCATCCGCGCGAAGGACACTGCGGCTCCGGGCAAAGATGCCGCCGCCGCCGCCACGTGCTGCCCAGCGCACCTGCCCGCATCTGCACCTGCGCCCGCATGTGCACCTGCGCCCGCGTCTGCACCTGCGCCCGCGTCTGCACCTGCGCCCGCGACTGCACTTGCGGCTGCAGCTCACTCACCGGTGGCGCCTGCTGCGCTAAGGCACAGGAAACAGCTGCGGCCAGCAGGACAAGGGTGAGGCGACTTTGGCTTAGCATCCTTCCAACAGCAACACCGCTCCTCTGCACTTCCTCACAGGTAACCAGAGGCTTCACCTGGGCGGAGAAGGCCGCGCCCCCGCCGCCACGTGATTGGTGACTGGCTCGCACCACGTGAGGCGTTAGGGGAGGAGGCGAGGAGCAGGCGCAGAACGGGCGTCAGCGCTCGGGCCGTGGCCGCGCCGCTGCTTGGCGTCCTCCTCGCTCCTCTGGCGCAATGGTTGGGCCGAGCCTTGGTCCCGCCCTTGGGGGCGGGGTCACGTAAGCCTTTACGGAGTTCGTGCCCTGGGGAGGTCGCGGGACTGTAGTGACGCGCCGTGGGCGACAGGCACTCCTGGTGTCTCCCGGGCGGGCTCCCTAAGTAATCCGGGCGACGGGCTCGCGCGTGCGGCTCGGTGCCCGGTGCTCTCGAAACAGATTTAGAGCCTCAAAACGTAACGCGGTGCTCCTTCCCTTGGCGCCAGCTGGCCGGAAGTAAGGTCGGTTACTCGCGGGTCCAGGGACCAGCAGCGGCCAGGGAGGGGCGGTCGTCGAACCCTTGACTCGCGGCTGCCGGTGTCTGGGCATTCAGTGATTTGCGTGTAAGCCTGACTGGTCAGAGACTTCAGGTTGGCGGAGCAGAGCGTAGCAGCGGAGGAGGCAGGCACTGGAGGTCAGAGTGTCCTGTTCCGGAGGGCAGGTGGAACCGAGAAGGACAGAACGTTGCTCGCTAGGCCCCCATCCCGTCCCGGACCGAAGTCGCCAAAGCCCAGCAGAGAAGCTTCCCCTCTGAGTTCCACTTAATGGTTCGGCCACCCTGAAACATTCCAGTAACCATTTCTGGATTCTTCACTGAAACCCTGAATGCCATCACAAAAATCTGCTTCCACGCCATGGCCCTGGGGCATCGATGTACTCTTTCCTTTCCTTTTTTTTTTTTTCCTTTCTTCTTTCCTTCCCTTTTTCTTTCTTCTCCCTCTCTCTTTCTCGAGAGAGAGAGGGGAGGAGGAGGATGGGAAATGAGAACTTGATGCTTTCTCTCTAGGTTTGGAAGATGGTAACTAATTTGTACGTTTTTTAAGGAAGTTTGGTTTTTTAAACATGATTAAAACATTCAAGTTCCTGCTTCCACACTAAGCAAACATAATAAAATGTTAACTGTTACAGTAGAGACGTGTGGTTGAGTGTACCTGCAATCTCAGTTATTCTAGAAGCAGAGTCGGAAGAAGCACGGGAGCCGGAGTTCAAGAGCCAGCCCAAACACCATAGTGAAAACTCAATGTAATTTTTTTAAAGCCACTGTTAAGTTTTAAACATTTTTAATGTGAACCTACAGTGCGCTAAACATTTCACCTGACAAGATAAACTGGGAATAACAACAATAAGAGACATTACTTTCATTTTGAAACTTAGAAAATGAGAAGTGGGCAATATATGTAATACATAAGAAATTACATATTAGAAGGCAGTAAATGTCACAGCAGATCAAAGCAAAGGAAATACAGTGGAGGTTGACAGGGAGGAATAGTCTGGGCAGGACAGACTAGCAAAAGGAAGTGAGGTAGTTAATATTGTGAATGCTCAGGAAATTGTATTCCAGGTATAGGGAACAGCTGGTGCAGGGGCTTACACGTGACAGATTTTATATTTCACAAAACAGGAAGGATTTTGAAAGGTTTTACCCTAAAGAAATGGTAACTATTTGAGGAGATACATATGTTTAACCTGACTTTTTAAAAAGTAATTGAAATGCTGTGAATGTCTTAAAAATTACTATGGAGCTCACCAGTTTTGGGACTTTCAAGCTCATTTCTCTATATATGGAAACCCAAACTGAGGAAATAATTTACGTTTATGTAAATATGCTTTGAAAATAAAAACACAGCATTCATACAATCAAAACAAAAGGGCATTTAGCATAAATGAAGTAAATCTGAATAGAGTATGGTCTTTAATAATTTTTTGAAAAATTGAGGATGTAATGGCATATTCAGCTACAAAAGGGAGTGGGTGTAGCTGGAGCAGAAGATAAAGGGAACAAGAAATGAATTAAATCAGAAGATGAGAGATTGTAATAGAACATTAATAGAGCAAAAAAAATCAGGGTTTTTTTGTTTTTGTTTTGCTTTTTGCATTTTTGTAGTACTGGAAATTGAACCCAGGACCTTCACACTGAGCTACAGCCCCAGAGCATTTTTTTTTTCTTTTTGAGACAGCATCTCACTAAATTGCCCACACTTGGGGTTGTACTTAGGATCTTCCTATCTCAGCCCCCCAGAATGCTAAGATTGCAGGTGTAAGGCACCATGCCCAACTAAAATCAGATTCTTTGGGCAGAAAATGTATCAATTGGCATATTATGCACAACTTTAATTATGCATATAACTTTCAAAGGCCTACTGTATACTGTTCTCTTTTCAAACAAATTATAATGTAATTCTTCCCTGAAATTATACCATTTTATGTCAATACTGCACAGAAGCATCAAGTTTAAGACTTGGATAACCAGGTTAATATACAGGAGTCAGCATAAGTAATCAAATTGTTTATGAGAATAGCTGAAGTTCTTGGCAAGCTGTGGACTTCCTAATATCCTCCCTAACATTCCTAGGTTCTTGAGGTGGAGCCTTGATTTAAAATCATTGCAACCTAATCACCCCACCCTGAATGAACTATACCATATCTAATGCTACATTATCTAAAACAGGTATGGCTTGATTTCTTACAATTTTTGTTTACAAAAATTGTGCTAGAAGGTCAAGAAACATGTTTCATTTTTGAAAATAAACATTTTAAGCATAAATACCAAACAAGCTTATTAATGGTGTTTGTGTATGTAGAATATAATCTGAATTTCAAAACAAATTTTTGTCCATTTTTTAAGGAAGGAATCCAGATAGATGTAAAAAATGTAAACTCAGAAGTTACATAAAATTAGTAACATGTTTCTTTTCCTCTTGTGGTTCTCTTGACACAAAGAAAATGAAAAATATGATAAATTATCTTTACCTTGAGGCATACTGATACCTTATTGTATTATAAAACTAAAAATTCATTGCTGACATTTACGCTTGTTGTTCCCCAATATAATACCAAAGTAAAATAGTTATATGATATTTGACTTTGTGCTCATCCTTCTGTTACTTTGTGAAACATTTTTTAAGTGTTACTGAATCCCTAAAGTTAGAATTTGAAGAACCACCTTGAAGAGACACTTTGAGCCATTCTTGTCCTATATCCACTTTCTTTGATGAGATATATGGTTCTGACTGAAATTTTATTTAGGTTTTTTGTGATGTTGGGGATTGAATCCAGATATCTTGTGTATGCTGAACACATGCTCTACCACTGAACTGTAACACCAGTTTTGAAAGCTTATTTGGAGGTTCTAGCAGGGGAGTGCAGCTACTCATATGCCCTTGACTGAGGAATGGTCCTCCTCTGTTGGGGCACTGAACCTGCAGCTTCGGGAGGGATGGACAGGGAGCGCTGAGGGATGAAGAGGACACCTGCCTAGCCAGCCAGATCAAACAAATCAACGCTTGCGATCAACAGGGTGACAGATGTCACAGCCAGGTGGCTCTCACATCCTTTTTCACCAGTTTTAGAATGTTAATTTCAGTTTGACATGAATCCTATAATTTTTAAATATTTTTGTTGTTCTAACTTTGTATCTTGATACAGTTGCATTTATTATTTAATGCCCCATACTGTTTCTAATCTGTTTGCAGAAAATTCATTCATTCTTTCAATAAATATTTAGTACTCGGGCTGAAGGTGTAGTTCAGTGGTTATATCATGTGTTTAATATGGCCAAGGCCCTGGGTTCACCCAAAAAGAAGAAAAATGATTTTTTAAAAAAGTACTTAATGAGAGTGCTTGGATAGTAGCTTAAATCAAATGAATATTTTGAAAACCTCCGATATATTTAGTTCATTAGTCCAGATTCTACCCTTTGATTAATATTTTGTATTGTGGATGTTTCATCAACCTCAATTCCAGTCCTCCATTACAGGGCAGCTACATGATTTGGATGAGACGTCCTCATCCTTATCTCTGGGGGCAGGCCCTGATTGGCCTAGGAATTTTAAAGTTACTTTGTCACTCTTACCACAGTATTTGGTTTAGGCTTTAGAGAATCAGATGCTTGACCAAAAAAAAGCTGTGTTTGAAGCTCAAGATTTTTTGCTCAGTAATTTAGGCAATTTTTCTCTTTCTTCTAATTGGAAAAAGGAAGTTTATAGCCCCTACTGCTAATGGTATTCATGATGTAATCTTGAAGGGAGCCTCCTAAGATGAAAGAGATACCATGGACAGCACAGTGGAAAGATAGAAAGAAACTGGGTCATTGATGACACTGCTAAGATAGCTAGATTCACCAATCACAGAGCCTATCTAGCAACTGGACTCTTCATTTACATGAGCCACTACTCTTCTGTATTATTGAAACCAGTTCAAGTTGCTTTACATGCAAGTTGAATTATTCTATTGGAAAACATCCTAACTGATATACATAGACAAATCTAAAACTAGGTTTCTAGAAATAGGTATTTCTTCCCTTGCAGTAGCAGAGGATGATGTATCATAAAACTGCGAAGCTTGAAGTTCAGTAACATACTCGTTCAAGACCCCTGCTAGCCTTCTACCAAATTTTACACTGGTAACTTTTTGTTCATTAAAGAATACCACCCAAACTGTGTAAGCCTCAGGCTTCACAAAACCTGTGAGATTATTTGGGGAGAAAACTTTGCCTTTCTTTCCAGTCCCTTCTATTCATGTCTTCCTAGAAGAGGAGTGACTTACTACTGGTAAATAGCTGGAAGGATTGCAACACATGGGTGGCCTGGTCTCTCTTGACTCTTGCATTCAAATCAGTCTGCCACAGTGGTAGGCTCACTGCAGCCACCTCTGGATGACAAAATGGAAAAAGAAGCATTTGATGCAATTGACCTCTTCTTCCCAAACCATCAGTCTGTTGTACATTTGACAAATGCTTTGTTAATATGATAGTTGTGAAAATTGTGAAGAAAGAACTCTTAAAAGGAAGCTTTGGGAGACATGGAGAATAGGCAGGTAGCCCGGGAATACAGCCCTTTGTATTTCATCCCTAGTCATCAGGGGTGCAGGTGCTACCCTGTCCCTCTCCAACTTGCTCTCAGCTCATTTTCCCTCATCTCAGAAATTGTCTGTGCCCCTGGAAAGCAGTTTACATGTGTCAAGTGACTGCCTAGCTTGAATTAGAATCTCATTCTGAACTCAGGTCCAAGCTGTCTTCTTTTCCTTATTTCAGCATAATTAGCAACAATGTTGATAATGAGCCACATCTAATGCCTATTCATATTTGTTTCTCAATTCAGGAAGGTAAAGAGTATGATGATCACCCTGAAATAAAAACAGATGCCAACAATAGCGATGATATATGCATGAAAATACTAAATGACCAACAGTAGCCGTGTTGTATATATAAAAATACTAAATGGCCATTAAATTACAAAGCAGACCACTTAGTGTGAAAGATACATACACAGTCACATAGTAACTCCCGAGTCTCAGGGATTTTTACATCTGAAGAGAATATAACACATCCTAATTTATGGAGGTAACTCCAGTTCAGATATAATTTATACATATTTGGTTATATTAGGCTGGTTGTATGGAACTGACATTTTTGGAGGCAAAAGTATCTGAATATCTGCATTTTCATATGGTGAACCTAATGTTACTAACATACAAAGTATTCAAAATTACAGATGCTCCTTGACTTATGATGGGGTTATGTCATGATAAATCCATCTTAAATTAAAAATGCCATAGATCAAAAATACGTTTAACAAACTGGATGTGGTGGTACATGCCTGTAATCCCAGCACTCAAGCGGTTGAGGCAGGAGGATCATTTTGAGTTCGAGACCAGCCTGGGCAACAAAGTGAACTCAAGGTGAGACCCTGTCTCAAAAAAAAAAAAAAAAAAAAAAAGTTTAACACACTTATCCTACCAAATATCATAGCTCAGCAACACAGTACACTGGGAGCTATGGCTCAGTGCCACACTGCCAACTGTCATGGGATGCTAGTCTAGGACCACATTAAAACTCCAAATTCAAAGGAAACTTTCTTCTGCATGTGGATCACTTTCACACTGCAGCAGAGCCAAACTCTCCTAAATTAGGGCTGTTAGTTGTTGACTTGACCTGGAATCTGGTGCCACTGCACTAGAGTTAGCATCTATAGACCTCTGGCTGGAGCATCACTTGCTTCCGCTCACACTTTGAAAATTGGCACACTTGTCTGTTTTTCTAATGCAATATTTTATATAATACTTTTCTGATGTAGTTTATGTGAATATTTTTGGTTAGTTCAATATCCACAAAGAATCTCCAATATTCTGGTTTCTTGGCATCTTTTCTTACACCACTCTTGGCCTCCGTTACATCAAATATCCAATCCTATAGTCATGTCTTTTCTTCAGTACTAGGGAATTCTATCCAGGCCTTGCAAACACTAGGCAAGCACTCCAACACTGAGCCTTTTCTCCAGAAGTGTGGCCATATCTTTAGCATTGGAATTGCTTCTAGGATATGCCTTTTGATTCTTCTCTGACTCACTGGGCACATCCTGAATATACTCTGTTTTCTTCTTGTCAACAGACCTATACATGTAGGAGTACCCAGAGCTTGGTCTTTAAATGTTTTTTCTTCTTTATATACACTTATCCTTTATGTGATCTCATCCAATCTCATGGCCTTAATGCTATCTGAATATTGATGACTGTTACGGTTTAAATGTTTCTCCTCCCAAATTTAGGTGTTGCCCCTCTTATTAAGAGGTGACCTTTAAGAGGTGAATAGGTTTGGTGGACTACTATCTTGTGCATGGGATTGAGGGCTTTTAAAAAAAGGCTTGACCTAGATTTTGGCCTCTTCTGCTTTCTGCAATTTGAGGATACAGCATGAGGACAGAAACTTGACATTGATCTTCCCAATCCCCAGAAATGTGAGACTATAAAAATTAAAAAATAAATTATCCAATCTCATGTATTTTTGTCATTGTGTGGTAGTGGGGATTGAACCCAGGGTCCTTATACTAAGCTACATCCCCAGCACTTTTTTGATATTTTATTTTGACATAGTCTCTCTATATCACTAAATTACCTGGACTGGGCTCAAACTTTTAATCTTCCTGTTTCAGTCTCCCAGAGTGCTGAGATCACAGGCATTTGCTGCCATACCCAGCTGATTTTTCTCTTCCTTAACACATTCTACATCAGAAATCCTACTGGCTTTACTTTCAAAATAAATGATATCCAGAATCCAACCGCTTTTCTCCATATCTGCTTCTGCCTTAGTTCAAGTTACTCTCATCTCGATTATTCCAGCTGCCACCACCCATCAAATCTCCACATAGGTCATGTCATTCCTCTCAGAACTGTCTGGTGACTTCCCATCTTACTAAAAATGAAAGCCAGTGTTCTTACTGTGGCCTATAAGACCTCTTAGGTCTGGTGGCTTCCTGTTAGCTTTTTGATCTCATATCCTACAGATTTCTCCTTTTTCTCATGATAGTTCATCCAAATAGGTCTTTCTGAACTTCAGAAATGCTAAGGATGTTCCACATGAAGAATTTAGCACTTACTGCCCTATAATCTGAATTGTTCTTGCCCAAATATATTTTTGGATCTCTCAAACGTTCAAATAAATCCTTTTAAGAGACTTCCCACAGCTTCACACGTAAGGTAGCACTCTGAAGATACTCTCTATTCTCCTTATCTCACTTGACCTGACTGCAACTGTTATCACCACCTGATATAATACATATTCTTCTTGTGATTTTTTTAGCATGAATCTCTCTAGCCAGAATGCAAATGCCATAAGAGCAAGACAGTTTTGTTTTACTACTATATTCTCGGCACATAGTATGATGTTTGGCACAATCAGAGGTTATCTGTTGGCTAAATGAGTTAACTAAAATAGCTGCATTAATGTGTGCCAAATGATATCCAAAATAATATAAAGAATTACCAAATTACAATTGGATTGTTTTCCAGAAGTTTTGTTGTTGTTGTTTGCCATTTGGAAACCAATGGATGCATATGTTCCATACAAAGAGGAAGTGCTGTTTCCCACATAGGGAGAAATCTGAGACTTAGACTAAGTAACTCTGCCTAGGTTTCCTGATTCTGAGGTGCCTTCACCTAACCACTACAATAAATTTCCAGATCAGATCACAAAATCTTAATGTAAATCGTAACTCTTATAGAGTAGTTGTTATGGTTGATACATTGTGTCAATTTGAGAAGTTTAGGAGTTAAACTAAGAGACTCAGTAGGGAGCCAGGGTTCTTACCTTGTAAATGTCCTTATCCTGTGCAAGAGGAGGGCACAGAGATTTTGTGAGTGGTACAGGCCCTGGAGGTAGGAGTGGCCTGTGTAAAATATAAGGGAGGAAAAGAGGCTCCTTCTGCCCCATTTTGCTCTGGCTGTTTTTGCTGGCTGCTGCCTTGAAGTGTTGCCCTGATGCCATGCCACCCTTTCTTGGAGTCAGCTGATTATGGACTGAAACTACCACAGACAGTGAGCTAAATAAACCTTTTCTTCCTATATTTTGGGTGTTGGGTATTTTGTCCTAGCAACAAGAGAAAAGTAACCGAGGCAGTAGTCTATTAAAAAGAAGGATGAAAGTGGAAGACACCCATCTTATATGCGAATAGCTATATCCAGACTTCAGGTGAACTTCCTAGCTTTTTAGATTTTGCAGCCAATTACCTTTGTTCTTTGTCTTGTATTCGCCTATCTCCTCCTATTCTCTTCCTTTCCAACTTAGATTCTATGGTCAGTTATTCACTTGCTGCTGCAATAAATGTTTTTGCTTTCTGCCCTTCCCTTTATTGTTGCCTATTCTGTAAAAACTCAATCCTAGATAAATACAGCTATCTGTATGTATCTTCTATACATTGGATCTGGACTGCACAGTAGGTTAGAAATTTATGACAAGTAGTATATTAAATAGAAGAGGTGAGGCAACTCACTTTCTGGGCCCCCTTCTGTCCCTCTTAGAAGCTTTCTTTCTCTCAATAAATTTTTCCTACTCTTAACCTCTGTTG
Source organism: Hydrochoerus hydrochaeris (assembly GCA_004027455.1). Taxonomy (NCBI): domain Eukaryota; kingdom Metazoa; phylum Chordata; class Mammalia; order Rodentia; family Hydrochaeridae; genus Hydrochoerus; species Hydrochoerus hydrochaeris. The sequence continues at coordinate 119,078 of PVLA01001958.1, read as the reverse complement.
TTCCTAGAATTCACTCCTAATTTTAGAGAACACGAACTTGGTGTTTTGGACATCTAGCAGGTTGAGAGTTTCATTCCCCTGTATCAGGTGACTACCAGAGCTGAGTCAACACTAATATACAGAAACCCAGACCACTTTACAAGACTACTGTATGCATAGAAGGGTATGGAGGTACATCATGGTCCAGAAGGTCTAGATGACTTTGGGTATCAGGCACTTGGCCCCACACCTATATGATGTTTATGCTTCCTTGGTTGCTGCATACATACTAGGAGTGGACATACTGACTGGCGCTTGGCTGGACACCATGTAGGGAGAACTCATGTTAAATACTGTGGAGTGAGGCCCTCCACACCACACACCATTGACTCCCAAGCCACTTGGGGTTGTATGCGTGAAACAGTACCTGCTGTATGGAGACTATGAGGAGACAGGACAGACTATCTTAAAATTGAAAGAAATGGGTAATATGCCCTGCACAGAGCCCTTTCAACTCCCCAGTATAGCTAGCATGGAAGCCAGATGGTATGTGGAGAATGACTGTGGACTATAGGAGCTGAGTAAAGTGACTTCTCCACTGCATGTCATGGTGCCTAACATTGCAGGCTTGATAGATTGTCTCACCCTGATACTGGGTTGATTCCACCATGTTTTGGATTTGGCTAATGCCTTCTTTTCCATTGCTATTGTACCTGAGGGTCAAGATCAATTTGCAGAGGGTAGGCAGTGGACCTTCCAGGTGTTGCCACAAGGCTATCTGCATAGCCCAACTTTGTGTCATGGCTTAGTAGCCCAGGATTTGGTCACCTAGCCCAAGCCACACTCTTTGTCACTGTTTCATTATATTGATGATATTATGTTAACCACTGATTACCTTGCAGATTCAGAAGCTGCTGCACACAGCCTGAAGGAAGCTTTGCTGATGTGGGGGTGGGCTGTGAACGAAGACAAAGTCCAGGGACCTGGCTTGTCAGTCAGATTCTTGGGTATTATCTGGTCCGGTGAGACCAAAGTAGTTCCTGAGGCTGTTTTTGATAAGATCCAAGCACACCACAGACCCATGACAGTAGCCAGTTGCAGGCGTACATGGGCTTGCTAGGAGTGAATGTTCATATCACACCTAGCTGCACTGCTGCACCCTTTATACTGGATGATCTGGAAGGGTGCTACATGGGACTGGACAGATGCAGCAGAAGCTACTTTTCAGGACTCAAAGAGCGCTGTGGCACAGGGCCAAGCCCTACAAATCATTGACCCTACCCTTCCATTTATCCAATCATCGGTGTGGATGACAACGGGTTTGGCTGGGACCTATGGTAAACAGAGGAGAAGCAGAAGCACACTTTTGGGTTTTAGTCATAGTTGTGGAAAAGAGCTGAGAGCCAGTATTCCCTGACTGAGAAACAGTAGGCAGCTATTAGTAAATAGAATCTGGCACCTTATCTAAAGGGTCATACACCATGATCATGTGGGTTTCATCCCAGAGATACAAGGATAGTTCAACATGCATAAGTCAATAAATGTAATACATCAGATAAATAAAAGCAAGGTCAAAATCCACATGATCATATCAACAGATGCAGAAAAGGCTTTTGACAAAATCCAACACCCCTTCATGATAAAAACTCAGAAAAAGGCAGGGGAATAGAAGGACCATACCTGAATATGAAGATGGATGTTTATGATAAACCAATAGCCAGCATCATACTAAATGGGGGAAAACTAAAAGCATTCCCTCTAAAATCAAGAACAAGATAAGGATGTCCACTATTGCCTCTTCTTTTTTTTTAAAGAGAGAAAGAAAAAATATAAAAATAACAATAAGTTTCAGAACAGGCTAGTAGGACAGTAACAATAATTAATATATTACACATTGTCATCTAAATAGTAGTTATTCATAGTATAAGATATAGGCAAGAAATACTGTCCAAAACGATATTAGCACAAACCTTTTTCAATGAACTAAGAGAAACTGTACATCTATCTATCTATCTATCTATCTATCTATCTATCTATCTACCAATACCATACTTTATAGAGATCTAAAGAAAATGATCCTAAAGTTCATATGAAATGGGAGAAGACCCAAAATAGGAAAAGTAATTTTAGGAAAGAAGAGCAAAGCAGGAAGCATAGAAATACTTGACTTCAAGCTACAATACAGAGCAATAGTGATAAAAATGGCATAGTAGTGAAACAAAAACACATGGATCAATGCAAGAGAACTGAGGATATGGAAACCTCTGCACACATATTCAGCAGTCTGATCTTTGACAAAGGGGCCCAATGTTGGAGGAAGACAGCCTGTTTAACAAATGGTGTTGGGAAAACTGGTGATCTGTTTGCAGCATGAAACTGGGCCCTTGTCTCTTACCATATACTAAATATATGGTCACCTATATAGATCCAAACATTAAACCAGAAACATTAAACTTTTGGAAGATAAAATAGGAGTAGGAAAGTATTTCTAAACAAAACTTCAATGGCACAAGAAATAGAAGCAAAAATAAACAAATGGGATTATATCAGACTAAAACGCTTCTGTACAGAAAAAGAATCAGTGAAGAAACAACCTGTACAGAAAAAGAATCAGTGAAGAAAAAAATTTTGCCAGCTACACCTCAGAGGACTAATATATAGAATACAGAAATAACTCAAAAAATTAAAACACCTAAAATTAAATTCCCAGTCCAGAAATGGACAAGAGAAATGAACAGACACTTCACAGAGGAAGAAATACAAATGATCAACAAATATATGAAAAGATGTTCAATATCTCTGGCCATTAGATAAATACAGATTAAAACAACCCTAAGATTCCATCTTACTCCAGAAAGAATGTCAATCATTAAGAAATCAAACAGTAACAAATGCTGGGGTAGCTGTGGTGAAAAAGGAAATTTCCTTCATAGTTGGTAAGAATGTAAATTAGTTACAACCACTGTGGAAATAAGTATTGAAATTTCTTAAAGAACTGAAATTAGTAATGCTACAACCTAGCTAATCCCCCTGCTAGGTGTCTTTTCCAAAGAGCGTAAGTCATCAAACTGCAGAGGTACTTGGATACCAATGTTTATAGCAGCACAATTTCTAATAGTTCAATCTTGGAAGCAGCCTGTATACCATCATATGATTGGATAAACAAAATGTGGTATTTCTGTTTAATGGAATACTACTCAGCTATAAAGATGACATATTTGAGACATTTGTAGCAAAATGGATGCATCTAGAAAATGTGATGTTGAGTGAAATAAATCAAACACACAGCATAAATACCATATGGTATCATTTGTGTGAGGCAAAGCACAAACAAAGAAAATAATATAAGATGGACAGAAAAGGACAAGAGGATAAATCTCTTTCAATAGGAAAGGAGTGAGGAAATCAAGAAGAGGAGAAAGGGAAATAAGAACAAAGATATACCATGTACGGCAACCTAACAACCCCAATTAATGTAAATACTATATACTATAATCTGAGCTAAGATAAATAATATCAACAAGTATGAAAACAGAGATAGGGGACCCAATGGGAAGGGGCAGGGAGGTGGAAAGGGAAGGAGATTTTAAAAAAAGAAACAAACCTTAATATGCATATGTAACCACTGCCGTGATGATTGTACACTGCATGAATTTCAAATATATGCAGTACTAATAAAAATAAATAAAAATTTTAAAATATTCATAACAATCTGATAAATCCTCAATACTATGTAACAGTTCATGATTCTCATGTACCTTATCTCTTCCCTTTTTCAAAATAATCTCAAAATTCTAATCTACCATTTCTTCCATTGTCCTTAGATTGGTTTATTGGCTTATTTTCTTTATGGAGAAAATGTAAATTTCACAAGGGAATTACCTCAATTCTCTGCCACCAAATCTATATACATCAATTCTCTTCCTTTTATACTTTTCTCTGCTGTAGTGGAGGAGTTGCTTCTGTTTATCTACAGAACCACCTACCTACCTATCTGCTGCCTACCTATTGTGGTACTGGGGATTAAATGCAGGATTCATGCTGAGGTACATCACAGTCCTTTTTTGTTTATTTTGAGACAAGGGTCTTGCCAAACACCTCAGTTGAACAGACTGGGCTCAGATTTTCAAACTTCCTGCCTCAGCTACCCAGAGTGCTAGGTTTACAGCCACATTGCACCACCATTCCTGGCGGCTCTTTCTCTTCAAATCAGTCTTACTTGTCTTTTGGGTTCCAGCCTGTACTTCCTTTTCAAGAATACCATTATAAATTATGCCTATTTTTCCTCTTAATCTTTTACCTCTTATATTTTCTTGACATTAGCATTTAAACATATACAAATGTCTATTATGTTAAGAAAAAAGTCCCCATTGGATCCTGTTACTAAACTCACTCTCCTGCATGTAGTCAAAATCCTCAAAAGAGAAGCAGAGTTTCCAAAGGCTGATCCATGGACTGATTTGAGATTATTGGGAGGTTTTTATGTGTTAGTGGTAAAAGAAGAAACAAGTAAGCTGTTTGTGTCTATCCATACAGCATATTATGGATAAACAAGTTCACATTAAGTTTACCAAGTACCTTGTCCTGAAGATTGCCCTTTATTTTGTTATATCCTTTTTACTTTTAAAAAAAAGTAATGATTTTTAAAAAAATGGTAGAACTTTGGAGGGTAGGGGAGAAAAAAAAGAATCAATTTATATCATGTGCAAGTACAAATGCCCTATGAATGTGATCATTATGTATACCTAAAATCTACCAATAATCTTAATTAATTTAAAAAATGGTAGAACTAGTAAGTAGAATTTCTGAAATACTTATGCCTCTCAAAATAAAAACTTGCTTACTCTGTAAAGATAACACAAAAATTCTTGGCATTTATTGATCTGCTTGTATATTTTTTAAAAAAATAATGCTCATATTAGAAACTTAAGAGTTGCCCTGACTCTTTTCATTTATCTCCTACATTTAACCTTAATGGTTAAGACAGTTAATTATGTTTTTAACAATGCATCTTCTGTCTACCCTCACTGCCAACACCCTGGGCCGGATACCATATTCACTGCTTCCACCAGTGCAATGAATCCTTACCTGGACTCATTGTTTTCTCTCTTTTCCAAAGCATCCTCTAAATTTTAAAATGCAAATTTAGTAATATCACTGCTTTGTTTTCAGTGGTCTCCTATTAAGCTAAATACCATCAAGACCAGAATTTTCAAAATGCTTCCAAAGCTTATTTTACTCGGACTTTCTCTCTGGCTTTTTCTCGCTGTTCCTCAATCATTCCCTTCTAGCTAAAAAGCAGCTTCTCCAAAACACCCTGCCCCCTCCTTGCTCAGTATTCCTGCTCATGAGATTCGCACATGTGGAATATGTTCTCATGCCAGTTTTCACACATTTAACTCCTACTCATCCTTCACAGTTCCCCTTGACATGTTCCTCCTCAGAGAAGCCTTCCCTGATGTACATCTATCCAAAACAACCTTGTTCATTCTATTAACCAAACCTCAGATATCGTCACCAGTAATTTGCAAAATTATTTCATTAATCATTTAGTTGTTTGATGCCCACTTCTTTAATCTGTAAAATCTGTCAAAACAAAGATCATATCTATGTTACTTATCACCAAATGTGCAATATCTAGCATAATGTCTGACTGTGGATACATAGTAAGTACAGGATGATCAACTAATTGACCACTTATACAACTGAGAAAACTAATCACTGTAAATAAAAATGCTTTGTGGAGAAAAGGCATTTAATTTTTGACCTGGATTCTATGAACCTCTCCTCTCCATTCACTATTTCTTTCTACTTACTCTCTCCATACAAACAGAAAAGACAGAAACACTATCAGGTCCATATGTAGGAAGTCTCCATAGTAATGGCCATTGGAAGAAATGTGGATTGTAGAATAAGGATTGGGTCAGGAGGTGAGACACCTTGGGGATCGGGGGTGGTGGTGGTAAGAAGTGGGGGTCCAGTGAGAGGTCATTAGGTCACTGGGGGTCAAGCCTTCAGAAGGACTAACCTAGTTATTCTTGGGCTTCTGCCTTTCTCTGGCTTCCTGTATCACTATGTGATTTCCTCTTTCACACAAGCTCTCCATTATGACACCATTTACTATGAAGGCTTCATCCCAGCCAAGGTGATGCCACCACAATGCCTTTGAGCCTTCAGAACTGAGAGCTAAATAAACCTCTTTATAAAGTATCCAGAATCAGGAATTTAAATAGTAACAAAAACTAATTCAAAAATACAACAAATGGGCTGGAGATTTAGCTCAGTAACACAAGCGCCTGCCTGGCAAGTGAGAGGTCTTGAGTTCAATCCCTTGTACCAAAAAACAAACAAATAAACAAACAAACAAACAAAAAACAACAACAAAAAAGCCCCAAAATAAACAAAAAAAAACCCCAAATACAACAAATATCTTCTACTGCAGCTTAAATTCTCATTCCCTCATTTGGCCTTTCATTTAAAATAAAATCTATTAAAAAGTTTAATACAAACACAAATCTATACATCATTAATATATACAACATGAATCAGAGGTAGATATGTAGTACTCACAATCAATGTAATCTATGCCATAAATTTATCATCTTCATAATTTTCTCCTGACCTCTAATTTGTGTGTGTGTTAAGAAAACATAAAATTTACTATCCTTGTTAATTTAAGTATAGAATATAGCATTTTTATTATAAATATTGTTTTATAGCTGCTCTCTAGGACTTATGTATCATATACAACTAGACCATTGCACCCTTTGAATACCTTCCCTTTCATTTTCCCTTCTTCCAGCAACTTCCATTCTACTTTGCTATCATAAATTTGACTGTTGTACATTTCTCATATAAATGGTTTCTGTTAGATCCCCTGTCTGAGAGACAGCACAATCATTATGGCAACAGTTCAAAACTGTGTCCTGATAATGCAGAAACCCCTTCTTCCCAGAAACCCCTATGGCTTCTCCTTCCCAAAAGTCTGTGCCAAATCTCAGGCATATAAAGATTTACCCAGTCCCCTGCACTCTCAAAAAATAAATCAGCTCACATCAGTCCCCAGAGCCCTACCCCAATCTGAGCCTATATCAGGCAGAACCTGCCCTTTGCAGAGAGCTGCCACAGCCTTCTTTGTAGTGACTCCCTCTGTGCTCCCACTCATTAAACTCTTTTCTCATCTACTTGCCTCTTCTCTTTAATATTCTGCACTGCTTTAGATTGAGTACAAAGTCTCCACTGAATAAGTTTCATATATCATTTGTCCCTTTGTGTCTGGCTTCTTTCAGGCTCAGCAAGTGGTAGCACACATAGAGAACTTCATTTTTTGTTGTTATGATTTTATTTTTTAGGATTAATGGTATTCCATTATATATGCTTACCACGTTTTCTTTATCTATTACATGCCAGTGGGAATTTAGGTTGCTTCCTTGTTGTGGCAATTGTGAGTAATGTTGTGAGTAATGTTATAAAACATGGCAATGCAGATATACATTCACAAACAGGATTACTGAATTATATATAGTTCTACTTTTAGTTTTGTGAGGAATAAGTAGTGGCTATACCAATTTCTATCCCCAGTGTACAAGAGATCCTTTTTTTCCACATCCCCACCAACGTTTGTTATCTGTTTTGTTTTGTTCTTTTTAAAAGCCAGTTTAACAGGTATAAGATGATATCTCATTATAGTTTTAATTTGCATTTCCTTGATGATTAGTGATATTGAGGACCTTATCACTTTTGATGGCCATTTATGTCTTTGGGGAAATGTCTATGAAGTTGTTTTATTTTATTTTTTCTTTTGAGTTGTGTAAGTTTCTTATGCATTTTAGATATTTGTTTATCATCAGATATATGGTTGGTAAACATTTTCTTTCCTTCTGTAGGTTGTGTCTTTGTTTTCTTGATCATTTCTTTGCTGTGAAGAAGCCTTTTAAATTTGATAACACATAGGGTATTTGGGTTTTCTTTCTTTTACTTTTGGTGTTACTTTCAAGAAATCACTGCCAAAGCCAATGTCCAGATGTTTTCTCCCTAAGAATTTTATGGTTCAGGCTTTGTGTTTTTCTTTAATTTACTTTGAGTTGATTTTTGTAGAGGGTGTGAAATATGCATGCAATTTCATTTGTGTGTATATCCAGTTTTCCCAACACCAATCATGAATGGATTATGCTTTCCCCAATGTGTAATCTTGGTATTCTTGTCAAAGTTCAGTTGATTGTGTACACCGGATTTACTTCTGGGCTTTCTATCTGCACACTAGCGTTACAGTATGCCTGTTTTTGTGCCAATATCATACTGTTTATATTACTGTTAACTGTAATATATTTTGAAGTCATAAAGGATTAGTCTTCCAGGTTTATTCTTCTTGTTTAAAATTTAGCTGTTTGTGACCTTTTGTGGTTCCATGTGATTTTAGGACTTATTTCTATTTGGAAAGACTTATCATTGGGGTTTTAGTAAAGATTGCTTTGAATCTGTAGTTGGCTTTGGATAGTATGGACATTTGAGCAACAGTCTTCTGCTCTGTGAATATAGGATGTTTTTCCATTAATTTTTGTCATAATTTCCATTACTAGTGTTTTGCAGATTGCAGTGTAAAACTCCTTTATTAGTGCTTTATAGTGTCCAGTGTTTAAATTTCATTTAAATTTATTCCTAAGTATTGTTATTTTTCTGTGATATTGTGAATGGAATCCAGAGCTTTTGCCTTTTAACAGGTAGTTGAATTTAGTTTTCTTACTTTGCTGATGACTGTTAAATATATGTTCATCAAGGATACTGGTCTGTACTTTTCTTGGATCTCTGTTTGGTTCATTGTGATACTGCCTCACAAAAAGAGTTCGAAAAGTATTTCCTTATTCTATTTTTTGGAAGAGCTTAAGCATTGGTGTAGTGGTGTATACATGTAATCCCAAGCACTCTGGGAGACTGAGGCAGGAGGATTCCAAGTTTAAACCCTGCCTGAACAATTTAGTGACTTCAGGGGGACTCCATCTCAAAAATATAAATGACTAGGGATGTACCTTAGAGTGAAGGCTGTGAATTAAATCTGCAGTACTGCAGGAAAAAAATGAATTGGTATAATTTTTAAGGACCTTATAATGGTCCTTATCAGGACTGAATCAGGACTTCCTCTTTTACCCAGTATTTTAATTACAAAAACCCTGTATAAATTAAGCATTTTATTATTTTGTATAGTTTTATTAGTTTTGGAGTATCTTTACTTACTCTTTTTTCCCTACTGCATCCTGACTGGGGTCCTGAACGGGGGCCACAGGAGGTTAAGACAAGACACAAAGGGGGAAAAAAGGCTGGGCTGGGTGGGAGGAGGCCCTCTGATGGCCCTCTGATGGAGAGGCCACAGTGGAGTGCTAACTGATGCTTTTCTTTATACACAGTAAAAAGGGGGGAAGTACATGACAGGGTTGAAAGTGCAAGGTCTCAGAGTGTTTTGCTGAGAACATTCTCAGAGGTATTTGTGCTGAGGTTAACAGGGAGGAACACCAAGGGGTGGAAACCTGCCGATAAGTGACTAAACTTACCTACAAGAGTCAACTTACCTACAAGATCTGCCTCTGGCATTTCGAGTTCCTGGGACCGGCTTTGCTGTAGGCTCAAGGAGTTTGCTGACCTCCAGCTCAGCTGCTCCCCCACGTTTTCCAGCTCTGATGATCACTTTCCATCAGCCTAGATGTTTAAAATTTCTTTTAATTGATGATCTATTGGTGAATGCAAGCTATATTTGAGTCTTTGTTTTCGCTCTTTTTAGACAGTTTCATAGTGTGTATCATTCCAGATAGAGAATTATTTTAACTCACAGAAGATGCTCCTCTGTTGTATTTTGGCTTCATACCTGTTGTTAAGAAGCAAGGAATCAACCGAATTGATGTACTCTCATGGATTTACAGATGGTCATTCTTTTCTGCTTTTTTTTCCCCCATTTAATTCAGTTATTTGTGTGTGTGCTGTTATAATTGAGATTTTCTGGGACTCTTTGAAATCTATTTCTGAAAAATTCCTTAACTCTAATCTTTACTTTCTCTTCTATGGTCTGCTATGTTTCTAGTACTTCAGTTGGGCATATATTAAAATTCTTATGCTGTCACTTCTAATTCATCATACTTCCCTTGACTCTGCAGCTGAGACTGTGGTTGTTAAGCTATCTTCTAGTTTATTCTCTCTGGCCGTCTCTTCTGTTTAATCCATACAGTCGATTTTTGTCTTGTTGTGAAGCAAGGTCTTACTATGTTGCCCAGGCTCATTTTGAAGCCCTGGGCTCAAGTAATTCTCATACTTAACCTCCTGACTACTGGGACTACAGGTATGCATCACCATCACACCCATCTCTTTCTCATTTTTTAAAGCTCTTACACATTAAGGGCTATAGTCCTTCTCTTTATATACATATGCTTAACTTATACTATGGCTTGTTTTATTTCAAACACATTATATATAGTTAATATTCCATATTTGATTTTTTTTTTTTTTTTTGGTGAAGAGCAGGAATATATTTATTGAGAGAAAGGAAGTTTCTGAGAGAGACAGATGGGGTCCCCAGTAGGTTGCCCTCTTGGTTTTTTCTTATGGTGTCTGGTTTCTATTTTGAATGTGAACTGCTTATTTTCCTTGGAGTTTTTTTTTTTTTTGGTGGGGGGAGTTTATTTTAAAGCAGAACCAATTGAGGTACCTTTGAATTCACTTGTTTCCTTGAGGTCTTCCCCCTCTCTTCTAGCATCAGAGTTAGTGTGATTTTGGGTTAAGTGAAAAGACAAAATGATCGTGTCTCCTTTGTGTAATAAAATTTACTGCCTCCATGTAGATACAACTGTTATGGATGATTCCCTCTTGAGCAAGCCCAGGTCCTGTTTCCTGCATTTTTGAAATTTGCCAAAGCAGAAGCTCCAAAGCTCTTAGTTTTGGCAGAGACTTCCCGGTGAGAGTAAACTTCAGGGTACTCACTCACTCCAGAAGATCGCTGCTTTTTCTGTTAGCTATCTATACATTCCATATGTTATGCCAGATGAGCGGCACTTTAAAAGCACTTTATCTACTTGATGAGTTGTTTTGCTAGGGAGCATCATTTATGGTATGTGATCTGTTCTATTACTGAGAGAAGACCTGGCTTTCTGAAATCAAGACAAAACGCTCCATCTTCCCTTGAGTTTGATATGATTCCCAGAAAACAAGAACAAGTGCATTTAGCATTTGCTTGTTTTACTATGTAGTAATTAAATGGTAGAGCTACGGCACCATTTCCTCCAACTCCTGTATATGAGTCATAACAACGGGGAGGCAGAATCACATAAGAATCAAAGTGTGGTCAGAAATGTAAGATAACTATGAGCCCTTTCTTTCATCATTAATTTTCTAATACTGAGAGCTGGGGATTTAGCTCAGTGGCACAAGCACCTGCCTGGTAAGCACAAGGTCATGAGTTCTATGTCCAGTACAAAAAAACCCCAAAAATTCCTAACAATAAAAACTGAAGTTCTTGTACAGTTGGAACTGGATAAGATGTGGAACTTATTAGAGATAGTATCTCTATTTAAAATGTTATATACCGGGCTGGGGATTTAGCTCAGCAGCATAAGCACCTGCCTAACAAGTGCAGTCATGAGTTTGATCCCTGGTACCAAAAAATAAATCAAATAAATAAATAAATAAAATGTTATATACTATGAGCACTATTAAATAATACTATTATGCATTAAAATGCTAATAACTTACTAGGTTTACAAGTAAACTGTCAAAATTTTAAATAATTGTAACAGACTGTTGGGAATTGAGATGTATTTTTAATTTTCCTTTTTTTGTCTTTTTGAGACAGGGCTTCACTATGCAGTTCAAGCTGGCCTGGAACTCACAGCAATCCTCCTGCCTCAGCCTCCAGAGTGCTGAGATGAAAGCATGAGCCAAGAAGCCAGCCTAAAAGGAAATGCATTTCTAAACTTTCTAACTTAAAAACACACTGCCTGTTATAAAGGCAAACCTCGATCCTCATGATGGGATTAGTGGTAGGATTTCTGGTAGTGAGTATGTATACCACGGTCTCTAATTTTTGGACTTGACATGATAGGGGATCAGCTACAAGCAGGGTCTGATCATACTGAACTGAGGGTATCTTTGATCTCCATCTTGGATACCTCACCCATATATTTCTGGTGACAGGCTATTAGGTCTTTGGAGATGGACTAAGGAAAACATAACCGATGACTACTTTCCCCATGGACCCAGAAATCTATACCTGCAAGCCACTACTTGCTCAGAAGCAGAACAAGATCCAGTAACTTGTATTGCACCATGCAGTTCTTTATCACCTCCAGGTGAGGCCTGTTCATCTTGATGAGCTTGTTGCCCTTTTGCAGTGGGCCACAGTGTGTTTTGAAAACCTGCATGGACTGCACAGATGAGCACTGATCACTGTGTGGTGCTGCAACCAGGAAAGGGAAGCTTGGGCCACCCAGGACACTCTACCCTAGACCATTTTTTTTTTTTAAACAAAAAGTGCGTTGGATAAAAAAGAATGAAAGCTATGCTCCAGGAGAATCAAGGGGTAGAGATAAGGACTTCTAGTTTAAGAAGAATGAGTATCAAAGGCAAAATGTTTCTCAGCTGGTCTGTCACTAAGGTGTAGTAAAAGATGAGATGAGCTGAGATGGAATTTTTACGGTGAGTAAATACAAGATTACAGTAGAGTGGAGTCGAATCGAGTCACTAACATTGTAGGATGGAGACAGTGAAGAGAAAGATGACAAACAGGTTTCAGGAGGGTGCAGGACACTGATGAAGAGCAATGCAGAGCTGTAGTGGTCCTAAGTGTGGATGGTTTGTGTCTCACAGTCTATCTTGGTAAGTGCAGATAGGGACAGATTTCAAAATTAGCAGTTAAGCCCATAAAACATGGTCACTTCAACACTGGTCACACTGGCATGAGACCTGAATTTATCTTGGAAAAAATAAGAAGGGGAATTTCTAGAGGAGATTCAAAAGTAAATTTACTGCATTTGGGGGGAAGCATGCGACAGGGGCTCCTCTCTCTTGCCCAAGTTGGCTTTGAACACCTGGTCTTATAGGATTCTCTGTGTCAACCTCTCCAAACCTAGGGTTATAGGAATGCATCACCAAGACCAGCTTTTGAATACCCTTCTCCTCCATGCTCAAATCTTTTCTCACTTTTCTATTGCTGTAGAAGCAGCACACTGGTATGGAATGAGATTGTGGTAATAAAAGAAACCTGGATAAAGAAAATTATGTTATAGTAAATGGAGAGGTGGAAGAAGTTGACAGGTAGCACTGGAATATACAGACAATTTTAAGATTTTTGAGCTAAAAATAAAATGAAAAGGAATATGAGGGTGTGTATGGAGTAATTATTTTCCTAAAGAACAAACAGGAGCTATAGAATAGCCTAAGCTGGGTGGAAGACATAGCTCAGTGGTGTAAGGGCTTGTCTACTATGGACCAAAGACTCTGGGTTCAATTTTCAGCACCATATAAACAAGACCAAAAAAAAGATCAAATAAAAAAAACCCTAGATTTGTCTGAGGTCAACTGGTTATTTGAAATAAGTTAAGCTTTAGACAGCAATTTACACACACAGAAACCTAAGACTGAATGAGTACCAGTGGTCTGTTAAACCTTAATTTTAGATTCTTTTGAGCTTCAGCCTATCCTTGCATTATTTTTTCTGGTATTAAAAAAAAACCCAAAAACAACCATAGGAGAAATATACTTAACAGTGAAATAAGAAGTGAATAATTTAGTGGTAGAAACATGAGGGATAATAGAGAAAAAGAACACACAGGAGACAGCAAGCTTAATTATTGAGTATTTTTACTATGTGACTGCCTGCAGCTACATAGTCACCATCAGCCATGTAATTAAATCAGCTTAACTCTGTCAGGAAGTATTTGGATAAATATCTGATTAAAATAAAGATATGCGCTGTTTTCTTTGTTCTTTTTCTTGAGTTCACTGAGTACCAAGGGCAGGAAATAAAAAAGCTGTAGGATGAAAAAATAAACACCTAAGCAAGTACTGCTATGTACTTTATTCTCTAGTAGCTCACAGGACAAGATTGCAAAACCTCATTAGATGTGCAAATACTTCACAAAAAATATCTACCTACCTGTAGATGTTAATCTGTAAGTCATCACTTCACACTCTGAAAATAAAACTTAATATGAAGCAGTTTGAAACAAGGCTAAATGGAAAGGAAGTTTACTTTTCTTCTGTTATAAAAAGCCTCAGTAAAATTTAAGAGGATTCCACTGGCATAAAAGTAAACAGAAATACTCTATACGAAACAGTGCCCGATTTGTGTCAGGCACAAAACAAGAAATGTCAAAAATTACAATCTGCGATCATATCAGCATCTCTTGAGATCCGTGCCGTGCCATGTTGGACCTTGGGGCGCTGGGAAAACAGGCAGCAGCCAGCACGCTGCTCTGATAAGTGGCTGTGGCCTGGCAAGCCACGGCCGCCCCAGGGGGAGAACCAAATGAGCGTTTCCTGAACCGCGATGTGCCATGTTGGACCTTGGGGCGCTGGGAAAACGGGCAGCAGCCAGCACGCCGCTCTGATAAGTGGCTGTGGCCTGGCAAGCCACGGCCGCCCCAGGGCAAGAAGCGTATCAGTTTCCTGAGATCCGTGAGGCACCATGTTGGACCTTGGGGCGCTGGGAAAACAGGCAGCCAGTCCACCCCTCTAGTGGGCGGCTGTGAGCCTACCATGGTGCGGGCTAAGAATCAAACATCCATCATTCCCCCACCCCCTGCTCCCCGCTAGCATGTGAGAGCTGGAGATCGGTCTTGTGAGTCTGACTATATGCGATATGGCAAATAAGGGGGATTTTCTTCTGCCATCTCTTTGAGGGCAAATATTTTTATCTCTGTTTTGCTGTGTTGATCAATGGTATTGCTCTATTCAATATTCTGTTCTTGTAATTTGGTATTTCCTTCAATATTGCTCTGCCTGATTGAAGGAACAACTATTGTGAAGAAAACCAGATGTACTACTGTGCCTATTGCTGTTGTCCCAGTGGCCTGCTGTGAGATTCTGTGCCAATTTCACTGCACTGCCTCAGTTGGCTATGTCCTGTCTTGTTCTGCTGTATTTTACTGCCTTCAAAGTAAAATAAATAAAATAAAAAAATAATAAATAAGAAAAATTATAAAGTAAATAACAACAAAACAGATCAGCAAGGTACAAAGCAACCTGAAACATGATATAAACTAAACAGATAATGGACTTAAAAAGCAAAAGGAGGAAAAGCATGTGCTTTTAAAGGATATAACTGCATATATTTAAGGGTGTAGGAATGATAATTATGTTGCTAAGTTTTTGTTAGATCAGAGAACTGGGGTGTTTGCAGCCTGTCTGAATGTCTACTTTGTATGCTTTGAGTTTGTAACTTGAACTACACCCAGGAAGACAATGTTATGTATCAACTAGTGATTTCTTACTGTTCATTTTTTTTGACATTCTGTATTGTTTCTACCCTTTTTTGTTTTGCTTTATTTTCCCCCTTTAAATAAAATTAAATAAAAATTACCCTCTGCTTTAATACTATCAAGTTCCCATAATGAAATACGCACTTCTTAAAAAGCTGAAATAGGTGGGAGGAGAAAGGGGCATAAGTGTATGGAATGATTCCCATGGACTTACTAGATCTGACCCAGGATCTCTACACTGTACTCTGGAAGATACTGGCATACAGATTGAGGCATATTTTAAGATGTATTAATGTATTTATTTAATGATTTCTTGATTTACGATGTCAGAGCAAGTTATGGTAGAGTAGCTTTTCCGGCTTAATCCTGTTGAAAAAAATAAACTTTGAACTAAATATTTTTTAAATGATTCAAAACTAATGGAAAGTGATCAAAAGCAGTCTGACAGTAGAGGGACAAGGAAACTTTTATTTTTTAAAATCTTAGGGTAAGCCCCACATAGTGCCACTGAATCAAGAAACTATGTAAAACCCAGGTCTTACTAGCCAAGAAATCAGAGTGACCAAAGAATCTGGAAGCTGAGGAAGTCCTGACAAGAAGTCACCAGAAGGAAGCCACATTGCCCAATTCTCACGGTGATCCTTGAGCTTGACATGCTTTTGCTGACTTTAAGGCCCCAGTTAAAACCACAAGAACTGATGAGAGACTTCATCTGTTGCAAACTGCAAGGAGACTGATTTTGAAGCTTGAGTTCAAACGTGTTAACTGGCTACTAAACAAAATTCTTCAGAGGAACAAGATCTAGTTTCTATCACATTCAGGATATAGTCCAAATATAACATGTGAATAAACATACTTAAAGAAGAGGCAATCAGTGAAAACCAACCCCCAATTAACCCAGTAATATGTAGAAAATCTAGAAGTTCAAAAATGTAACGTGTAATTTTTTAAAGTTGCCATTATGTTGAACAGCAGAGACGGTGTGTCAGTGAACATGAAGATGGAATGATGGAAATGAACTCATCTGAGAAATCTGAGCATTTTCTCTTGGGTTAGCACTTTTATATAATCTTATTTTTATAAGTTACTAGGTTAGTAAGTCAGAGGCATGAATGTATCTGGATTTCAGTAATGGTTTAAACAAAAATTTCTATATTCTTACGTAAAAGATGGAAAAGTGTAGACCACATGACAATTTTTAGATGCTTTTTTTTCAGTGCTGGGGATCACTAGGCAAGCACTCTAGTAAACAATGAGCTATATTCTCCACCAAAGATATATTCACTTTTTTTTAAAACATTGATTTTAAAGAGAAAAAACAAAGATCAAGAAGCAAACAATTAACAAAAGCAAAATGACAGCAACAACAAAAATCAATAGCAATATAGGATTTCAAAACCAGATGATAGGAATTTAACAATGTTTGCTATATTGCATATTGTTAACTTCAAAGTAATTGCTCAGGCTATCAGATACAGGCAAATGCATTTATTCTTAGCCTGTCATTCTTCCAGACTCACTTCAGTGCTCAGAGTGTATGGGTATAAACTGTCATGGGAGAAACTGGAACACTATCACCTCTCTGTACTTTCCTTCATTGTTGTACAAACTCATGAAAGAGAATTTGTACCTTTAATCTTTATCTAGTCAAGACCTGTGATTAGTCTTGTTCAATGGAATAAGGGCAGGAACTAGAATATGAAGGTAAGGTAAGGAACATACTATGTTCAGAAATGCAGGCAGACAGTTTACTCCAGGGAAATTAGTCAGTAAGCAGATGGTCTCAGCTACTAAGTTAACAATTGGAATCAAGATTTAATCCCCTGCAGACACTATTCATCAAAGTATGGTTCCTATCACTGCTTCAAAATTACCTGGAGTACTTGTTAAAATGCAAAATTTAAATCCAACTGTAGACATACTAAGATTGCATAGTTTAAGAGTACCTTCGAAATCTTTACTGGAAATCCACAGGGGCAGGTGCCCCAAGTGGTTCTTGTGGATGTAATTTGAAAGATTTTTTTTTTTAAAGGAATGAGCTGGCAAAAGCAGGGAACAGATCAAGCCTTGAGTAGGTTTCATATCCTTAAGAAACTACTGGCATTCTGGGCTGGGTAATTCCATGTTGTAAAGGGCTGTTCTGTGCATGGTAGGATTTTTAGCAATATCTCCATCCACTTCCCATTGTCTCCTAAATGTTTCAAGTAAAAATGCATCCAAACATTGAAAAATGTCCCCTACAGGGGAAAATAGCCCCAGATTAAGAACTGCTGCTTTGGGGGGATTCCAACAGTAATCCCAATCTAAAAATCAGAAGCAGAAAGAAAATGCCACATAGGGGAATGTCCAACTATGAGAACAGAACGTTCAGTTCCACCTAGACTTCCCACAAGAGCAGCTATATAAAACAGACACTAGTATTTACCTACTTTGCTTGTAGAGGGCAATTTAACTCTACATTTGGTGATAGATGGAATATAAAGGCTAGCACTATATACCATCTAGTAGGTTAGGCCAGGTCTAAATCCTCCTTGTGCATTAGATTCAACATAGTCTTTTAAAAATAGACATTCACTTTATATGGTTTACAATGCCAACTTCATTCTTGAATCAGAATTTCCCATGGAACCCAGGCATTTTATATACAACTTAGATTTGGAACAGTCACTGGAATTAAGATGACATCCACAATAGTGTGTTCAGAAATTCAGAAATACAGACCTTAGCAACACTTATGTGTCTGAACTTCTTCAGTAGCTCTCATTCTATTCCACAAGTCAGGATGAAAGCATTACCCACACATATTCACTGTGGCTAACCCGGCCTAATTTGGGGATTTCCTGAATGTTACTCTGTCTTCTCTTTTCTAAACCTATCTGCCCTTTGAAAATAGTACCACTTCCCATCCTACTGCCAGGATGTTATCTTTGTCTGCTTAATTCCCCCATTCCATTCCACAAGTCAGGATGAAAGCATTACATATAGATATCTACTGTGGCTAACCTGGCCTAATTTAGGAATTTCCTGAATGTTACTCCTATTTTCTCTATTCTAAGCCTATCTGCCCTTTGATAATAGTACCATTTTCCATCCTACTGCCATTAGGATGTTATCTTTGTCTGCCTAACTCTCTATTCTGATATTTGAACTGTCCTGGCAGGGTCAGATGGTGGAACTCAGTGACTGGGCACTTGCCTAGCATGTGTATGGCTCAGGTTCTATCCTGAGACTCTGAAGAAAAATTTCAGAGCACCACTGAAAGCCTTAATGGTTAATTACATTATCAATTTCTAACTTCAGTCTATAGGTACTGATTAGGTATAGAGATAATAAACCAGTGTAACATTCCATAAGTAGCATGGGAAACAAGCTTCTTAAGAGTAGCACTTAATGTTTTATGACAGGAAATCCAGAAAAAAAAAATTCTGTAGTACTTTACATGTTAATTGTAAGTTGAATTTCCATATAAAATACTTCCTTTAGCTAAAAAGTAAACCCATGAAGGAGCTTAAACTTTATTAATTCTGGTGAAGCTAGAAATTAAGAAACTAGAAATTAAGCAATAATCCCACAATTGCTCAAGAAATGTATAAAGCACTGCCACTGAATATTTTATTTAGAAAAAACAAAAAGTAGGCAGAAACAAAAATCTTGGTCATTTGCAGTATCTATCAGCTTTCAATTTGGCTCTCCTGTTTAAGACAAAAACAATCAATGTGAGACATCCCATTATATACAGTCAACTGCTTTCTAAATACAATTCATTCTTAAAAATCGTGTGTTCAATTTTTGTTATACTACCACATTACATTTTTACTTTTCAACTTTCCTTTTATACAAAGTGGATTGTAATCTTATGAAATATTTTTTCCTAAAATTAACAAATGTTGCCTCAGGGTTTTTTCAATTCACAACAGCAATTTAAAATTAATTACTTGTGAATTTAAGCCTGCCCTAAATTGCTAGTGGGTAGAAATGTTGTATTTTTACAATGCTAAATTACAGGACAAACAGCTTAATCTATTTTAGAGTTCATGTCCTGATTGTATTTTATCCTCTTTTTCATTTCTCATTAGATTAAATATTAAATTAGAAAAAATTCTTACATTATTTACTGATTTCTGCTAAGAACCTTATCAACTAGTTAACAGGAAATAGTATGATTAAGTATGTCTTTATCTGATAATGTAAAGAAAGGTTTAAGAATAATTTTGCAAAAAAAAAAAAAAAGATAATTTTGCAACACAGGGTATGAATGAGTAGAACATTACCAAATCCCTTTTCAATCTGGCAATTTATAGATGTAAGCATACAGCTATGTCTCTGCCTATTTTTATGTTATTAACCTAAGACAGTGATTATGAACCTTTTAGAGCTTTCAGTGATACAAACAGCCCAATGTGGTGTGCATGCCACAGGTTCATCATCACTGATCTAAGACATTATTTATGTAATTTTTTTTTTTTTTTTGGTACCGGGGAGCAAACTTGTGACCTAAGACATTATTTATGTAATTTTTTTTTTTTTTTTTGGTACCGGGGAGCAAACTTGTGACCTTTCACTTGCCAGGCAGGTGCGTAAGCCACTGAGCTAAATCCCCGGTCCTAAGGCACTACTTAAAGAGAAACAGAAATGAAAAAATGATGTGCTAAACAACTTTCTAACTCTGGTTCCAACAGTTATAAGTTTATGAAATTCTTTCAACCAATCCCTAATTTCTTACAATGAAGTATATAAGTACTTCAGGCATTAGCTGTAGATTTTAGATATTCTTTGTTGGCAATCTCTTTCCAGACTTCCAATGTCCTCTCCTGGTAATTCTGCCACTAACACACAAGTTAGAAATAAAAACAAAAACTTGAAAATTATTGTATTTTAAAAGAACACAGGTTTGTTTATCTTGGCTACCTGAAATAGCTGGAAAACTATAAATCTGTATTTACCTGTCCAGAAGTGTCTCATGCAAAAATCCATCTTTTCGTGCCTTTTTAAGAATTTTATTGTCTTCTTTACTGATTTTAAGTTTATGGTCTTGGAAACTCTGAAATTTTTTTCTGTAAAGAGAGTATCTTTGTTGAAAAATATTTCAAATTTTGATTATACATATTTCCTGATGAATTTAAAAATACTATTAAAATTTTTCCCCCTCACTTTAGAAAAAATCTAATTGTATTTCTTTAATAACAACTTTTCAACTATAAAGATGACATTTAGGATCTACCATCAAGAAGAATGTTGTTTGGACAGCTCTGCCAAGTTCCCTTCTACCAGGGAATGTGGGTCAGAGTCCCATGTTCTGAACACAAATGATGCCTGGACAGCATTATAGCAACTCTCTTAAGGATCAGGAAGCCAAGTGTGATAGTACATGCCTGGAATCCTAGCACTCTGGGAGGCCAAGATAGGAGGACTGCAAGTTTGGGCAACTTAGCAAGATTTGTCTAAAAATATAAAAAAATAAAAAGGGTGAGAGATATGGCTCAGTGTGAAGGCTCTGGGTTCAATCACCAGTTAAAAAAAGAAGAAGGAAAAAAAAAAAAAAAGGAACAGGAAGAACTGAGTAACTAAATGACTTCAGCTTTGCAAACTAGCAGGATAATAGGAAAACTGAAGCCTTGAGAAAAGCATTCAGCTGAATGCTGTGTCCTACAATCTACAATATGCTGCCTCTTGTCCTTCAAGTATTTTAGTGTAAAAGTGTCTTAAGTGCTTTACCATTGGATCTGTAAGTTTAAAAAGAGAATACATACACGTAGTTGATTTCACACTGTTTTACATTCCCTTTGTCTTCTTCTGGGATGTCATCTTTTTTCTTGGTTTCCCTTTCAGCACAGGATCTAATCTGGATTGGAAATGAGAATCCAACAGGTGATACATTTATCTTTTTTTCCCACTTTCTTACTCTGAATATGTGTTTGATATTTCATATATGTAAGTAAGTAGTTGCCATTATATGATTCTCTAAGACAGTCTTTGTGCAAAAAAACACTAAAGAAAAAATTACTTGAAAAATATTTTGTAAATCATGTCCTACTGAGCAATTAAGCAGTACTTTTTTTTTTTTTGTATTGGGGATCAAACTCATGACCTCGCACTTGCAAAGCAGGCGCTTATGCTGCTGAGCTAAATCCTTTGCTCTAAGCAATACTTTTAACTTGTTTAATTCTGGCTTCAAAGTAAATATACTAAGATCAAATCTTCCCTGATTGTGTGTTAATTTCATTAGATGGAGAATTTAAGACAGTAGTTATTTTACTTAGCACAGACTATTGCTGAACATCTTGAAACTGTAACCATAACACAATTTGTTTTCACTGAATTAGAATCCACCCTTTTTGAGTCCTTATATCCTTATAAGGATGGACAGATATTTATAATTGCATGCTAAAAATTAGCTGATTCAGGCATGGCAATTAAGATCACCCAGGAATCTAGCAATTTGCAATTTGAAGATTCCATGTCTCCAAAGTAGTCCAGAGTCCAATGCTTAGAAAGTGGTGACATGCAATTTATTTGTGCTAATGATGTATGTTTAACAGTTCTGGTTAGAAGACTACTTTAGGCAGGAGGGATCTGTGCTCTGGTGGACAAGGCCACGTCATAAAGGCGGATGACTGACACAGTATAGCAAAGCCTATGATATAACTGGCAGAGGAAAGAGTCCTAGATAATTACAGGTCAGTGCTTGCAGGTACTGTACTTGACTAACCAGGACCTGGGGAAATCTCAAGGTACTTCATTTGAAAACTACTTTCATCATAAATACAATGGAATGTCTTTCTCTATAAAATACACAGCACTGCACAAATATCTGTATTGTCTTTAATAGTTTTATAATAAAATGCAGATAAAATGTTAGCATGATACAATAATAAAAATTAAATATAGGTAAATGAGAAATCTACCACCATTTTCCTAATGGGCTATCTCTAAGAAGCAGTGTGTTACAGAAGGCATGAGCAGCTACTGGAGTTGGTCAGCTGAGCCTGCATGTAGATTGTCTCTCCGTATTTAGTTGTGTGACTTTCATGAAGTGAAAGGTAATAATGTATGGAGGACAAAGGCTATTTCCTTGTCTGTAAAGGGTAAAATGACAGCTACCTCATAAGAGTGCTATGAAGATGAAAGGCAACAATGCTTGTACCAAATTCAGCAGAGTGCTCAGCTACTTGGTTTAGTTTTATGCTTACATAATTAAAAAATATTAAGATTTAACATTTCAGTTTCCAAAGTAAAAGCATACTTAAGTCTTAGATTAAAACTGAGACTTCTGACAGTTAAAAGACCTTTTATAAAACAGAAATACAAGCCAGGCATGGTGGTGCATGCCTGAGGACTGTTTCCAGTTCAAGAACAGCCTGAGCTACACAGTGAGCTCAAGGCCAGCCTGAACACAGTGAGACCCTGTCTCAAAAAGACAACAAACAACTCCCCCCAAAACACCAAACTAAGAAATGCAGTAAAATTTCTAGTTCCTATTCTATATTCTAGGGAACTATTTTTTCATCAGCCAAATCCAAAGGGTCAAATAGAGTTAACAGTACTGTCATTCTTGCTTGTGAATATCAGCAATATTTTTCAAGGAAAAATAATACTAAAGTACTATAAAATTAACAACCATGCAAAAACATCTTGAGAATAAAAGCAAATATATGACAAGGAATTTAACAAAGCATATATAGAAATTTGGTAGATACCTGTAAATTAGGCTGGCAGCAGAGAAAAATTTACTTTTTTTTATGCTTTACATTGAACACACTAAATCTGGATGAGACTAGCTGCAACCTGTGATTCCCAACAGAGACAAATTAGGGCAGGTTCACAATACTCAGGACTAGAACAGAATACAAAGACTAACAAAGTAATGCAACAGAGCTGCGGGTTTAGCTCAATGGCACAAGTGCCCACTTGGCAAACGTGAGGTCCTGAGTTTGATCCCCAGTACCAAAAAAAAAAAAAAAAAAAAAAATAGTAAGACCATGGCAATTATTTTTTAGACACAGCTTGTGCGCTGTCATCAAGGATCTAGTGGATTTTATAAAACCCATCATTAAGGATCTAGTGAATTCTGAAAAAATTAAACCTTAAAGGCTTAATTTTTAATTCATCATAATTTTGTTAACAACCTGACTTCGCTAAGCTATCATGTGATTTTGTTTAGAATTTCTCCTTAACAAGATGTCTCCACAACTTTTGCAATCAAGTAAAACAAAGAGTAGGATAAGGAAACTTCACCTAAAATAGGGAAGTTTTATTTTCAGCTTAGCAACTAATTTTTTCCTGTTTCCTCTTATGTAAAAATGACATGTACTTATTCATAAAGCAAACAAAAATTTGAGTGTTAATGCCCTGTAAGTTTTGCTGTGACTTTCATGTTTCCTATCACTCAGCATTATAGTGGTCAAGTAGTATACAAAACAAACTGCTAACCTTACATATGTCAGTGTGAACATAATTTTGTACAATATTAATGGAAGAGAACTTAGGATATCTAACATAATATATACGCATGGACTCCCTGACTCTATTATGCTTCTGGGAGTTTACCTTTGGATATATTTGTCCACCTACAAAATGACACATGATTCAAATTAAGTGCCATAGTATTCTCTGTAAGAATAAAAGGCTAATAAATAAATACAAACCTGGAAATACCCCACATTTCTATCTATAAGAGGTGGATTTAAATAAATCATGTCCCTAAAATGTAATATTATATAGCCATTAAAAAGATAAAAAGGAAAAGAAAAAGTAGGAAAGAGAACATTTTACACATATACTAAGGGGGAAAGATTTCTAAGATACAATTTTAAGGAAAAATTCAAGGTAGAAAATTATAAACATATTCATGTATTTATGAAGAAAATATTAGGAGGTTATAAAAGAGGAAGGAGCAGGGATGAAGAGGGGCAGGATAGACAGAGACAGGTGAACAAAGTGGACCAAAAATGTGTAGCTTTAAATGCTTTTAATGTTTTTGTGATCTGTGAACATTACTATTTTTAAAATTAAAAAATTTTAAATGCATGATGGGAAAAAAAGAAAATACAGGTCTAAAAAGTACATGAAACTACTCAGAAAAAGATTGACATAACAAATTAAAATAATAATAATGTACTCGCAGATGGAGTAATTTAAAACACACAAATAGGTCATTAATTATGGAATCTGTTAAAAAAAAGTCTACTTGGGATATAATAGAGTTACAACCAGCCTCACATACAAACAACTTGGGCTCTGACTGGAATTTTAGGTTTAATTTACCATCAAAGTCTTGAGGTAAACCCAAATGCTGGCAACTTGTACAGTTGTAAGCAAAGACTTGCAATGCCAAAAAATGTATGTAAGTATATGTAAGCATCAGTGTGAGCCCAGATGCGTGTCTGAGGGCTTGATTTTAGTCAGTGATTTATAAAATCTCTACGATTACTACTATCAAAATGGCCCACAAAAAGCTAGAAAAGAAGCTAAGGAAGGAAGCGAAGGTAAAGAAAGCAATCACTATCTAAAAGAAGGAAACTGTGGAGAAATGTAAAAGTGGTATTCATGCGATTGATCTCAATAATATGAACAGCAAGTCAAAATCCACCATCTCAACAACTGTAGTGAGAAAAGATTTGTACAAGGAAGCTAGTGTTGCTAAAGGTGTTACTTAAAGTAGCAAGTCATGATCAACAGTTTTAGACCAGAATGTGAGGTTGTGATTGATTACTGTGGACAAATGAAAGGCAGATGGCAAGTTATAGCCTGAGTCTGAAATTTGTGAAAAAGCAAGGGCTTTAACTGCAGATCACAGAAAGGATAATTCATCAATGAGTGATAATGAAACATTTCATGCCAGTAAAGGGTGGTTTCATAATTTTAAAGCGAGAACTGGGATTCATGGGATAACTAGGCGTGGTAAAGTAGGCAGCACTGCTAAAAGGGCTCCTGAAAATTACACATACACCACTTCAAAACATTGACACAGAGAAATGGCTTTTGCTCTCATCAAGTTTCCAACTCTGATGAAATTGGCCTTTTCTGGAAGAAAAAGCCCAGAACAATATACATTATCCAGGAAAAGAAGAAAATGCCAGGCCACAAGCCTTTGAAGAATAGGCTAGCCTTACTGCTATATGCCAAGGCGAGAGGTGACTTTAAAATAAAATCTCTCTTGGTTTATTACTCAAGAGACCCCCTCCCTAGTGTTCAGAAAACAAAGTCACAGAGAACAGCACAGGGGCCATATAGAGATCTAATGCAAAAGCCTGGGTGACTAGAGTATTTTTTCTTGGGTGGATCAGGGAGGTTTTCTGTACTATTGTTAACATCAAGAAGACAAGGCTTCACCACTCAAGGCTCTCCTCATCATGGACAATGCTCCTCTCACCCACAAGATTTGGAAGCACTGGCTGAAAAATTCCAATGGCTCTCAGTCAAATGTACTCCATCTACTACAACTATACTGTAGCCTATAGACCAGCAGGTTATAGTTAACTTTTAAGAAATTAAACACCAAGGAACTGTTTCTGAAGCGCTTCCAGAAGGCCTCAGATACAGATTTAACTCTTAAAGAGTTCTGGGAGAAACACTGTAACACCCTTTCCTGTGTCGGGTTAACTGAAAAATCCTGGGCCAGTGTCTCTCTAAGGACACTGAGAACTATCTGCCTGAAGAAAGTCTAAAATTATATGGTGAGAGAGACTTTGAAGGCTGTGTAGAGGAGCCTGAACCTTTGAGTGACCCTGTGGTGAATGATGCTGTCACTATGGCAGAGTCCATTAGCTTTCTGGTAGACAGCAATGACGCTAAGGAACCAGTGGAGGAACACTCAGTGAAACTGTCTATAGAACTTCAGCTGAGCAACAGAGAATGGCAGCTGAAGAGCTTTCTGAAGGGGTCATGGTGAGTATCAACTACCAGTGTAGCACAGTTCTTCTGTTGAAATAAAGGAAACCCTGAAAAACTGGACAGGGCTACAAACATTTGTAGAGAAGACCCACTCAGAGAAAATGTCAATTCTTGAATTTACTTGCTTAATGACAATGCCATGTCATACCACAGAATAGTGTTAAAGACAGAAATAGAAAACCTTAGATCATTTTTATTTCTGAAAATGCTGAGACCTAGTGAGCCATAAGCAGGTCAAGGAGAGAAAGGATACCACACAGGTGGATTCCTGACATTTTTATGGAAGGGGACTCTTCTTATAAACAGTAACTATCTGGGGCCAGGGATATAGCTCAGAGGCACAAGTGCCTACCTGGCAAGTGTGAGGTTATGAGTTTGATCCCCTGTACCAAAAACAAAACAAAACAAAACAAAACAAAACAAAACAAACAAAAAACCCCACCAACAACAATAACTACCTTTTGTTTCATCTTCCCTTCCTGCAAGTCAAAGGTATCAAAACTTGAATGGTGAGTAGAGCATGAAATTGTTTTTTGGTAAACGAGGCACACTTTATAACTTTTTGGTGAATATACTGGGGAAACTATTAGTGTTTCTGGTAAATTACACATATTATACTACTCTTTGTTATTATGAAAAGGTTAATTAAGGAGTGCTTTGGGAGATTTGGAATTCATTCTAGCTATTTCCATTGCTTCTTATGGGAAAAATAGTATTGACCTACAGCCAACTTGAGTTACAACCACAACTTGCAAATGAACTGAGTTTGTAAGTCAAGGGTCCACTGTTAATACACAGTAAGTCTTAGAGAAGGACAAATGTTTTACAGAGACATAATCACATCACACATATGACTTACATCAATCTGGACAGAAATGCTATGATTACCTTTATCATTTCTTCTTCTCCTGCTGTTTTACTTTTTGCTTCTATATCACCTGCTTCATTGCATCTAATAAAGCAACTATTTGAGGCCAATAAGGCCATTTTTCCCTAAATAAAACAAAACAACAAAAAGCAGAGCTATGAAGATACATGCAGAAGAAATAAATCTTTAAACTGAATTTTTTGTTTAACCAATTCTAAAATGAAGAAAAGCAATTTAGTGAAAACTTGAAAATGTAAAAACACAAAAAAAGAAACCCAAAATCATCTATACAATTACTGCTCAAAGATTACCACATAAACTTTTTGAGTATATTCTAGTAGTGTTAAATTCTAACTAGTGAAATAAGATTTTCTTTTTTCAGTACTGGGAGAGAACGCAAGGAACAGTGAACTACATCCCCAACCCTTTTAAAAATATTATTGGGAATAGGGTCTCACTAAATTGCCCAGCCTGGCTTCAAGCTTTCAATCCTCCTGCCTTAGCTTCCCCAGTAACTGGGATTACAGGCATGTACCTTCATGTATGAAACAGGATTTTCTTTGGTCCACAGAAAAAAAATCTATTGATAATGTAACTGGTTTAATTCAGTTAAAATTATTATATCTTTAAAGATGAAGTTATGAACAATACAAAATACTGTATTAATGTTTTATATAAAATTCCTTTTATAACTGGAAACTAAAAAGGTATCACATAAAAACTAGCCTGTGGTACCTTTGAGTTTACATTAGGAATCAGTGTCTGAAGGACTCATGTATGGAATGATACTTTATTATTACACTACTTTTTACTAAGCAATACTTTGAAAAGTAGTTTTCTTGGGACTGGGGATTTAGCTCAGCGGCATAAGCACCGCAGTCACATGGTCACGAGTTTGATTCCCAGTACCAAAAAAAAAAGTTTTCTTTATACCTATAACTGATTTATAAATTTAATTAAATTCTCTTAACATATTTAAGGCTGAATTAGATTTTGTATTTGGGTTTTTTTTTTTTGAGAAAACAAAATATTCACAAACAGAGTAATTACCAAATGTTTTAATAACTTCACAAATTGTCCAGTTCAACCAGTGTTAATGGCACAGACTTTAATTTTCATACAGTAAGAGGGTCTGGGTTATGTGTCACTTAGATGGCTCTAGGTGGGTACCAGGACATGGTTTAAAGGGAATTTAAGACTGTGCTGCAGATCAATCAGTTGAGTCCCTTTTTATAATAAAGTTTAACTTGTGTTTCTTAAATTTAAATTATTCAGAGTTACAACTCTGTAGAGATGGGAAGAGGATGAGGGAAGGATGACAGAAGGGGAAGGAGGAGTACTACACTAGATACATGTACCAATTTCCCAAGATCAATATAATTACATGTGTTAAAAACATATGGTAATAAAAAATTTAAATTATTTGAAACTTAATGTCTTTTTTCAAAATAAAATTAAATAAACTTTCTTAAAGTTCATTAGTAGTTTCTGACTCACCTTAACCTTTCCTGCTGGGATATTTTTATGATTAATATCTCATTATAATCAACAGGGTTGCTGAGGATGATGGCACATACCTATAATCCCAGCACTTCAGAGGCTGAGGCAGGAACATTGCAATGAGTTCAAAGCCAGCCTGGGCTACATATAAGTGAGTTCAAGGCCAGCCTGCACTACATAGTGAGACCTTGTCCTCAAAAAATAAAAACCAAAACAACAACAACAAAATTACCATCAACAGGATCATCTACAAAAGGTTACTACCATTAGTGGGCCATGATACCAATTCAGTGGTTACTGATTAGTAATGTGGTGATGGTATGATACAGAAAAAGGGGGTCAAAGAGAAGAGAAAATATCAGAGGCCATGCTAGGTAAATAAATATTTTAAAGTAAAACTTGTGCTTATGCAGAAATATGTTTGTACTGTGCTGCAATATAAAAGTATATTTCTAACTGTGTTAAACCTACCTCCTTTTGAAGTGATGTTTGGCTAAGGTTTCATCTTGAAACACCCTGTTGGATCCTATTTTAACTCTGTTATTGTATATAATCACTGACACTACTCATCTACTGGACTTCTCCACACGGTGGCTCTGCTTGGTACCCACTGCCCCTGCCACTGTTCTTCATAAAGCATCAGCTTTTTGGAGCCTATTTAGTTTTTAAATACTTTTGTTTAGTTTTTACTACTTATAGAAATGGAAATCAGAAATCATGAGTTCTGAATCAACAGATTTAAAGTATTTATATCTTGCAATTACCTATTGATTAAATTTATATTTTTCTTTTATATTAAAATTATCTTTTTGTATACTGTTTTTTCTTTTTGAGCTTCATTATGAACTGACAGACTTATAGTTCTATGAAGACCAAATTTAAATTGTATTATTTATGCCAGAATTGTCATGACTTGGCCTTAGCTTGCTCCATGATCATTTATTACATTCCCTAATGTCTTTGAAAATATCCATGCTTTCTGATAAGAAGATGCTCCTGAACTATTCTGTTTCCCTACTATGAGACTTAAAATTGGCTATTATTTAAAGAGTCCTCAAAGTCCATGTTTTGCCCTCAAGGGTATACAAAAACATGGTAAGCAAATGAATTATTGCTCTTTTTCTTGCACTGCTTTCTGGAATGTTTCTAAGGTTATAAGTTCATACTTATCTTTTTCACAAAATGTGTATTATTGCACCTTTCCTTTAAATTTTTTTCCCTTATATTCGAAGAGTTATAAATAATAGCACTTATCCCCCTCCGAATCCATTTTATTTCAAGGATAAAAAAAGAAAAAAATACAAAAAAATTTCAAAACATATCAATCAGGGGCAATGATGGTACATACACTGTGCATATCATCCAGCACTTACATCTTGAAACACTGGTTCCCACTGTTCTCTTGGTCCAATGGCATCTGAACGTCCAACGACAAGTCCATCTGAATTGATACCAAGATACTTTCCATAGCCAGATTTCAGGGCAATTCTTTGGGTTAATAAAACAGATAAATATTAAAAACTGAGCAAAAAAAAAAAAAAATTGGAACTAAAAACTGGGCATGTGTGTGCATGCATATATATGTATATATTATATACACACATATATGTCCAGATTTTTATATATGCAAATTATAAAATATAAAAATTCAGTTTATTTCAAAAACCTTTAAAAGCTATATGTGGCTGCTTGCTAATATACTGCACACTCTAGTCCTCCATATATAATTTCACAGTGTTTCTGAATGTAAGTACTGTATTATATAATATCTTACACTACCCAACACCTAAGATGTATTCTACAGCAAGTATTTTCTGTATGTATTATTTCTCAAATGTATTACTTTCAATAGATATAGATGTTCTATTATATTAAAATTTTTTTTGCTGCTGCACAAAGTCCTGATTATCTTTTCTGTATATAAAATGTTAGAGGTTTAATTCACCTTGAAAAACACAACGTTAGTGTAATTCTAGCTTAAGAATACTTACATATTTACTGGGTATTTAAATAATGTTCCACTTTTGAATGTCATAGAATTCACTTTCAGAAAACTTATTTCTTAAGTCAAAGTTACCACGTGGCCTCTAGTTAGCTGTACAGTGGAATTCTATAATGGTTGAAATTAAATTAACAAAAAGAAAGTTATTATTTTTAGTCAAACTCAAGTTTACCTGGAATCAGACAATTTGACAGCAGTAAATTGCTCTGGAGGACTAGGACCTTCATCAACTACAAGAAAAAAATTGAAAATATTTGATCTTTTTATAAAAATGCAGGTAAAGATATTCTTTGGCTTTTAAAAAACTACAGTTTTTTTCTCCTAAAATAAATCTAAGAATATTACTTTCTCCTTGTGTTATAACTATAAGGCACAGAGAAATAAGCAATTAGTGTTTAAAATATTAAATGCTTTCATTTATTCAAGGAATGGCCATTGTGATCAAGTGATACTGTTTTTTTTGCTCTTTATTTCATACTTCATTAGTGCTTCCCCCATTATCTAACCAGAACATGGAAACCTAAAGGTTAACTATTCCCAGGCTAGTGTTGGCAAAAGGCCTAAAGAAAACAGAAATTCAAATTCTGATTCCACCAGATTTTCTTTTCACTTACTATTTTTCTTTTTTCCTCTTTTTTTGAGATGAGATCTTACACTGACCTTGAACTTGCTTATGTAACCCAGGTGGCTTCAAACTCACAGCATCTTCCTGCCTCTGTCTCCTGAATGTTGGGATTACAGGCATGTACCACCATGCCTGGCTTCACTTACTATTTCATTACAATATTTATAGTGTTTTTTTTATTTATTCTCTCACTGGATATACTGTTTTCAAATGCTTACACTGAAAAGAGGGAGTTGTCATGAGTTGGTAAATATGCAAAAAGGAAAGAAGTGGAAGGGTCCAATGCAATAATTTCATTCCTTTAGACCACATGGAAGCATAATTATAGTGGGGATAAGTATGTGACTACCATAAAATCTATCTTTTAAGTGCCTTTCCTCTTTCATCATTTCTATTGAACACCAACCTTCTTTATGTGGTGCTCCCAGTGTAAAAAGACCATTGTCAAGTGCATGGATATAGGTTCCTTTATCCATTTCAATGGCGATAGTTCCTGAAATGTCACCGAAGTTGGCTACTGTCCACCATATTCCTTAAAACAAAACATAACAAAACACCAATACTTATTAAATATCTTACTTTTTATTTGACACTTTTCCCACCTGTGCTGGGGATTGAATGCAAGGCCTCATGCATGTGATGCAAGCACTTCACCACTATGACTGCCCCGGCTCTTTTGTTTTGGGACAGTGTCTCACTACACTACACTGCCAGGCTATGATCCTCCTGCCTCAACCTCTGTAGGAGGCAAGGTTACAAATCACTGTGCTCAGCTGTTACAATTTATTTTTAAAGGCTTTTATTTTAAAACTGTAAGAAATAACACAGAGATCTCATTTACCCTTTAGTTGCTTTTTCCTAACACTAATGTCCCACCTAACTCATATAATCTCAAAGCCAGGAAACTGGTATCATGATATGATTCATGAACCTTATTTAGATTTTACTAGGTTTTTTTTTTCTTCCTTTTTTTCTGTTTCCAGTTCTAGAGATCGAACCCAGGACCTTACACAGGTGAGATAGGTGTTTCTACTGTTGAACTACATCCTTAGTCCTATTTTCTCCCTCAGTTGCCCAAACTGGTCTTACACTTATCATCCTACATCAGTCTAATGAGCAGCTGAGATTACTAGCTTATGCTCACACCCAGCTTTGATTTCACTACTTCTACATGACTATTTGTGTGTATAGGGTAGATTCATGTGATTAGCACTGCAGTCAAGATTACATTCATTTTAAAACTATAAACTAGTAATACATGTAAAGGTACAAAGTGATACAGAGAGAGCAGTCTCTCATTCCAGATCCTAGTCATCCATTCGTAACTGCTTTCCAGTGGTAATATAAATTGTATCTGAGATATCACTACAAAAAGAGGTACTCTTTGGCACAAGCTGTAGCTCTCCCTTTTCCATAGGGGATATACTCCAAAATGCTCAGTGGATACCTGAAACTGGCTAGTACCAAGACCTCTATATACTTGTTTCTTCTTACATATACCTATGATAAAGCTTAATTTATAAACTAGGCAAAAAAATTAACAATAAAGATTACAATAACATAATAAAATTATATAGTCTCCCTCTCTCCTGTACTTTGAAGAAGCACTTTATGGTTTCTCTGTGGCATTTCCAAATTGTGAGCATTATTATTGTTGTTGTTGTTATTATTATTATTATTATTTTGGTACCGGGGATAGAACTCATGACTTTGCACTTGCCAAGCAGGTGCTTATACCATTGAGCTAAATCCCTGGCCCCTGTGAGCATTATTATTATTGTGCTTTGGGGCCATTATTAAGTAAAGAAAGGGTTGCTGAAAACCAGCATTGTGATAGCATGACAGTCACCCAAGTTGGCTACTAAGTGACTAATAAGCAGTAGCTTACACAGTGTGAATCTGTCAGACCAAGAAATGATTCACATCTGCGTAGGAGGATGATAGATTTGATCATGCTACACAGAATGGCATGCACTTTAAAACTCATTATACTACTGGAATTTTCCATTTAGTATTTTGAGACAATGTTTGACTATAAGTAGCTGGAACTATGGAAAGGTATTACTCTAGACCTAAGTATGATTTTTAGATAAGAGGCAAAATAAGAATCTATGTCTGTGAACACTAACATCTAAAAATCTACTGAATAAAGTTAAAATCCAATTTTTTAAGGAATCTTTATAGAAGTTCATATTTTAACAGAAAAAAAGGTCTCAAATCTTCTGAATTGTACTTTGCTAGCATAGAAATGAATCAATCTTTATGTAACACAATAATTAGATAACATTAAGGAATTCTGTTAATTTTCAAAGGTTTGTGTAATGGGTGATACATTGTGTCAACCTGAGAAGTGTAGAAGATTAAGTGACTGAGCAGGGGGCCAGTGTTCTCACTTTGTAAACATCCTCATTCTGTGCAAGGGGAGGGCATGGAGATACATGCCCTTAGGGAGGCTGGGAGGCTTACAATATAAGAAGCAAGAAAGAGGCTTGTTCTCCCCCTTTTAGCTCTTGTTGCTTTAGCTGTTTTCTGGTTCATTGAACTGCTGCTGCTCCAGTGCCATGCCACACTGCTCTGGAGCCAGCTGATTATGGACTGAAACTTCCATAAACTGTGAGCTAAATAAACCTTTCCTTCCTTAATTTTGGGTGCCGAGTATTTTGTTTTAGCAACAAGAGAAAAATAATAATGATAATGATAACTGATAATGGTATAGTGTTAGCTATAAAAACATTTGTATTAATTTGGAAATTTCCACTTAAAAAGTTTTTAAAAAACTGAGCCAAACACACTACACGTAAGTACCTACTCAAACAGTTCAGGCTTTTCTTTTACTTATGGCTTTCATAACTAATTTGAAATAGCATTAAATCTACCTATAATGAACTACAATTTACTTAAAATCAAAAACTTAAAACTACATAAAACTTTTAGAGGAAAACAGAAAAGATTCATAACATTGGGTTTTACACCAATTTCTTGGATGTGACATGAGATGCACACACAATAAAAAAAAACAGGCAAACTGGATTTCAAGAAAATTTTGTGTATCAAAGATCAACTTTAACATGGAAAAAACCCCACAGAGTGGGAGATTTGCAAATTACATGATAAGGAACTAATATCCAGAAAATGTGCTCTAAAATAACATAAAAAGTGGGCAAAAAATATGGATGCACATAAAAAGATGGTTATTACTTGGCTATTATCAAACACCATGAAAAAAGTTTTGGTAAAGATGTGGAAAATCTGAAAGTCTTGTGTACTGCTGCAGAGAATGTAAAATGTTGCATCCCCTATGGAAAAAAGTATGAGTTGTTTTTTCAAATAAAAAATAGAACTTTCATCCAGTCCAGCAATTTTATTTCTCTGTAGAGACCCAAAAGCACTGAAACCAGGGTCTCAAAGAGGTAACTGTATACCCATGTTCACAGAAGTTATTTACAACAGTCAAAAAGGTAGAGGTAAACCAACCATCCCTTGAGAGATGATTAAAACAAATGATTCAACCAAATGTATTACACATGTACAACAGAATATTATTCAGTTATACATAAAATAAGAAAATTCTGACACATGCTATAACATGGGTGAACCTTGAAGACATTACACTAAATAAAAGGCCTCACAAAAAGAGGCCTTTTATTGTTTGATTCTGTTCATCCGTGTTTGTTAGAATAGTCACATTCATGGAGAGGGAAAGTAGACTGGGGATTGGAAGAAATGGGATATGGTGTTTAATGGGTACAAAGTTTAGGTTTTTGGAGTTGGAAAAAGTTTTAGATATGGAGAGTGGTGATGGATGCACAACAATGTGAATTCACTTCAGCACCGATCAAATATAAACTTAAAATGGTTAACATGGGGCTGGGCTGGGGATTTAGCTCAGCAGTTCAAGCACTTGCT
The DNA here is from genome assembly GCA_004027455.1 of Hydrochoerus hydrochaeris. NCBI lineage: Eukaryota > Metazoa > Chordata > Mammalia > Rodentia > Hydrochaeridae > Hydrochoerus > Hydrochoerus hydrochaeris. Next base: position 83,850 of record PVLA01001958.1, on the reverse strand, counting down.
TGGTAAGCACAAGGTCGTGATTTTGATCCCTGGTACTAAAACCAAAACCAAAACTAAAACCAAACCAAACCAAACCAAAACAAAACAAAAAAATGGTTAACATGGCAAATTTTAATTTAGGTATATTTCATCACAAAAATCTAATGCAGAGAAAAATAATTTTAGCTAAAGACTTAGAAGGTAATCAAAATAATGCACTGAGTGTTTCAGACAATGAGTTAATTATAATTGATTTCAATAAAGGAAATAATGTTTCAATCAGAATATTATCAATAGTCTTGTGATTAGCAAATCTGTCTTAAAAATATTATAATTAATGATTTTAAACTTTTTTCACTTGCTAAGTTCTGTGTCAGATTAACCAAATACATTTTGTTTTTTGCAATGCTGGGGACTGAATCCAGACCCTCCTGCATCCTAGGAAAGCCATTATACCATTAAGCCACATCCCTAGCCTATATTTAATGTAAAATAATATATCAACAGTGACTTTCAAAGTAAGAAGAAATTTCTAGAAGATAAGCTCTACAAAATTTTTAACCTGTAGCTGAGTAGGAAATACATTACTTATAACATTTTGAACTACTAAAGTTTTCTTGAGCAGATGCCTGTTATTTCCCCTTGAGATTTCAAATGGCCCACACTCAAAGCTCAGCAGTATGCTTATAGGTTTAAGGATTCAATACCTGCCAGTATCATACTGGGGTTTGCAAGGTCAGCAGAGTATTAACACCTAGAATATACACAAAAAACTAAAAAAAAAAAAAAAAAATCAGACTTCCCCAAAATAAAAGACCCAATGAAAAAACAGGCAACTGAAATGAACAGGTATTTCTCAGCAGTATGAAAGACCAATATATACATGAAAAAAAGTTCAACATCTCTGGCCAAAAGAGAAATGCAAATTAAAACCACACTACAATTTCCATCTTACTCCAGAAAGAATGACTACCATCACAAAAATCTAATGCAGAGAAAAATAATTTTAGCTAAAGACTTAGAAGGTAATCAAAATAATGCAGTGAGTATTTCAGACAATTTGAGTTAATTATAATTGATTTCAATAAAGGAAATAATGTTTCAATCAGAATATGCTAGTGAGGCTAAAGGAGCCAAGGAATAAAAAATGCTAGTAAGGCTAAAGCTAAAAAGCCCTTCTGTTACCAATCATCTGAGGGCTTCTTTTCTCAATTCAGATGCATCTGTAAATCAACAAAGTGCAGCTCTGCTAGCAGTCCTCGTGACACTGGATAATCCCGAGAGCCAACTGCTGACACAGCCAGCTGCTGGTTACTGTCAGTGCCTGTCATCACTGTCTAATGCTGGCTTGTGCTGAGCCTCATAGGTCAACTCTGCTGGGTCCTGGTCTGCCACTGCTGGCCACCACCTTCCAGTGTCAGATTGTGCTGGACATGCTTGGTTGACTCCTGGGTTATAGTCTCTGCCACTGCTATCTGCTGCCTTCTAGTACCAGTCTGTACTGCAGACCACAGGTTGACTCTGCCTGGTGCTGGTCTCTGAAGCTCTTCATATTTATTGCTCCTTCTTTTCGAATGAATGTTCTGTCCACATTACTCAGGATAAAATCCCCAAATAAATTTACAGGACTTTTGGGGCCAACACTACCTAAGAAATAATTTAGAAGCCCTAAATTAAGAAAAAGAAAAAGGGCAGAGGATACCCATATAGCTCAGCAGCACAGCCCCTGCCTGGCAAGGTCCTCAGTTCAATTTCCCATACCAAAAAAAAAAAAAAGAAAAGAAAAAAGAAGAGATTCAGAAGCAGGTTTACACAACACTGAAGTGAAATTTTAACAGGGGCTGTGCTGCAGCACAGGAGAGTCAATGCATAGGACGGTGCCCTCCTAGACTAAACCCAAGAAGTGGTGGAATTGAGCTTCTTATATAGCAGCTGCAGGTCTGTGTCATTGAGGAGCTTTAACCCAGGGACTCTTTTGAAAGATTAGATATAAAGGTGAGGTATATAAATTAAAGGCTCAGATCCCTCCCGTCCTAATCTTCCTCATGCCGGGGTGTTTACCCTTTTTTTGAAAAAGCAATGGTAGCTGCTGAAGTGGAGCCATGTTGACAGTTTGGACACACTCCTCTTGGAGTGGAGAGTTGACTGACAGTCAGGGAGGACAATAAAGAAAGCTGTCCCAGTCCACAGGAGCAAAGACAAGTGAGGAGTAGGGGCACTAGCCCAGCCACATAGCCCTTTAGTTGTCTGGGGAAATCAAAAATAGAAATTCCGCTTAAATTTCTATTTCCCTCTAAATATCTTCTCCAAAGAGTTAAATAAAACACATTACAATAATCCATGCATACCCATGTTTATAGCAGCCCAACTCAAAATAGCTAAATCTTGGAAGCAGTTTGTATGCCCACCAACAGATGAATGGATAAAGAAAATGTGGCACTGATACACAATGGAGAACTACTCTGCTATAAAGAAGGGTACATTTAAATCAATTGTAGGAAAATGGATGTATCTTTTGACCATAATGTTAAATGAAATAAATCAGACCTAAAGGATCATAATATTGCATGGCTTCTCTTCTATGAGAAATCTGAACTATAAGTAAAGAACAAAATAAAAGACAGAGAAAAGGAAAGCAGGGATAGCTTTTGTAAACAGGAAGAGGACTAAGAGATATAGGGCAGGGGAAAGTAGGGAGTCACAGGGAAGGGGATGCGTAAAGAATTAAGATGTGTACCAACTCTTCACAAATGTAATTATGCACCATGAACTTGTACTAATAGGAAAAAAAAAAAGAAAACTCTCAGGACATTAGCTCTATGCCACTTCCTAATTTTACAATTTTGAAGAACCCAGAATTTATGAAGTTTGAAAGTGAAACATGCTAAGTTTTAGAAAAGAAAAAAAATTGCTTTAAAGTACTGGTAGAGTGGAGGACACAATGACTAAACAGAAAAATGGTTATAAGTGTGTTTGGTTTGGTTTGCTTCTAGCACTATTTATACTTTACCTTGATGTTCTACTCTGTTTAATTTTCATTTGTTTCAGTTTCTAAAATAATTGTTTTTATTATGCTTATACTTCCTTTAGAGACAAATCCCTGATTCTAAGATTAACATGCAAACATGTACAAAGAAAATTATTTGTCCAATCTATTCAGTTATATAATACTTGTCTATAGCAGGCCTTTAAAATCATAGATGAGAATCTCTGGCTATTAAGGAGTATAACAGTGCCTACTAAATTCAGCAGTCATGCTCTCTCCTTTACATTTCTGAAAATGAAGAAAGGTACCAATGGTATCCACTGTGCTCACAAAAAGCAGGAATCTGAAACTCTAAGTGCTATCTGCATACTTAAGGAAAAACTTAACAGTCATAAATTTCTAATTAAAGAAAAATTTAAGAGATTTCAACCAATTCAATTTTTCACAGAATATGGCATCTAGTGACTCACCAACAATATCAAGTTGGGTTTCTTCATCCTCTTCTTTTTTTCTCTTTTTTTCTTTCTTTTTCTTCTTACTACAGAACAAAAGTTATATATTGATATATTAACCTGTATGTTAAATATCACAATATGGAAGCACAGAACTGTCTTTGAAGCTATACTGTGATTTACAGGCTGCTGATTTTCAGTAATTTACATTGATAAACTGTCATATTCTGACGTTGGGTCTATGGTAGCAATGAAGCAGCCTCGGCCGCCAAACTTCCTAATTTTGAATCCTGATCCAGTCACTGTTTACCTCTGTGATTTTTGGAAACAGTACTTAAACTCCTTGTGAATAAGTATCCCCCTTATAAAATGAAAGTAATAACCTAAGTCTTACAGCTACTTTCAGTGGTAAGAGTTAATATGGGCCATCATATATTACTGAGGACAATGTAAAACAGTGCAATCTCTTTGGAAAACAGCGTTTTCTCTAAATGTTAAACACAGTTATCCTAAGATCCAGCATTTACATTCCTAATTTATAGGCCCAAGAGAAATGAAAATGTATGTCCAAAGATTTATAAAAGGATATTCATAGTAATATTATTCCTAGTAGCCCTGAAGTGGAGATCACCTAAATGTCCATTAACTGATGTAACTTAGCAATACAAATGAGTATTATTCAGTTATAAAATGAGCAAATATACTGTATTACACTACAACATGGATTATTCTTAATGTTATGATAAGTAAAAGCCACATTTTAAAAAGCTATATAATCTATGATTCTACTAAAATAAAATATTCATACAAACACAAAAGAGGATGCCAGAAACTGGGAGAACGGAAACAGAGGAAAAGGGTTTTTTTGTGGGGGGATGCTATACTAGACATTGGTGAATCCCTTGAGTACACTAAAAAAACCCCACTGAACTGTACACTTCAACTGAGGAATTTTGTGGCATAAGAATTACATCCAAAAAAATGATGGAAAAAAATATGCAAAATACTTCAGAACAATTTATGACTCACAGAAACTGCTACATGGGTGTTAATTATGATAGATAGTTATAAGATGCACCTGTTTGCATTTTAATCATACAGTGTGTTTTCAGAAGCAAACTCTAGCTGGCAGTGGTGGCCCATGCCTGTAATCCCAGCACTCTGGATGCTCAGGCAGGAGGAACACAAGTTTGAGGACAGCCTGGATTACATAGCAGGACTCTGCCTAAAACACAAAACAAAACAAACCCAGACGAAAACTTTCCTTTCCTGCTAATTCAGAGAGCAAAAATTTCAGACTTACTCAAAATAAATTCATTCCAGACCTCTAGCAGTTCTCAAAAGCAGTGGCTTATTAGCTCATCACACTGTCTTTCCATCTCTCCTGAAAGGGCCTGAAACTCTGTGCATCACTGAAACTAGAAAGAAATGCTCAGTACTTGCAGAAATAGTTAACCACGGATATATCTACCGGTTTAACAAAGATTGGAAATATGAATGAACAGGTATGTTTACCTAAGGTGTTCGGATATACCTCACCACAAGCATCTCCTCCTTCCTTCTGGCTTGACTTTCTAGCACATCTATTATTTCATTTAGTGGTTCTTTAATAGTATCAACGAGTACAAGCAAACAATTTCTGAGCTCTTACTAAATGAATGGAAGCTCAGAAAAAAAACGGTTTCTGAGACAGTATCTCACTATGTTGTTAGGCTGGCCTTGAACTCACTATGCAGCCCAGGTTGGTCTCGAACTCGTAGCGATCCTCCCGAGTAATAAAGTTACAGGTGTATGCCACCACACCTGGCGAAGCTTAGGAATTATAAACCATTTGCCACAAACACAATTTAGAAACTGGTGGGGTCAATATGAGTCCACATCCCTAGGAAAGCCCATACAAACCACTATGTGATTCAGCCCAGTTCCACCCTCCATACAATGTCAGAAAAAAATTTAAAAGACAGTAAATGGTGAAAAGAATTTTCCTAACTAAAAAGGTTGTCACTAGGGCCCACGTGATCAGAATAAAGTAGACCCGTCCTACACAGGTCGGCGGGGACACTGGGGGATCGCCACATGCTGCTCTGAGGCTACAGGTTTCCTTCCGGATCCCGACCCTCCCTTTCCGGGTGCAGAAGCGTGGCCTAGGCTGTTGCCAACTGAAGGGTAGCAGCCTCTCCGCATCTGGTACACAGCCGGGCCAGACGGCTCAAGGCCAAAATGATAGCCCCTTTCCGCTTCCACGGACTTGCAGGGAGTGGGGCGGGACAGAAGGAAAGGCAGAGCCGCCCGCCCAGCTCCGAGTCTCACCTTTTCGCTTTCGTTCCCTTGAGCACCAGTTTGGTGGACTTTACGTAGGAGTATTCGGCCATGATTCTGACCAAACTTCTAAACAGAGGTGGGGGTCGACTGAGGACAAAAGTATCTAGACTAGAGCAAAAGACGGGTGGGGGAGAAACGCGTGAAATCGAAGTCCTCCGCTAGAGCAATTTCTCAGAATTCTGTCCCTTTCTCCAGATACCAAGAGCCCCCAAGCACTGTTTCTACTTCCTGTTTACTTGCGCACGCGGGTGTGGGTGGGGGCGCAGCGGCGCCTACGGCGGCTGCATTGGGTCTAACTTTTTCAGCCTTCTGTGTTTTCCCGCCTGATGAACTCCGGTAGCTATGGAGGTTGGATGCGCCCTCTGGTGGAATAGAGGTTCTAACGGTTGTGACTGCCCTGGTGAGACCGCCTAAAGTGTTCCGGTCCCAGAACTGGGCCACAGTTTAAGGGAATAAGATAAATTTTATCATCAAGGCGCCTAAACATGGGTCTGTCAGGCCCACGTTTGATTTTTAGGATATTTCTATTCATGAATTATTAATTTTAATTTCTTGAGTTTTATTATATTGATGAGCACAATAGGAAAAACCCACAAAAATAAATTACTGAATTTTTAACATTTATTGAATATTTATAAAAAAGCATCAAAATTTTTCACCATGGACTTTTTTCTGGGCTAAATCTAAAAAAGAACAACACGAATAAATTCTTATATGAACTACAATGGAAATACCAATAGCACTTTACAAAGAAAACTATGTCAATTGTTATACCTAAGGCAATCCACACACGCCATCATCGCACATTCCATATACACCTATGGCTCACACTGATAGCATATCTGTTTTGTTTTCCTGGCCTTTTTGTAGGACATACTTAACATCTCAGTGATCGTGTTGTTTTGTCAGGATTTTATTATATTATGCAGTATGTAATTAACAGGAACATAAAATATCAATAAAATAAGGTATTATAGTATGTGTTGTGCATTTACAATAAACATCGACATTTTCACATCAGTTGTGTACTTGCTTACAAAACCAAAAAGACATCAGAAATAAATTCCTATATGAGCTACAATGAAAATACCAATCAAACTCTACCACAAAAATAAGCTTTGCTTCTACTGTCACACACAAGGCAGTCTTCACACAAGACAACTGCATGTCCCATGCATACATCTCACTTACACCGATAGCATGTGTGCTTAGCTTTTCTTTCTTAGGCGGCAGTCTTGTCACCTCTCTTTGTTTTGTCAGGAACTTCCTACTATGCTGTACAATATGCACTTAGCAGGGAAATAAGATATCAATGAAATAATAATATCAAATATGTAATGAGTGCTTAGAATTGCTTTCAACATTTTCATATCATTTGTTTGTTTACAAAACCTAAATAGGTAGCATCAAAAATAAAAGCGTATGAGAACTACAATGTAAACAGAAACAAAGCCTACCACTTTGTTTGGTGCTTCAATTGTCACCCCAGGCAGTTCTCACACATGACAACTATATGTTCCTTACACAAGTATCACTTACACTGGTAGCAACTATATTTTGATTTCCTGTATTTTCTTGTAGGGCACAGTTGACATCTTTTTTGTTTTCCTGTTGCCGTAGTAGGTCTTTGTGATGCTGTGCCTGCCTATTACCTGTCAGATCACCAGTGAGCTCCACAATTTTTTGTGCCCAATTTCCTGAAACATTTTGATTTTCCTCTGCTATAAATGATCTTTTACATGCTCCAGTCCAGCTCCTCTAAGAAAAATTCTGCCTGATATTTTGCACATGTTATTTTCTTTGTAAACTATCAAACTATTTATGCTACACATATTTAGGACCAAGAGAAACCCAAACATTGGCCAATGCTTTGCGTTTCAAATAACATCATAGCTGCTGCCCACATTTAGTTTTCTGTAGAAAGTTTTCATCTCGGGCTTCCGTTTTGTCAAGTTTTTTCTATTAATATTTCCATCATGGTGCAGTGTTGTCATCCACAGTACAAAGTTGTTTTTCTTTGGCATGTATGAGGTCAGTGTTAAAACCTTCTGAAACTCAAAGATTGTACTACATAATTCTCTGCCTTAAAATTGCAACACTTCACTTGGAATTTCTGCTTTGTTCCTATGTATAGTCCCTGTGCTGGCCAACTTGTGCTCTGTTAGAAAGTGTAACATCAGTTGGAAACTGGTAGACCAATTGTCAAATGTTACATTCTGATTAGTTTGGGAGGTGGGAGCAACAAATCTACTCACAATATGATTGGTTTGTTACTATATAAATAAAGACCTGATGTTTGGGTTCTAGGATAAACATCTAAATTGCAAGCATAATAAGTATTCACATTTGCAAGGGCATAAATTTTTGTGCCATATTTTGATCTATCACTTTTAAATAAGTCTTTTACATTCCTATAATCACCATGAGAAATTCCTGCTAAGTACAGCAGACCTATGAATGCTTCCAGTTCAACTAGTGAGGTCTCATAATAAATATGTTTTTGAATATGGCTATTAGTGCACACAGAACATTTGGCTTGCATTTAAGCCTTTGTGTACTTCACAGCATCTTTGTAGTATTTTGTCTGTTACACTTTCTAACACAGAATAGCAGTGCTGGCATTCTCTCCAATACTATTTCACCCTTGCCAAGACCCTCATTATATTTTTAGACTTAGTTCTAAGATCATTCCATTTGCTTGCATGGCCATTTTTCAACACTTTGATTAGTCAAATACATACATTGTATTGCTGTTTTCTTCACCATCTGAATCAAGGAGGTCTGCATTCCTTGTGTTTGTTTCAGTCAATTCTTGCTCCATTTCACTGTAATAGGAACTTTGGCTCACATGGCCAGTATCAAAGTTACCATCATCATTGTCATTGTCATCCTCATCATCATCTTCCATCCATACAACTCTTCTGTTATGAAAGTATATATTTTATCATAATGGATCATCTTCATATCCATGCATGAATAATCTGCTGATTCTCTTTCGATCTCCTCCACAACTTGAAAATCTGGTTTTTCGTATGCTGTTGTATTGAGTTGGGCTACTCGTACCAGAAAACTCAAAAGAAAACTCTGATACTTGGGTAAACATATGTGAAACAAAGCTACATGGGTAACAATCTCATTTTGTTACCTTTTGACAAGTGCACATATCTTGCTGTTCGTCATACCAAGTAAAGAAACACATAGATTGCTTCTTGTATCCCTCAGGGAAATGTACTGGGACATACAGCCACCTAATATTACAACTAAAGTACAAATTTACAGTAGAAAAGTAAAAATGGGCCCACTGAACTCAGTCTTGTGTACCTTTGAATGAGGCAGAGAGTGATATGATTTAATTGACCATCCCAAAATTTGTCTGCAGTGGACTATGCCGGACAGCTGAGAGCACCCAGTGCTGGGGCCAGACTGTTGGACCTGTGGAATCTTTATACAACATTTCAATTTCATAAATGTCTCTTGTGTTGTTTCAGTGGGGTGAGATGAGTAATGACAGGGAACAGTTAGGGAATGCTATACAATGTAATTAATTGCCACATTTTGCCTGTAAGAATCAAGTGCTGTGGGAATTTGTAAGTGGGATGGGAGCATGGTGTGGAAGATTAAGCTGAGTTGTTTTCTGCGTGGAATGGGGCTTGGCAGAGATGCTCTACCTCCTTTTTGTAATTCTCTACCTTCAAAACACCCACCATAGTGCTAACTGTGTGAGCTCTGTAAAAGCAATCACTAATTTTTACCAATCCTGCTGAAAAAAATATGAAAGTCTTCAGAATCAAAATGGAGTTGCTGCTGACTACTCTTAACAAAAATGAAGTAAATGCAGTCAGGAGGTTATGAAGGAAGGATTCTCAGGCATAGACGCCTGATGATAGCTGTCACATAATGGGACCACACTCTTGCACAGATTTCACTGCAACTTTATACAAAAAGTACTTGCACTGGGACATCTGGTCAGGAGCTGCCTGGTAAAACCCAGGCTGATGCTACTCCAGTTACTAGTCATTATGGTCAAGGATCATTGTTTCATTATATTGGATATAATCCTCATTTTTTGGTCTTTAAAAGCGTCCCCTTGCCTCACATACTTTGAATATGACCACAGTTTATTGTGGCACTTATATTCTCATTACAATGCTGTACTATTCTCAAATAAGTATTATGCTTTGGAGAACTGCTCTGATTGCTTTCGTATATTGGCATTCTTCTACACAAAATCTGGCAAAGGCAACTTGTATCTTGGGGAGGAGGTCATTGTGGGAGAAAATCCTAGCATTAGCCTCTATTCCCAACATTAACCCTGTCATTTTAGTACCAGTTACACTGAATTATTAAAAATATTCTCATGTTCTGTCCTTGCTTTTGCTGCCTGAAGTGCTCTCTTTGATACTATTTCTAGTCTTCCCTTACCCTTTCTACCCTTTCAGATAAACTCATTTAATTTCCTACAAAAATCCATTTATGAAATAACTTCTGTATTTCCTTAAATAGCCTCTATTTCTAATGATGCTATCATTCCATCCATATTTTTAGAGCAGGAACCTTAGCTTCTCTGTGCTTGTTTCACCTGTTCCCTACTCAGTGTCTATTTTGGAGTACACACAGCATAAATGTCTATTAAAGTTTAAGGTTCTAATGGCCGAGAAGTCTTTGTCTTAGCCCTCAGAGTCTCAAACTCAGCTAAAGGTTTTTGACCCTCCTGGAGCCCTAAAATTGTACCACTTGTCTCATTTTATTTAAGCCTTTTCTGTACACGCATTTGATAGACTGGGGATCTAAGTCAGGACCCAATAGGGCCTAGTTGGAGGAAGTATGCCAAAGGGAACATGCCTTTGAAGGGTATATTTTGCTCCTGTCTGCTGTTGCCCACACTCTTGGTGGCCATGAGATGAGTGACTCTGATCCACCATATGCTCCCTATCATGATATTTTAACTCACCACAGACCCAGAACCAATGGATCCAATGGCCACGGACTGAAACCTCTGAAATTATGAGCCAAAATGAACCTTTGCTCCTTTAACTGTTTTCTGAGGGATTTTATCACAGGGATAGAAAAATGATTAAATATCAATTTTTCTTAGATGTTAAATTCCTTTGAAATGTTATATCAGGACACAGTTGCAATGTATTTCAAATTCCAAGGGGTAGATGCTAATGTCTCATTCCAAAGGTCAGGAGAAGTTTAATATGTTCAAGGTGGAATCTTAAAATGTTATTAAATGATAGGATTGTGCTAGATGGACATGAGGGGTAAATAGTCATGTGCTTTAGTACTATTTTTTGTTGCTGTTAAAAAAATACTTTTTAGGCATAGTGGCACATGCCTGTAATTCTGGCATTAGGGAGGCTGAGTCAGAAAGATTGCAGAGAGTTCAAGACCAGCCTGGGCTACATAATGAGTTCAAGACCAGCCTGAATTACATAACAAGACTTAGTCTCAAAACCAGAACCAGAACCAAAAGCAAAACCAAAACCAAACAAAACACACTCAAGGCTTGGTAATTTATAATGTATAAAGTTATTCTTTACTCAATAGTTTTGGTGAATGAAAGTCCAAGATAGGGTGTTCCCATCCATTCTGTCTCAGGTGAATGTTATAAGAATGTTGGAAGAGATTTTTTTTAAATTGATTAAGCTGGGGGCTGGGAATTTAGTTCAGTGGCATAAGCATCTGCCTGGCAAGCATGAGGTTGTGATTTTGATCCCTGGTACAAAAAAAATTAAGCTTACTGGTACATTTTATGTGTACATAAAACGTATACATCTATGATGATTATGTATGATGATCAAATTCATCATAGGGAATTTGTACCTGTAGGTGATATAGTTTTACACTTTTTTACCCTATTCCCCTACCCTTCCCTCAACTCCTTATTTACAAAGCTTTGTTTCCATTTTTTCCTCCTTTTCTCATTTCCCCCTTCTTTCCTTTCCCCTTTCTTCCTCCCTACTTCCCCTTCCCATTTGAACATTTTCTTCCTATTTCTTGGTATCTGTATACATTTTGGTCTTTATTTACAGTTTTGGTTTCTCACACAAGAGGAACAATGTGGTATTTACACATGTGTGCCTCATTTATTTCACTTAAGAGGATGGTCTCAGGGAACATCCATTTACCCAGAAATGTCTCAATCTTATCCTTCTTTATGGCAGGATAGTGCTAGGTTGCTATAAACATGGGTGCACATGTATTGCTGTGGTATGATGCTTTTAATTCTTCAGAAAGATACCAAGAAGGGGAATAGCTAGGTCAAATGGGACCTCCACTTTTAGTTTTTTTGAGGAATCCCTGAGCTGATTTCCATAGTGGTTGCACCAGTCCCACTAACAGTGAAGAAGGGTTCCTTTCTTTTCAACAGCTCTGCCAGCATTTGTTATTGGTTGCTTTCTTGATAATAGTCATTCCTTCTGGAGAAGGCATCTCAGCATTGTTTTAATTTGCATCTCTTAAATGACCAGTCATGTAGAACTTTTTTTCATACATTTATTTGCTGTTTCTACTTCTTTCTCTGACAAGTGTCTACTCATTTCAGATACCCATTTTTAGATGAAATCTTTGAATTGAGGAGAAGGGTTTAATTTTTTGAGTTCTTTATATATTCCACTTAGTAGTCATTTGTCTAATGAACAACTGGCAAAAAAGTTTTTTCCATTCTTGGATTGTCTCTTCACTGTTGGTTGTTTCATTTGCTGTGCAAATGCTTTGAAATATGATGAGATCTCAATTGTTGATTCTTTGTGATAGTTCTTTGTGCAGTTGGGATTTTGTTCATAAAATCTTTGCCTATATCAATATTTTCAAGAGTTCTATCTCTTCTACCTTCTAGCAGATTTAATGTTTCTGTTTTAGTATTTCAGTCAGTGCTCCATTTTGATTTTGGTTTAGTGCATGTTGAAAGATATGAGTCTGGTTTTAATCTTCAGCATGTGGAAAACCAGTTTTTCTTGCACCATTTATTAAAGAGACTTTCTTTCTTCTAGAGAAATTGTTTGACTCCTTCGTCAAAGATAAAGTGGCTGAGCAGGCCTGGAGTTATTTCTGAATCTTCTAATTTGTACCATTGATCCTAGGACTGTTTTTTCCAGTAGCATGCTGTTTTCATGACAATAGCCTGCAGTATAGTTTCAGTCAGGGATTTTGATGCTCCCCTGCCTAACTTTTGTTGCTTGGTATTGTTTTTGCTATTCTAAGTCTCTTCTGGTTCTAAATAAATTTTAAGATTATTTTCTCTAATTATGTGACACATGCTGCTGGAATTTTGATTGGGATTGCACTAACCTGTATAACAATTTTGGAAGTATGGCTATTTTCACTATCTTGGTTCTTTCTACTCAAGAACAATCGCCTTTCCATTTTCTCAATCTCATTTTTCAAAATACTATAGTTTTTCAATGAAGAAGTCTTTTATTTTTTTTGTTAGATTGATTTATAAGTATTTAATTTTTTGGATGATATTGTGATAGGTGTCATTTCTCTCTATTCTTTCTCAGTGAGTTTGTTACTAGTATACAGGAAAGCTATTGATTTTGAGTATTGGCTTTGTATTATCTAGCTGTGTGACTGAATTTGGTTATTAAATCTAGAAGTCTTTTGGTGGAGTTTTTGTGGTCTGCTATTTAAAGTATCATGTCATCTGCTAGTAATGATAATTTAACCTCTTCCTTTCCTATCATTATTCCTTTTATTTCTTTTGTCTAATTGTTATGGCTAAAGTTTCTAGAACTATATTGAGTAAGAGTGGTAACAGTGGGAAACCTTGTCTTATTTCTTATTTTCAAGTGAAAACTTTGTTTATTTAGTTTGATGTTGGGTATTGATTTGTCGTAGATGGCTTTTATGAGATCACAATAAAGACTACCTATTCTAATTTTCCGTAGGGTTTTTTTTTTATATTGTGAATGGGTGTTGGACTTTGGCAAATGCTTCTTCTGCACCTACTGAGATGGTCATGTGGTTTTTGACCTTGATTCAGTTTATTGAGTGCATTGCACTTACTGGTTTGAGTAAGTTGAACCATTCTTGCATTCCTGGGATGAATCCTACTTGATCACAGTGTATAATTTTTTTGATGATTCGCATCATTCTGTTTTCAGTATCTTGTTGAGAATTTTCGCTTCTATGTTCATTAGAGAGATTGGCCTATAGTTCTCTTTTTTGGTTCATTTCTTCCCTGGTTTTAGTATCTGGGTAATGCTTGTTTCTTCAATGAATTTGGGAGTATTGCTTCCTTTTCAATTTCATGAAAGAGTGTGAGAAACAGTGGCATTAGGGCTTGTCTAAATTTATTGTAAAGTTCAACAGTGAATCCACCAGGGCCTGGGCTTTTCTTTGTTGGTAGGTCTTTAATTACATCTTGCCTTTCATTGACTGATACTGATTTATTTAGAATTTTATATCTTCTTTTTGAAATTTTTTTATTTTAAAGAGAATAAAAAGAGAACAGATCTAAGCAGATCAGAACAGAACAATGTAAACAACACAGCACTTCACAACAAGACAATTGGATATTAACAGTAGCTATCATAATGTGTCTTTCTTTGAAATAGTTGAGCTTAGCTTTACACACAATAATGTCAAACATAAGAAAGTAGAATAAAACAACTCAAGAGAATGGAAGTATTCTAAGGCATTCTGAACCAAATAACTGAAGATGAACAATGGCTGCTATATTATCTCATTTTTCATAAAAATGTTGTTTATATTTTCATACATATTAAAGTCAAATAAGACACAATGTGATAGAATCAATGGTAATAGAAAAACAAGAGCATGGTAGGACTTCAGAGCAAGATGATATTAAATCAACATTGGCTGCCATATTGTCTTGTCTTCAAAGTAACTATTCATATGATCACATATATTAATATCAAACAAAACAGAATAAAACCATTCCAACCAATGAACGAAAACATAAGACATTAAAGCAGTATAACGGTGAATCATGATTTCCATAAAAATCTTCTGTACTCTTACCATTTCTTACATTAGGGAGACTATACAGTATTTATACATGTGAGTTTGATTTATTTCACTTATGAGTATAGATTCAAGATGCATCCATTTATTTATAAATATGTCAATTGAATTTTATATCTTCTTGATTCAGCCTTGTTAATTCTTATGCATCTAGGAATCTGTCAATTTATTCTGTGTTTTCCATTTTATTAGAATATAGGCTCTTGGAGTAGGTATTGATGATCTTTTGAGTTTGTGCAGGATCTGCTGTGATTATACCATTTTCATTCCTAATTGCATGAGTTTGCATCTTTTCTTTCATTTTTTTGATGATTGGCTAAGGGTTTGTCAATTTTATTTAATCTTTCAAAGAACCAACCACTCAATTCATTGATTCTTTACCTTGTTTCCTTAATCCCCGTAGAATTAATTTCTGCTCTAATATCTCTTTTTTATTTTTCTATTTTAAAGAAGATAAAACTAAACATAACAAAATAGAACAAAGAAGATCAGAAGAAAACAATGTAAGTGACACAGATTTCAAAGCAAGACAACAGGAGCTCTACAGTGGCTACCAAAATGTCTCTTGTTTTCTTCCAAAGAGTTGTCTATATCTTCACACACAATGAATTCATACAAAACAAAATAGTATTAAAATGATCAGAACAGAGTGATGAAGGCATTATAGGCTTTCAAAACCATACAATAGGAAAACAGTGGCTGCCATAATGTCTCTTGTTCTCATTCAAATTGTCTGTCCATACCTTCACGTATGTTGAAATTAAACAATACAAAACAGACTAAAACCTCTCTGAACAAAGAATAAAAGCACTACCGGGTTTCACAGCATGGTGATATGTATTCAGCAATGGATACCAAATGTCTCTTTTTCTTCAAAATAGCTGTTCATTTCATCATGCTTAATATAATCGATTCTCATAAACTGTTCAGGAGAAGTTCCAGGCATATATAAGCCTCTACATGTATACCTATACTTTTTGTATTAGAGGGAAAACAAAACAAAACAAAACAAAACAAAACAAGACAGATTACTAGGGGCTGGGGATTTAGCTCAGTGGCTTAAGGGCCTGTCTAGCAAGTGCAAGGTCATGAGTTCAATCCCTGGTACCCACCCCCCTAAATTACTAGAAAAACAAGAAACAAAAAGGACAAATAAAAATAGCAAAGAGCCCAAAGCAATGATGATATAGGCCTTCAAAACAAGGTGGTAGGAGCAAACTTTTATATAGTGATCTTCAAGAGTTCCTCAGATCACCAGACACAAACATGAAAAATTGTTTCAGTTTTATGAATGTTAACTGTTTTGTTCCAAGAACAATCATTTTAGCACAATCATATTAGCTACCCTAAGTGTATTTATACAAATTTAAATATTTTTCTTTTCCCTTCCTTTTCCTTTTTCCTCCTTTTCCCTGAAATATTATTTTTCCCCCTTTGAGCAGATTCTTACCCTTTCACTGTATTTGTTGAGGATTTTGTATCTTATGTACTGTTACCATTTCTTACACTAGGGAGACTATATGGTATTTACACATGTGAGTTTGATTTATTTCACTTATGAGTATGGTCTCAAGTTGTATCCATTTACTTATAAATATCTCAATATGATCATTCTTCATAGCTGAGTAGTACTCCATTGTATAAAAACACCACATTTAAAAAATTCATTCCTAAGTTGATGATCATTTAGGCATAGATTTGGCTATTACAAATTGTGCTGCTATAAACATGGGTGCACATATATCATTGTGGTATGATGTTTTCAATTCTTCTGGGAATATGCCTAGAAGTGGAAGAGCTGGGTCAAATAGGACTTCCAATCCCAGCTTTTTGAGGAATCTCCAGACTGACCTCCACAATGGTTGCATAAATCTACACTCCCACCAACAGTGAAGAAGAGTTCCTTTTTCCCCACAGCTTCTCCAGCATTTGTTGTTGGTAGTTTTCTTGATCCTGGCCATTCTTTCTGGAGTGAGATGGAATCTCAGTGTGGTTTTAATTTGCATTTCTCTAATAAGCAATAATGCTGGACATTTTTTCATGTATTTATTTTCCATTTGTATTTCTTACCTGAGAACTGTGTATTCATCTCAGATGCCCAGTTTTGGATTGGGTCTTTGAATTTCAGGGGTCTGATTTTTTAAATTCTTTATATGTTCTAGAAAAAGTCCTTTGTCTGAGGGACAGTTCATTAAGATTTTTTTCAAAATTCATGGGTTTCCATTTTACTCTGTTGGAGATTTCTTTTGAAATGCAAAAACTTTTTAATAAGATGTGAACCCAGTTATTGATTCTGGGAAGTATTTCTGGTGTGGTTTTGTTCTTGTTCATGAATTCTCTACCTACCTCTATGTCTTCAAGATTTTTACCTACTACATCTTCCAGAAGATTTAGTGATTCTGTTTTAATATTTAGATCTTTGATCCATTTTGACTTTAGTTTAGTACATGGTGATAGGCATGGGTCTAGTTTTAGTTTTCAGCATATGGAAAGCCAGTTTTTCCAGCACCATTTATTAAAGAGGCTATTGTTCTTCCAGTGAACATGTTTGGTCCGTTTATCAAAGATAAGGTGGCTGAGTGTGTTTGTAGTTGTATCTTCTAACCTATTCCACTGATCTTCAGGTCTGTTTTTATTCCAGTACCATGTTGATTTTATAACAGTAGCTTTATAGTCAGGGATTGTGATGCCTCCTGCCTTGGCTTTGCTGCTTAGAATTGCCTTTGCTATTCTAGGCTGTTTCTGGTTCCAGATAAATTTTAGGAATGATTTTTCTAGATCTGTGAGGTATGCTAGTGGTATTTTGATTGGAATTGCATTGAATCTGTATAACAATTTTGGGAGAATAGCCATTTTCACAATGTTTGTTGTTTCTATCCATGAACAAGGAATGTCTCACCATTTTCTGAGATCCTCTTCAATTTCTTTTTTTGGGTATTATAATTTTCCCTGAATAGATCTTTTACTTCTTTTGTTAGATTGATTCCTAAGTATTGCATTTTTTTGGATGCTTTGTGAAGGGTGTGGTTTCTCTTATTTCTTTCTCAATGAGTTTATTGTTTGTGTATAGGAATGCTATTGATTTTTGAGTGTTGACTTTGTATGCAGCTACATTACTGAATTAATTTATTTTACCTAGGAGTCTTTTAGTGGAGTTTTGGGAGTCTTCTATGTAGAGTATCATGTCATCTCCAAATAATGATAATTGAACTTCTTCTTTCCCTATCCTTACTGCTTTTATTTCTCTCTTGTCAAATCCTCTGGGTACTATTTCCAGCACTATTTTGACTAGGAGTGGTGATAATGGACATCCTTGTCTTGTGCCTGACTTTAGGGTAAAGGCTTTCAGTTTTTGGCCATTTAATATGATGCTGGCTGTTGGGTTGTCATAGATGGCTTTTATTGTATCAAGGTAGAGACCATCTATTCCAATTCTCTGTAAAGTTTTTACCATGAATGAGTGTTTGAACTTATCAAAAGTTTTTTCTGCATCTATAGAAATGATCATGTGATTCTTATTTTTGGCTCTATTGATATGATGGATTATGTGTATTGATTTGCATATGTTGAACCATCCCTCCATCCCTGGGATGAATCCCAGTTGGTCACGGTGTATAATCATCTTGATGATTTGCTACATTCTGTTTGCCAATATTTTACTGAGAATTTTGGCATCTATGTTCATTAGGGAGATTGACCTATAGTTCTCTTTTTTGGTTGGGTTTTCCTCTGGTTTTGATACTAGAGTAATACTTGCTTCCAGAAATGAGTTAGGGAGAATTGCTTCCCTTTCAATTTCATTGAAGTTTGAGGAGTTTCAGCATTAAGTCTTCTTTGAATATCTTGTAGAATTTTGCAGGGAATCCATCTGGACCTGGGCTTTTCATTGTTGGTAAGGTTTAATTACATTTTCAATTTCATTAATAGAAGTTGGGTTATTCATCAGTTTTACATCTTCTTGATCCAGCTTTGGTAATTCATGTTTCTAGGAATCTGTCGATTTTTTCTGTGTTATCAAGCCTATGAGAGTAGAAATTTTCAAAACAGGTACTGATGATCTTCTGTATTTCCACAGGGTCTGTAATGATTTCACCCTTTTCATTCCTTATTGCATGAATTTGAGTGTTTTTTTTCCTTTTTAAAATAAGATTGGCTAGAGCTTATCCATTTTATTTATTCTTTCAAAGAACAAACTCTTTGAATCATTGATTCTTTGTATTGTATTCTTAGTCTCTATTGCATTGATTTCTTCTCTGATCTTTATAATTTCCTCCCTTCTTTTGGCTTTGGGCTTGACTTGCTCTTCTTTTTCTAGATGTTTGAGGTGTAGCATCAGGTTGTTTGTGTTTGTTCTATTTTCCTGATGTGGGAATTCACCACAATAAATTTTCCTCTGAGGACTACTTTCATTGCATCCCACAGGTTCCGGTAAGCAGTATTTATATTTTCATTTGCTTATAGATAATGTTTAATTTCTTCTTTAATTTCCTCTGTGACCCGCTGATTTCTCAGGAGTGTATTTTTTTTTTGTCTTTTTTTTTGAGACAGGGTCTTGCTATGCAGTTCAGGCTGGCCTTGAGCTCACTTTGTAGCCCAGGCTGGCCTTGAACTCGCAACAATCCTTCTGTCTCAGCTTCCCAAGTGCTGGGATTACAGGTGTGAGCCACCACGCCCAGCCTAGGAGTGCATTATTCAATTTCCATGTGTTTTGGGGTTTTTGCAGTTTCTTTTGGCATTAATTTCTAGTTTTATAGCTCTATGATCTGATAACATGCATGGGATAATTTCATTTCTTTTGCATTTACTTAAGCATGTTCTGTGGACTATAATATGGTCTATTTTAGAGAATGTCTGCTGCTGAGAAGTATGTATATTTTGATATTGTTGGATGGAACACTCTGTATACATCCATCATATCCATTTATTCACAGGTGTGATTCAGTTGTTATTTTTTTGCTGATATTCTGTCTAGTTGATCTATCTCTTTGTGTCAATGGGGTGTTAAGGTCTCCCATTATAATTGTGCTATTGCTTATTTGATTTTTCATTTCTATTTATATTTATTTTGTATAGCTAGGTGCTCCCAAATTTGGTGCATATATATTAAAGATTGTTATCTCTTTCTCTTGAAGTTTCCCCCTAACTATTATGTAGTGACTTTCTTTATTTCTTTTGATCATTCTTGAAGTTCACAAAGTTCACAAACAGAATAGCTTCCCCTGATTTTTTTTGGTTCCTGTTGTATGAAGTATTGTTTTCCATCCTTTGACTTTCAGTCTATGAGTTTCCTTTTGGGTTAGATGGTTTTCTTGTAGACAGCATATGGTTGGATGTTGTTTCTTGATCCATTCTGCTAGTCTGTTTGTTTTAACTGGTGGATTGAGGCCATTTACATTAATGGTTATAACTGATACATATTGGTTTATTTTTGACATGTTGTCTTTCTGCTGTTGATTCTTTACCTTTTCCCTCTGTTTGTTTTCCTTGCTTAGTAGTTTTTTCCTATGTCTGTCTAGAATGTCTTTCAGTATTCTTTGTAGGGTTGGTTTGGTGGTGATGAAGTTCTTCAGCTGTTCTTTGTCATGGAAGTATCTTATTTCTCCATCAATTTTCAAGGACTTTTTTTTTAGGGTACATCAGTCTGGGTTGCAAGTCATTTTCCTTTAGGATATGAAATACTCCACTCTATGATCTTCTTGACTTCATTGTTTGTGTTGAGAAGTCTGCTGTGATTTGATAGGCTTTTCTTTACAGTTGATCTGTCTCTTCTCTCTAACAGATTTTAATATTCTGTTCTTATTTTGGATTTCTGGGATGTTGATTATTGTTGTGGCTTGGCATAACTGATGCCATCTTGAGCCTTACATTTAACTAGTGTCCTACAGATGACTCAAAAAAGTGGAAAATTACTCAGGGTATAAGTCCCATGAGAAAAGCAGAATGAGCTGTAACTACAGGAGAAAAATTAACCTGCTCAACAAAAGAAGCAGAATACAGGTGTCAACTGAAAATTAATGAAAGATTTGAGCTAAATTGTTTCAAAAAAATGTCCTTTGTGAGTCACTCTTTTAAAAACTCTGCAACTTTCCAGTTCACGGCCACTTGTTTGCTCCCTGAACCAGGGGGCTCTCTATATAAGTGGTCCTGAGCTCAGTTAATAAATCCCAAATTTATCAATTTGGCTGCTTGGATTCCTATATTGTTGTTCACAAACCCATTTCAATTATTGTATGTCTGGCTGTAGTTTTATTTTGGTTATGGCTATTTGGTGTTCTTTATGCTTCACTGATCTGTATGTCAGTTTCCATTCTCATGTTTGGGAAATTTTCAACTATTATTTTTGTAAACAGTCTCCTGATATCATTTGTGTTGTCACCTTCTTTTTCATTTTTCCTATCAATTTTATGTTGTTTTTCTTTGCATCATCTTGAAGCTGTTGAATTGTTATTTCCTGATTCCTTGTTATTTTTAAAAGATCTTTCCTTTCCTGTTCACGAGCTGTAATCTTGTCTTTGAGGTCTGAAAGTCTATCTTCACTTTCATTAAGGTGGTTTTGCTAACTTTTGATGGAATTTTTGATTTCCTGTATATCTCTTTGAATCTGTTTCATGCATTGTTTGTTTCTTATCTTGTTCATTCAATGTTTCTATCTTTTTGCATTTTTCCTTTAATTTTTAAACTATGTCTTCTTCAGATGTAGTCAGCATTTCTTTCATTACATTTATCAGTTCTTCTTTTACCTTGGAGATTATTTCTGATCTGAGTTCTTTTATAGTTTCCCAGAGTTGTTTCTTTACTTCAATTGCTATCATTTCAGGAGTTTCAGGTGTATGGCCTACATTTTGTTCTATGTCCATGTCTCCTAGGCTTGCTTGGGATGGGCAGGAGGTTTGAGATTGCATTTTGCTCTTTCATCTTGTCATTGTCCTCTATTCCCTTAGTGAAGCCAAATGCAAGATCTCAGTTGTTTCTTGGGTTGAGAATATCTATCCCTATTGCAGGGAATTTCCCCAGTTGAGTACAGGTCCTTAGACAGACATTACCAAGTAGCTCCCAGCCACTTGGGGTCACAGGGTGGGGCCTTACCAGTCTTGGAGTGATGCGTCAAAGCTTCCCCATGGGCTGGAAATCACTGCACACACTTTTGGCTCGTGAGGCTGTGGGCCACTCAGCGTCGCTGGTTGGAGCCCAGATAGACCCCAAGGGACCTCCCTATATGTCCTCCAGTGAAGTAGGAGGCTGGGTGGGGCCTTACCAGTCTCGGAGCAACGCTCCAAAGCTTCCCTGTGGGCTGGAAATTGCTGCGTGCACTTTCAGTTTGTGAGGCAGAATGCAAGAGGCTGTGGGCAGCTCCAGTTCTGCTCTAATCTCTATAATTTCTTTCCTCCTATCAGTTTTGAGTTTGACCAGCTGTTCTTTCTCTGGAAGCTTGAGGTTCGATATTATGTTGTTCATTCCAGCTCACTCTGTTTTCCTGATAAGAGTATAAATTATTGTAAGTTTTCCTTGAAGGATTGCTTTCATCATATCCCATACATTCTGGTAGGTTTTATAGGCATTACCATTTAATTATAGAAACTGCCTAATTTCTTCTTTAGTTTCATCTGTGACCCACTGGATGTTCAGGATATGCATTCTTTATGTTTATGAATATTTTTGTGGTTTATTTTGCCATTGATTTCCAATTTCATTGCATTGTGATCTGAAAATGTACATGAGATAATTTCAATCCTTTGCATTTACTTAAGCATGTGCTGTGAACTAATATGTTGTCTACTTGGGAAAACATTTCTGTGCAGCTGAGAAGACTGTGTATTCTGATGTTGAGGGTGGAACACTCTGTAGAGATCTACCAAGTCTGTTCATTCAAAAGTTTGGTTTTGTTCTAGTATTTCATTGTTGACTTTTTGTGTAGTTGGTTTCTCTATTTGTGACATTGGGGCATTGATGTTCCATATTACAATTTTTTTTTTTTTTGCTTTTTTGAGACAGGCTTTCACTATGTAGTTCAAGTTGGCCTTGAACTCACTTTGTAGCCCAGTCTGACCTCAAACTCACAGTAGTGCTCCTGCCTCAGCCTCCTGAGTTCTGGGATTGCAGGCATATATTACCATGCCCAGCCCCCTATTACAATTGTATTAGTGTTTATTTGATTTTTCCTGTCCAGTAATATTGGTTTTATATAGTTTGGTGCACTGGTATTTGGTACATATATATTTATAATTATTATCTCTTCCTCTTGGATTGTTACCTTTACAAAGATGCAGTGACTGTCTTTGTCTCTCTTAATCAATCTTGGCTTGAAATCCACTTTGTCTGCAAAAATAATAGCTAACCCTGCTATTTTCTGTTTTTGCTGCATTGAGTATTGCTTTCCATCCTTTGACTTTCAGTTTATGAATTTCTTTTTCAATTAAATGTGCTTTTTTATATGTAGCATATGTTGGATATTGCTTCTTGTTTAATTTGATGTTTTTTGAGACAAGATCTTGCTATGTTGTTGAACTCAATTATGTAGGCCAGGCTGGCCTTGAACTCATGGCAATCCTCCTACCTCATCCTCCTGAATGCTGAGATTACTGGTATGTGTCACTATACTTGGCATGGATATTGCTTTATGTACATTCTGCCAGTCTGCTTCTTTTGGTTGATGAATTGAGACCATTGACACTGATGGTTGTAACTGATATGTATTGATTTATCCTTGTTGTGTTATTTTCTTGTTGTTGGTTTCCTTTTTCTTCCCTGTTTTTTTTTTTTTTTTTTGTCTTCCGTGGTGGATTCCTTCTGTTGGGGTTCATGAAGTTATAATCCTTCTTACCATTTTCTAAACTATTATTCTGAACATTTTGGAATGCTGGTTTGATGCTCATGAATTTCTTCAGATTTTCCTTGTTATGGAAATATCTTATTTCTCCATAACTTTGGAAGATAATTTTGTGGAGTACATCAATCCAGGTTGGATTTTTTTTTTTTTTTTAGGGTTGGAAAGACTTCACTCTAAGCTCTTGTTGACTTGTGTTGCAAAGTCAGCTGTGATTCTGATGAGTTTTCCTTTATAAGTGATGTTTCTTTTCTCTAACAGTTTTTAATATTCTGTTCTTGTGTTTTATTTCTGGGATCTTCACTATGTTTTGGTATACATCTTTTGATGATGGCTAATTGGAATTCTGTATGATTCACTTATCTGCATATTAGATTATTTTTCTGTGCTTGGAAAAATTTCTACCATGACTTCTGTGAAAAGGTTTTTTCTTTGTGTCATTTGTACTATCTCCAGCTTTTTCATTGACTCTAATCTTATGTTATTTTTCTTTGCATCATGTAGCAGCTGCTGAATTGATTTCTAATTGTTACTTGCTTTTTAAAGAGACCTTGGTTGCTAAGCACAATCCTGTGTTCCATATCTGAGATTCTGCCCTCACATTGGCTCATTCTGCCAATACTTTCAATACTCGCAATACTACAATACTGCTGTATATACTTTCAGTGAAATTTTTAAGCCCCTGGTTATCTGTGTGTGTCTGTTGGATTCCCATTCTTTCCTATGTTGGGTGTTTGTGCTTTCCATCATTTTCTTAAGCTCATATATATAATAAAAAATATATATATTTAATCTGTATCTACTCTAGAGTCACTAAGCATATCTTTCATTATTATCACCATCTCTGTAGTTATTTGAGAAATTATTTCTGATTTGATCTTTTTGTAGAGCCTCATTCGTCTGCTTTCTTATTTCTGTTGTTAACACTTGAGAGAGTCTAGTTAGGTGGCTTTTAGATTGTCTCACCTCATTGTCCCCAGGGTTTACCTTTAGTGAGCTAATGTCTAGGATTGCATCTTGTTTAAGTGTCTTCTCATTTTTTATTTTTCAAATTTAATTCCTGGATTGATGTTTGTAAATTGCCTATGATGAGTAGTTTTATTGCTAGTATTTAGAACTCTTATGAAATGATAGCTTCTCAGAGGTATCTTCCAGGTGTAGTGGCTTTTAGGTTTTGAATAGGGTGCAAGATCCTACCTTTTCAATTTATTGGGTATGAGAAGTTGTTCCCTACTTGGCTCAGTCCCTGGTTCTTTGGCACTGCCATATAGTACTTTTTATGACCCTTAGGCAATCTCAGTATTGATATACCAGGAAAAACAACTGATTAGAATAGTTATGTCACCTTGGCTAAAGCATTAAAATCAGCAATAGCATCAAATACAGCCTAGAAAATGACAACATAAGGTAATTATTAATTTTCTAGTTTTAACTATATGAACTAGTTTGTAGTTATGTAACAAAATCTGAAACAAACCAGAAAATTGTACACAGTAAACCTTAATTTCACTTTCAATTCTTTCCAGTGTTTTTGGTATTTAACATTAGCATTTTGTCATTGATGCCTTGAGGACGAACAAGCCAGCAGTGTTTTTTTAGCAGAGGGAGAATTCTGAAATTCTGCCTACATTTTTCTTGAGTTACTTTTCCAATTTTTAAAGGTTATTCAGTGATAAAGATACTAGTACATGCTTTAGTGATCATAAGAATCATTGTGGTTAAAAATACAGATTTTCAGGTCCTTTATCTAGAGATTCTTTCAGATCATCATGGGTGTGACCCTGACATATGAATGTTTGATAGTTGTAAAAAGTGGTTTTGATGGTCAGAGGTATTTGGAAACATTAGCCTCAAATTTATGTTTTTATTGCTGGAAGCTAGAAAAACATTCCAGAATCTTTTATCTTTGAAAAGAAAATACATTTTAAAAAGAAACTTATAAACTAGATATAAGATTTACACATGCACTACATGTACTATACGGTTCTGCATGCTTCTAACTTTTAAAAAAAGTTTTTATTATAACACATTTGCAATACACAGTTACTGCATCCACTGTGAGGGGTTGATACATGTACATTTCCCACCTTGATAATTTTTATTCCCTCTCCACCCCTTGCTGCTCCCCTTTCCTCCCCCCCAAACCTCCTTCCCTTCTTTATAGAATCCACCTTCTTGTTTCTGAATGCAGCTTTTTTATTTCACTCTTTAATAAATTATTTTTATTTCAAATCTCATAGTAGAGAAACAATGTGATATTTAGTCTGTTGTGATAGACTTATTTCACTTATACTGTGGTCTTAAGATTCCTCATTTTCCCACAAGTCATTCAAATTTATCCTTCTTTATAGCTCAGTGGTAGTCCATTGTATATACAGTTTATACCACATTTCCTTATACCTTCATTTGCTTGCTTTCTATATTTCTGTCATGTTTACAGTTACAGATGCATCAGGGCACTGTAAGAAAAGCTGTATCTTAAATTAAGAATAAATGGGGGGTTGTATAAGAGCCATGAGCTTCTTGCTGCTAACTGGCAGAAAGCCAAACTGATAGAAATGTAAAGTTGAAAATAGCACTTTGTTAGGTTGGAAGCATACCATAATAATATCTGAAACCTTTGACACTGGGATAATGGGAGGTGGTAGAATATTTAGGAGGTTAAACCTTATGGGAGGTATTTAGTTTATTGACAGTATTCCCAGGGTTTGTGGAACTCTGCTCTGGTGGTCTTTATCTTTGCTTCTCAATGTAAGTGGTATGGTTCTGCTGCACGCTGCAACCATAATGTGCCACCCCTGCCAAAAGATCAAAACTCACAGCCTTTTGGTCTTTGAGCAGAGCTTCCAGAATTGTTAGCTAATATAAACTTATTTTTTGGTAAGTTAATTGCCTCAGGTATTGCATTATACTAATGGGAAGTGAACTAATAGACATGGGTTCAGATTAGATTTATATATATATTTTAGGCTAAGTTTTGAAGGCATATCTGTAATACAATTTTTGATTCTTTTAACTGAAATTTTTAAAATTAATTTACTCATGACTGGTCACAATTTTGCAACTGAAACTTTGTTTTGGTAAGAGTGGAATTATAAATATAAATACAATAATTTATATGCCTCCTAGGGATGATTGATAGAACTCAGTAGTTATTAAATATTTTTGTGCTCAAAAGTTACTGAAGAACTTATTAACAAGAAAGATTCCTGAGCATGTAGACTAAGATATTGATTCAATAGCTCTAATATGGATCTCATAAATTATGTTTTTTGTACTATTAAAGGAAAATTGTTTAAAAGAAGGTAATTTTAATGACAAACATAAAATGGATACTTGTCTAAGGCTTTTTACTAAATTCACTTATTAATGTGGAAGCCAGTAAAATGAGCTCTTCAGAGACTTCAAAGAGCCACAGTGTAAGCAGTAAGGAACATTGAAATGGATTTGCTTTGTAGATTAAAAACTGGCTTCTTGATGGAAAGTGAAGGAATAGAAATCGATTTTACCTGCACCAGAAATTTACATGCCTTCAGGCAAAAATCATTTATGTTACCCTTAGTAATCTATAATTTATGGAATTGCAGATAGCTCAAAGACACTGAAGTGCTCAGAGAACTGGAAAATCAGCAAACCTAGCAGATTATGCTAGACTAATTCAAATTTTCTTTTGGAGACACCAAGTAATCTCTTTGGTCCATCAGGAAAAAACTTCCTCAGTTTTTCCCTCAATGAATTGCTCAAGTGATTTTGATAAACCATGGTCAGTGGTTTACACTGAGAAACTGTTTCATAACCTATAGTCAGAGCTAATCAACTATTTCCCCCACTAGAGTGAATAAAAATATTCTCATATCTGTGAGTATTTTAATGACCATTGTCTGTAAGTAGCTGATCTCTGTGGCAAGTATTCGGCTGTACCACTATAACAAGAAAGCACTAGATGATGGATGTATTTCAATAGAAGTTGATTTACAAGTACAGGCATCTGAACTGAGATCTATGTCTAGACCTTGGTCTTTTTGTACCATTTTCTAAGTCAGTAATTCCCAACTTTTCAAACCACCAAGTGTTACTTTTAATTTTCCTTGCCCATCCAGTTTCACCTTTTGAAAAACTAAAAAAGTAAAATATACTTATATAATTTGTTTTCCTATTTTATTTTTGATTAATCAATTACATATAAATCTACACATTACATCAGTATGAGGCAACCAATATCACTATGCCCTGCTGACTTAATTTTAGATTTAAATAAAGAAATTCAGCCATATATTTTAAAAAATCTGTGTACCTTTATCTACAGTAAATGTATAATTTGTTGAGATTTTTGAGATACTAAATATAATTTGCACATCCCCACACCTGACTCTCCATTATGACATTTCAGGATTCTTAGGACCCTAAGGATCTTAGACTGGAACTTATTACCCCATTGAACAAATAAATGAATGAATTAACCAACCTAAAAAGGAGCAAAAAAGATGGAAAAGAAGGAGAAACAAGTACATAATAATGGTAAATTAATCAATAAAATTGTATCTTAATAAATTTGTCAACTGAAGGTTGCCAGATTCAATAAGATGCCAACATGGATTCAAGATTCAGTTAGGCGGTATCTCCTGTAAAGAATGGTGCTAGAAATGAAAACTTTCATTACAGGGTAAAAGTGTGGTTTTTTTTTTGAGGAGCAAGAGTGGGGTTTTACTCCCTGACATGAATAAAATAAAAGCAGTCAGTATTCTTCAATAGAACAATAGTTTTTGATATATTTCTTATTAATGCCTATTATTTCTTATATCTCAGATCTTTTTCCTCCATTTCTCCTTTTCTATAATAAATCTCTATTTTTTTAACATCAGAATGTGCCTCTGCTCTATTTTCTTTTCTTCCAAAAATAAAATCGAGCAGAATTTTAGTTAAATTAATGTAAGTGTTGTGAACCAAATGCAGACATGTTTTGTTTTTTATTTCTTCTGCTCTCAAGCTGAAATTTCTGTAAAGCCTAATATTTTTTTTATTTATTTAAAGAGAAACAAAAACAAAAGCATGTAAAGGGTAGAGATCATACAGAATTCCAAAAACGAGATAAACAATAAGAAATAACTAGTTAATAAATTACATATTGTCCTCTTAGAAATAGTTGTTCAAGTTACAAAATTAAAGCATACAAAGTAGACAGTCAAACAGTGAGAGTATAAACAGCTATGCATGCATGAATCTCTACATGTATTTCTATACTTTCTGTATTAGAGGGAAAAACAAAACTTAGCAAGACAAAACAAAACAAATTCCTATAAAAACATGAAACCAAAAAGTTGTATAAAACCACAGTACAAGGTGATCTACAATGATTACTGTGTTGTTTTTTATTATCTTCAATAGAATGTCTATATCATCAGGCATAATTGAATACAGCAGTATAATTGAGTAGAGCAGTAAATAACAATATTAGTAAAATAAAACATTGTAGACAATATAAAAATTCAAAGGCAGGTAATGATCAAACCATAGAACTTGTCATCTTAAGTGCAGTTGCCTATACTCTCAGACTTGATACTATCAATCATAAAAACTTTGAATAAAATCTATCAATACAAAACAGCAATCTAACAAACCAGTTTCAATTACGATCAGTCATGGTAAAACAGTGTAGGTTTTACAGAGCTTTAGATTAAGTTAATAGGAAATTAAGGATGATTACCGTACTATATCCTGTTATTTTCAGGATTACTGTCTGTACCCTCAAATCTAGTACAGGTAGAATGACTGGAATAGAATATAATACATCTAAGCAGAGTAGTGTGAGTAATGTGGGTTTTAAATCCTGGTGTACTATTAACAATATAGCATATCAAGGCCATCTATATTAGAGATTCTAGTTATCCTTCTCTGCCTCATTTTTGCTATGATATTTTTCTGCCTTTGTTTAGTTTTCCCCTTCATTCTACTGCCTGCCCCACTCATTGAGCCTTTTCTGCCATTGTTCCTAAAATCCTGGTATTTTTTTTTTTCTCTCTCTAGAATGTCCTTCAGTATTCTCTGTAGGGTTGGATTGGTGGTCACAAACTCGCCCAGTTCCTCTTTGTTATGGAAGCATCTTGCTTCTCCATTAATTTCTAGTGACAGTTTTGCAGGATACATTAATCTGGGCTGGAGGTTATTTTCTTTCATGGCTTGGAATACTTTGCTCCAAGCTCTTCTTGATCTGATGGTCTGTGTCGAGAAGTCAGCCATGATTCTGATGGGCTTGCCTTTATAAGTAATCTGTTTCTTTTCTCTGACAGCTTTTAATATTCTGTTCTTATATTGAATTTCTGGCATCTTGATTATTATATGTCTGGGTGTAGCTCTGTTTTGGTTGTAGGTGGCTGGAGTTCTGTATGCCTCACACAACCGAATGTCATTTTCTTTTCCCATGCTTGGGAAGTTTTCCTTAATTATTTCCATGAATAGCTTTTGTAATTCACCTGTATGTATTCCTGCTTTTTCGTTCATGTTTCTTATTCTTAAATTGTAGAGTCTCTTGTCATCTTCTAGCCTTTGTATTGTTACTGCCTGTTTCCTCGTTATTTTTAAGAGATCTTTCCTTTCATGATCAGACATTGCAAATTTGTCTTCAAGTTTTGAAAGTCTATCCTTAGTTTCTTTTAAGGCATTTTGCCAGCTTTCAATGGAGTTTTTAATTTCCTGGTAGTCTCTTTGAATCTGCTTCATGTATTCTATATTTTCTTTATATTCTTTATCAAATGTTTCTCTCCTTTTTTTGTGTTCCTCTCTTCTTCCATCTGTATTATCCTGAGAAATGCTTCCTGAGAGCATTTCTTTTATTACTCTACTCATATCCTGCTTTACCTGATTTAATATTTCAGTTTTGAGCTCATCTACAAGGTTCCAAAGATATCTCTTAATGTCCATTGAAGCCATGTCCAATGTTGTGTGTTTGCCACCCTCAGTCTCCCTTGTTTTTCCTTCTCCTGGATCAGTGCTCTCAGGATTCTGGGTTGGGGGCCTCCTCCTGCCTTTCTCTCCTGTCACAGCCCTGGCTTCCTCCACACAGGTTACAGTGCAGACCCCAGCCCCCTTCCTGTTGGCCACATTTCCTCTGAAGCATGCTGGTGAGGGACCTTTGCCTATCCTGCCTGCTCTTGTCACTGAGGTGTAAGCAGCAGCTGTGTATGCCTGCTCCTCCCCTCTGGGCCAGCCAAAATTCAGGGGCCTTCACCTGGTCAGTGTGTGCTAGGCACAGGGAATCAATTTGGGATGGCTCATTGGGTCCCGGCCAGGGGCATGGCCCAGTCCAAGCAAATCCCACGAATCTGCTCTGGGGCGGGAGCAACCAACTGAAGTCAGTGTCACTCCCAGTTCAGTCTCCTCCTGCCCAATTCCAACATGTCACCCATTTGGTTGCACCCTTCCTGTGGAGGGGGGAATCTCATTCCCAGCACTGTCCTTGAATTAATGAAGGTCCCTTTACCAGCTCTGCTCTCCACTGGGCTCACCAACCTCCAACTTCAGTGCTGCTGTGCTTCCTGTGAGTGGTGGCGGGAATGAGTTTGGGTGGCTCTGCCTGCTGGCATGGATTCAAGCTGGTGCAAACTTGGCGGGTCACTGAGAAAATGCTGTGTAATTTTTAGCTATTTCAGTTGTAGTCCCAAAGTATTTGACGAACTTTTTACATTTTAATTTCTTCCTGTGTCAAGAGGATCCATCTCCCTCTGTCTGGGTCTCTCCAAGGTGTTTTATTCTGGCAAATGAGTTGTTTCTCCTGGGAGGCTTTGTATTTTGTTGCTCACGGATCAGCCATCTTGTCTTCTTCTCCAAAGCCTAATCTTTTGTTGGGAGAAAACTGGAAAAAATGTACAGTATACACTTATCAAATAAATTTTTTGATAAGTTTTACCTTACTTTGAAAAAATTCAGTTGAGTAGTATTTATTTCCAGCAAAATCAAGGAGTAAGAATTTGAAGATGTAAAATATATTGCTGTTAAGTCTTGGAAAAGTATGCTAATGTAACATAAAGATTGGGTTACATTTTCATTTCAAATGAAAGGTAAGTTTTCAGGGTGGAAGTGTTAGTGTCAATTTATTGAAAGCTTCTGAATTTAAATTAGTTCAGGTTAAGTTAAGGATCAACTTTCAATTAAAGCCTTGTACAAGGACATTTTAAATCATAATTGTTTTCTCCTCTAAATTGACTCCAAAGCCACTGTTTGCAACTGAGGGTCAAAGAAGGTTTCAGACTTAATTATGAGGTTTTTACACCTAAAAAAGTAGTATTTGAAATCTAATATTTCTATCGTTTTGATTTTCTACCTTTAAATGGCAATGAGCATAATACAATATCTCCAACTATATAAAATACTATTTTTACAGATTATATACAACTTTTATCATAGTACTCTTAATGAATCTTTAGAAGTATGACAGAAGTACATAGTACATTATGGTATGTGTAGTACATATATCAATATTCTACCTACTCATATGAGTTTCACTCTACAGTCTAAAAAGTTTTTTTTTTTTCAATAGAAAAGATTCTGGAAGGTTTCCCTAGCTTCCAGTAATGAAAACACAAATTCTAGGCTAATATTTGTCAAATGTGTCTGACTATAAGAATCACTTGTGACAACTGCCAAAAGTACATTTGCCAGGAACCCATCTAGAATTTCTAGGTAAGGGATTTGCAAACCTATGTTTTTAATCACTGTCCACAATGATTCTTAAAAACACTAAAGCCTGGAAAATAGCACTAAGATCCTTATTGCTGAGTAACCTTGAGAAATTGAAAAAAGTGACTGGAAAAAATACACACAGTATATCACGGTTCTTCATTTGCTAAAAATACAAAACCAAAACCAAAAACAAACAAAAACCAAAAACCAAAAAAAAAAAACCAAACAAACAAAAAACAAAACAAAACCAAAAAAACCAAACCTCACAGTGTTGGTTCCCTGCTCCTCAAAGCATCACAACCTCTGAATGCTTCCATAATACCAAAACCCACCTATGCCTGAGAAAACTGAAAGTGAACTTAATGAAAAGGCAAGCAGATGTTTAGTTTCAAAACTGAGGGTGGGAATTGAAGAATAAGTCGTGAACTTAAGGTCATGATTCCACTATAAACTATTGTCTTTGATGCTGCAAACTACAATGGTTTCTTTCTTTCTTTTTTTTTTTTTTTGTAACTTTGTGCTGTCACTAGAGGTTGAGCAAGAAGGAGAAAAATCCAGAAATATGGAATGTACCACTCCTTTACATTCCTGCACAATTTGTTGACAGCACAGGGCTCTTGCTCCTTTTCCACTTAGCATGAGCCGACTCTTCTTTTTGGCTGTCTTGAAAATGCCTCCCCAAAGACTGTGTCAACATTAAATCTCTAGTGGCCTTCCTGGGATCCTGTTGCACTGAACTTATATAATATTAAAATTACTTATATAATATTAAAATTACTCTTTTTTAAAAATGCCATTATTCTTATAGCATTCTTTTTAGTTTGGATTTCTATACTTTTACTCTAATCCAAGTCTTTCCTTCCTTATTTTCTCTCCCTTACCTCCTGTCTTCCTCTTTCTATTCTTTACTGTGGTCATATTATATGGTTTAGTTCTTTGCCTAGTCTTCCCACATTCATTCCCTCAGAACATCAAGCCATGCTCTTCTTTTCAGCCCTCTCTTTATGTGACAATGACCATATGATGATGATGTTGATGATGATGACAGCTGATGTGTACCTAGCACTTGCTGTGTGGATTACAATCATTCTATGTTACTTACAACGCTCAGTGTCCACAAGCGCAGCAATAGAATTGCTAACTCCATTTTAAGAGAAGAGGAAATAGAGATATTTTTCTCTCTAACCCTGAAAAGCTTACAAGAACTGCTACCCAACTTGTTTCCTTTGTTAATGATGGGATTTTTAAATCATGGTATGTGAATTGCTGACACACTCCAACCTGTGAACTATGTTTCCTTTTTTTTCTTTTCAGAATGAATCTGCATTGGCCAAGTTGGCCTCAAACTCTCAATCTTTCTGCCTCTTAGCCTCTAGAGCAGCTGTGTACCATCCCTGTCAGGCTTGAATTATTTATTATGGTTTTGATATTGGATTAGTTTTGAGAGAGACCAACCCTAATTAAGGGTACCTCTAGGGATCACCAATTTAATAAGGAGTCATAAGATTCTTTTGTTGTTTTTTTTGTTTATTTTATTTTATTTTGAAGATAGTAAAACCTAATGAAACAAAGAAGAATAAAGCCAACTAAAAAAAAAGTAGTGAAATCAGGGTAGAACTTTGCAGAGGGATAATAGGAAAGCAACAATGTCTAGCATAATACTTCCTGTTATCTTCACAATAGTGGTCCATGCCATCAGATATGGCAAAATCAAACCAAACAAACAGAATAAAACTAATCAAAACAGAACATTGAATAAAGTAAAACAATAAATCAGAACAAAACAAAACAGTGAAAACAGTATTGGATTTCAAAAACAAGATAGAAGGAAATCCCCCATATTTGCTATATTGCCTACTGTCATCCTCCCAATAGATACCCAGACTGCCAGCCCCAGGCCTGCGAAGTCAACCAAGCAATTCAAGCATTCAGTTGCTTTTTGTACCTCAGCTGCTATCAACTCAGCCTGTCCTTCAACTTGAGGGGGATGGGGGTAAGGAGAGTTCTTGATTGCTGGTAGGCTCATGGGAGATGCTTTCTGACTTCTCCCTGGGTCCTGCATGGCTTGCTTGCATGGCTCATAGGAAGAGCTAATTGACTTCTTCTTCTTGATGGGCTCCTTCCAGACCCAGCATGGCTTCTTTTTTGTTTGTTTGTTTGTTTTTTGAGACAGTGTCTTGCAGTGTAGTTCAGGCTGGTCTTGAACTTAAGGTGATCCTCTTGCCTCAGTCTCCTGCACCACTATCTTTCACCATTCATAAGATACTTGTAGATAAATTGGTATCTGTGTTTTCTACTGTATATAAAAATAGAGTCACAGCTTGAGTGAGAGGGTCCTGCTGTCACATACAGAATCCATCACAGCCAATGCTGCAAAATAATTATACTGGGGTATTGGTTTGTTCTTCTCACTTCCTGGATGGTTAGTCATTCAGTTAAATAATTAAATTCATTCAGATTCTTACATCCTATCATACACTTTAAACCCTAGTTCCCACAATGCAACAGGATCTGTTCCAACTGAAAGCACAACTTGCTCTTCCTCATGCAAGCCCTAATTGTTCTGCCAGCCTGTTTGACCATCAGACCTATCTACCTATTCACCCTCCCAACATCTACAGCTTCCAAAATTCTCTTCATTGTTCAAGGACCCTCTCAGATATGACCAAGACTATTAAATTTTAGCTGTTACCCTAGAAAAAAAAAACAAGTGTCTATTCCTTGAACATGCAATGTATTGTCAAAATTTTCTGCTATTACAGCATTTGTACCTTTCTTAAAACATATTGATATTTAAGAATAATGGTACTTAAGTATGATACTTAAGTATGGTATACTTAAGTATCGTGAACTCCAGAAGAAAATTTTGATAAAAAGCAACTTTCAGAGAATACTTCAAAATAGATTCAGGTGGTCTTAAGGCAATGCACTTATTAGTCTGCCTATGAGAGTGAACTCTTGATCTGGGCCCAACAAATGACAAACAAATTATTAATCTTTGAACTGGGTCAAAGCCTGTAAACCCACTGGTATTTTTTATTGGCAATTTCAACTAAGCATCTGTCACAAATGACAAAAAACTTTATGTCTAGAGGTATCCACCAATCATATATTTCTAGGGTTATATGGCTTAATGTTAAAACAGTTTGTACCAATAACCTCTTTTCATGTAAGTTATAAAATTTCTTTTATTCTCAGCTTCTACTGCCCTTTATAAGTCATGTACAATATGAGTGAATTCAGAGCACTAATTCAGATTTGTCTGAATTCTCATTTTCCCAATTTTCAGATCTTTTACCACAAGTACATTTTTCTTGTTTTTACAGTTTAGGAGCTTGAATAGGTTGACATTTACTAGAAATTTAAAAAGGGGTTTCCTATTTTCATTAAGGTATTTCCCAATTTTATTGCTGAAGATTCTTAAGGTATATATGAAAGTTAAATAACTTTCCTGAAACCATCTTTTGCACATTACTTACTTAGATGAGAGCCCTTAATATTAGGCACTAAATTTGAGGCATCTTTTGTATGCCCTAAGCAAAGGTTTTTCAATGAAGGTGGAAAGTAAGGAAAGGACTTCCTGTGGGCTCTATGACATGATATTTCCTGACTGATCCAGTTTTTCTCCCTTCATTTTTCTAACATCTTACTTCTTTTGGTGTTCAGTCACATCTCTACATGTCCTGTTGTCTTTTTGTTTGTTTGTTTGTTTCAAGGCTTAATCTCAGCCTTTAGAACTTTAATCTTTTAATAGACACAGGCACTTTGAAGCAGGCATTGATTAGGGGATGAAGCTTGAATTTCTGTGCTTAAGAAATGGAAAATTAAGTGACATCTACAGAAATGTTGAACATTTGAGGGCATACAGGAAGTCACTGACAGTAGATTTTTAGGGGTAACAAAGCCTGCATTTGTCTCAAGAATTGATAAAGGGACAAGTGAAGAGAAGGAATAAGAGAAAAAAGCAGCACTGTAGGTTGTAAAAACAAACACAGAACATGGAAATTTTCCAATAATTTTTGTAACTGGAATTCAAATGGCAGAATTTAAGTGAAAACAGAGGCCAGATAAATACTTTATTGATGAATACTAGGATTTCTTCCTTTTACCTGTTCATTCCCCCAAAGAAATAGGATGCCTTTTGGTAGATAACACATAAAGATTTGAGAAGTGATTTTCTTTTTAGAATATCAGGGAGCATTATGGAGGATCATTTAGAAAGAGAATAATTAAAAAAAATTTATTTGTACATGTGCAGTGTGTAATGATTACATTCATCACTAGGAAGTGGTGCATGTACAAAAACATTTTAGTTCTTTTTACGGCTCTTCCCTCTTCCTTTCCTACCCTCTCTTTCCTCTTGTTCTCCTTTTGTAAAAAAATCTACATTTCTGTTTCCCATTATCTATCTTTTATTTTATTTTTTATTTAAACTTTGGGTTTCTCATATAAGAGAAATCCTGTGATATTTAAACGTTATGTCTGATTTATTTTACTTATCATCATGGTCTCAAGTGCATTTGTTTGCCTACAAATGACTTGAACTTGTCATATTTTTTTATTGCAAAGTAGTACTGTATTGCATAAGAATACCACATTTTCTTTAACCACTTATCTGTTGATAGGAAGAATAGCCTGCTTCCAAAATTTAGCTAACATGAGTTGTGCTGCTATAAATACTGGTATGGACGTGAAAGTGCA
Organism: Hydrochoerus hydrochaeris; assembly: GCA_004027455.1. Lineage (NCBI taxonomy): Eukaryota > Metazoa > Chordata > Mammalia > Rodentia > Hydrochaeridae > Hydrochoerus > Hydrochoerus hydrochaeris. The sequence goes on along the minus strand of PVLA01001958.1, from coordinate 46,919 downwards.
GACTCAAAGAACCATGGAAAAGATTGGAAGAGGCAGGAGGAATATCAGGAGACTGATTCTAGTATAACCTGTCTCAAGACCCAACCTATGCAGAAAGAATACTCAGATTACATTACTTTCCATGCTAACCTCTACTGCATCACCACCCAAATTTCTGTGATATCTGTGGCCAAATTTGACACTTAATTACACTTTATCTTATTCTTTAATTTATTCTTGCCCATTACTCATGTTGCCCTGGGAAAACAATACAATAAATATGGAATTGAAATGACTTGTAAAATTGCTCAAGTTCAGGGCCCTGAAAAAAGTTGTTGTCTGATCTACCAGCCTGCCTCCACTAGCCTCCCCATGCAAGTCTCAACCTTGGCTGCTGTATTAGTTACTTTTTACTCATCACTGAGACAAAATATCTGATGCCCAAAGTTAGGGAAGGAAAGATTTATTTCTTACAGTTCTTGGAGGTTTCAGTCCATACTCAGTTGGCAGGGTGGCATGGCGGGCTGCAGTTCATGGCTGCTGCATACAGCAAGGCAGAAACCAGCAACAGAGAGAGATACACCTTCTTGCTGATATAGTATCCTGGCTCCACCCCTGGGTGGGTGAAACACTTACACCACCAGTCTGAGCGCTAGACAACAAACCAATCCCAAATGCTAGATTTGGTTGAATTGCATGAGGTTTGGGGGGCCACTGACTTAAACCATGACGGCTGCTCAAGGCCATTAGGCCTGGTGAGCTGCAGACAAGTGAGGGGATGGATGATGGGGTCATTTCATGCTCTGGCTCATCGAATCTAGAGTAGTCCTGACACAGGACTGCTAGCTGTCTGTAGAGCCACCAGAGACACTAGCCACAGCTTTTAAACAACTCCACCAGAAAGCACCTTCTAAGAGTCCTGAATTCCAAAAAGGTGAACTAGAGAGAGTAAAATGAATGCTCACATAGGTTCTCTACAGCTGTTTTAGCTCCCACCCCCACAGTAAACAGGAAGTAGGTTTCCCTACTGTTACTGTTTCTTACAGCTAGGGAGGAATTATTCAGGAATTATGAAGATTAAATGAAACAATATGTAGAGAAAATACAGAGAGCCAGTTACTGTTTCTGACCAACAGTGTTCTGGTGAAAGCAGCCAGGATCTCTAGAGAGAACTGTTCAGTCCCACTGTTGTGTATCCCCTTGCAGAGTCAAGACCCTGTTACAACTTTTGTTTCTGCCCCACCTATTTCTTCTTTAGTCCATGGATTTTGTCTTGATCTGCTTCTCCTATCTTCTACATCAGTCTCATCAGAGCTATGGCTGGATGCCCCAATGTGAATTCCACCAACCTTATGCTCAAATGAAGGCTAATGCTAAAAGGTGAGACCTAGTATGGGAGGGTCTTCCATTCCTATAAACAAGGCCCACTTCCACTGAATCCCATGAAAATAGAAGTGTTGTCCTTTTAGCTTGGCCTATGCTCAGGACGCACAAACTGATTCTGCTTGTGGCACTTATGTAGAGCCAGCAGAAAGTCTGGAGAGCAGGGTGCTAGCTGCCACTGCCTGAAAAGGGAGAAGACAGAAATCAGGAGAGAGAGATAAATAGCCAAGGAACCCCACATTTGGGTCCCTTTGTCCTCTCTCCAGCTTCTGCATGACAGGTCAGCATATGTTTGATCACATAGGTTATCATAACTTTCTTTGTTAGGGAAAACTATTTCATACTGATTTCTTTTTCTTTAAAAAAATTTCAGTTAACTTTTTTCAAATACAATGTGCTAGGACTAGAACTGGGCTGAATCATGTAGTGGTTAAGGTTATAAGCTTTGTTATGATATAGGCTCACCCCACCATGTTGTGGTGACTTGTAATAAATTGATTGAAATATCTGAGCTTCCATTTACTTATTAAGACCACAGCAATTTTTGAGTTTCCATGTACGAGGATGCTATTCAGGAATTATGAGGATTAAATGAAACAATATGTAGAGAAAATACAGAAAGCCAGTGTAAGCAAGAAGTTGTACTGGTGATTATTATTAGCTTTAGGGAAAGACATCAGTCCACTGTACTACTGTCTCTTTTTAGAATGGGCAGATGTTGTGTGAGACAGTGTATGTAAGGCCATAATCAAGGGAAGTAAAATTTTAACAACAGTGAAGGAATATAGTTTTATTATTTTTAGTTATGTTTATTTATTTTATTAGTACGTTTGTGGTACATGTTCACATTCTTTGTGGGAAATTGGTATATGTATGTAATACACACCCTCCCTAGCTGTAAGAAATGATAGGCTTCAACTTCTATCTCATCCTCCCTGTTATCTGATTTCAGAGGTTAAAGCAGAGGATGCTACTTGCATATCATTTTGATGCTGCAGTTCCTCCTTCAAGTAATTTTCCTCTGGCGGACAACTGAGAGCTATGCTGCAACAGTTCTTACACTCTAGAGATCCCACCCCACTTGCCTTGTCAAGGTCCAGGAGTCTTCATTTGTAACCCCAGGGAAAAGTAATTGGATTTCCAATAAGTAATTCCAATTTACCACTTCCAGTGCAACTCACTGCGAGAATAAGGAGATAAACACATATCTGTAGTGGCAGGAAACCAATGGTGTCCTAAGTCCAGTTAGAACAATGGCCAACTTGAACAGAGGCCTCAGCCAAGAGCCCAACTGGGTGTTATTAATTCATGAAGAGGGGCTCAGGGATAAGTGACTGTGAGAATGGTGGGCAGTACATGAATGTTGTGAGCTGGGCTAGGTGGGAGACATGATAGCACCTCTCCAATATCTATGTATAGAGAAAGGTATGCAGAAAGAGTAATCTTCGGAGGAAGTATCTTGTGTTTTGGGGTCAGTTCTTCAGCTTCAGTGTCTAGACTTCATGCCCTGAGATGTCACAGGTTCTTTCCTGAGTGTCAGTCTCAGCCAACAGTATGATGGCTTCACTTGGCCTAGCTCATGGATACTAGTTATAAACTATAGGCAGGGCATTACTGGCCTTTCAAATTGCTTTAAAGAGTACACATCAGCAGTCAGCACCTCGGCTAGATTTATTTGCATTGTGTAAAGTCAATTGAGGGGAAAAGGAAATATCCTAGCCAGGTCTGTAAATACCAATATATGGAATCAGGGCCAGGTTTAGCCAAAATGGGGATAAATGCTCTTTCCAGGAGAGCCTCCACAAACACTTCTGCAACTCTGTCTCATCTAGACTAACTTCAGGAATTGAGGATGCTTTCTATTAGGCATTTTTGGAGTGAACTCCACTCCATAGACAAGGAGGAGAATGACCACCTTGAGATTCTCTCACACATGCTCTTTCTCGACTTATCTTTGGATATGTCAGGTCCCTGCTTAGATTCCAGGCACTGCATAAATTTATCAGAAAGACATAAAAGAAATATCTACCTCCAAATCTAGAGGGAGCTGTCAGTCCAAAAAACAACGTAAACCCAGTATGGAGAGTAAATGAGTTTATTAAGGCTTACCTATATAGTGGTAGATAACTTTCAGGTTGCAGTACCATTTAAATCTTCATCTTTTGTTGCTAGGCTAATGAACACTAATTAGAATAGCAGAAGGAACAGTAGCATGAGAGTCCTTGGTAAAAGTGTGTACTCCATTCTCACCCTATGTTTATCAAGAAACTGCTGGTCTCAGTAAGCCCTGTCCAGCCTTGGTGGCAGATGGCCCAACTATGCTGTAGTTTGGCACAGCTTAAGAACTTGGTAGGGGATTAAGGGTACTGGACAACTAAACAGGGTCTCATCACAAGACAGAGTTACACTGATAGTCTTCTGAAGACACTAAACCCATCATTCCTATGAAGGGAACTGAAATGGCTGTGCAAGCCACATTTAGAATGGTTTTCTTTGTAGAATTAGATAAACTTCTACTTCCAGAGGTTAAGATTAGGCAAGAACTTTACCTTCTTGGAACCACTTGTGTCTTCAAGGGTAAAACCTTGTACCTGGGAGATACAAGTTTGTGGAGAATAGTAACAGTGTTTAATCAGATTCCTGTTTAGTGGCAATGCAGAATAAAAGATTATCCACATATTGAAGAAGGCTTCTGGGTAGCAATGGAAATGTGACCAACTTTTTAACCAGCACTCATCCAAATAAGTGGAGAGCATTTTCAATGTCCTGCCATAGAACCATCCAAGTTAATTGCTGGACTAATTGAGAGTCTGGGTCCTGCCAGGTGGAAGCAAAGAGAAACAGTGAATCAGGAAGTACAGGAATGCAGAAGGTGGTGTCCTTGAGTAAACCATGAGATTTTGTTGTTATTTGATTCAGCAGAATATGTATGAGGATTGGGCCTTATCGGATGTATGAGGATTACTGCCTTATTGCTTCTAAATCTTGTACTAGACAGTAACTCCCATCTGATTTCTTTACTTCCAAAATTGGAGTGTTGCATGAAGAATTATAACTTTGCAATAATCCAGTGTTTAAGAACTTGTTTATGGAGGCTGTAAACCTCATTTAGCTTCAGGCTTCAGGGGATCTTGGGGCCTCCTAGGGTATTTAGTGAGATCCTTAAGTTTGATGATAACAGGCATGGAATACTATTATCTTTACTTGATTTGGTATTCTAGGAGTCTCAAGAGATCCAGGAGTATTGAACAAAAACAAATGGCTTTAACTTTAGTCATTACATTTTCCTAATAGGATTTGATAGTTAAGTAATACCATAAAGGAATCTGTGAACAAATTGTCCTCAAATCAGCACACTGAGAAAGGAATAACTCCTGTTTTTTTGGTAATTTTTATTTTAAAGAAAATAAAACCAAGAGAAATAAAACAGAATAAAGCCAATCAAAACAAGCCAGTGTAAGTGACACAGAACTTCAAAACAATAGGAAATCAACAATGGTTACCATAATACCTCTTGTTGTCTTCAAAATAGCTGCAGATACCTTCAGACATAGTAAAAATTTAAACAAAACAGAACAGAATACAGCCAATAAAAACAACAAATACAATAAAGGACTTCAAAACAAGGCAATAGTAAATCCAAAACAGTTACCATAATACATTTGCCATCCTTGAAACAACAGTTCTACCATCGGATATGACAGTCCCTGACCATGTCTCCCAGCTTACTGCAGTGATGATAGACAAATGAGTTTCTTACCTCTAGGAGGGTTTTTTACTTTAGCCCCAAGTAGCAGAGATTGTACAGTGGGTTTAGCTATAAGCTGAGATTGACATCTATCTCTGGCGTGTTTTTGACCAATGATAGTCTCATCTCAGTTATTAAGAACCTTAAAAGCCACTTCTGTTAGCATGGAGTTAGATGTCCAAGGGCCTCAGTCCAGAGAGTGTAATTTCTGTCTCATACTGGGCCTGGCTGACTAATAAACTTCCCTTAGTGGATTTCAGATTTAGATTGGTATATTGCTTCATGGCTTCACCTAGCAGGATTGGAAGAGGGCAAGATTTTCAATGGGCTTGGGATAATTTCCTGAAGGTTATTACAATGAACCAGTTTTATAGTGGCCTTTTCATTCCATGAATGAGGCATCATTGTGATTTTATCTTGAGACCTTGCCTTCTTCAAGTGTGCCTCCAGCCACAGTTTTTGATATGTTCTCATCTTTTTCACTGACTTCTTGAAGGGCCTCTCCCAGTCTGACTGCCTATTAATATCTACCTAACTTAGCTGCCTTTAATATTATGATTGTAGTGATTAATTTCCTTTACTATCATGAAAGTAAAGCTGTTTGCTTTGATATCTTTTATCTATAGATGAAATATAATTTGTTCCTATATATTTCTAAGTGACTTTTTGCTTTTTTATTGTTTATCATCAATTGTGGGGAATCTTATTCTTAATATGTAAATATATTTCTGGAATGTAAAGATAAAAAAGAATAAGGAAAAAAGTGGTACTGATCAAGGCATGTCAGGTAGCTAGACTATCTAATGTTTGTAGCTCGTAAGGTGAAAACTTTGTTATGCTACAAACTCACCATTCAGTTGCAATATAGCCTTTAAAAAATAACGGTATAATAACCAGGATTCCCCACAGTAGAATTGTACATTGCTTGCTAAGAAAAGCCCTAATTCTGCGAGTTACATCACAGGGACCAATAGAAAGAATAGTATTGCTAATAGTAGAATCAAATGTTGAGGGTTTCCTACTATTTTCAGTGAAGGGCAGAGGTTTGGTCACTTTTAAGGTATTTATCTTCACTGGTCCATTTATTATTAACTCTCCACAAAAATGTTTTCTAATTCAATGCCTTTAAGCATATTTAACACATTTCTCAAAGTTTTTGCATTTTAAAGTACAGCATATCAACTTTAACAATTTCTTGAGCAAATTTGAACTGTATGAACAAAATCAGATATGCATAGACAGGAAGATACGTAGCTATTTATAGCTTTCAGAATACATTTTTTTGTCTAATTGTGGTAAAGAAACATATTGCTCTATAAGGAAACAATTTTTTTGGCAAGATAGTTTCATTTATTTATCAGAAAGTCTGTGATCTGAAAGTAATTCATGCTGCTAAATGTTTCTTAAAGACATTGAACATAAATACTTTGCTTCTTTAATGTTTTAAAAAGCTCTTTGACCCCCAAGAGTGGACTTCCTAGAACCCAAATTGTGGCAGAGTGGCTTGGAGAAGGAGAATCATGGTCTCATAGTGATGGCGAGGACCTGTGCTGATCCAGGATGCAAAGCACAACAAGGGGGCCCAAGTCTCTGCTGGTGGGACCCGAAGCACGTGATGCCTGCTGGGGCTTGTTTCTCCAGGCTCTCCCCGCCAGTCTCTGCAGCTGCGCAGTGTCCTACACTGGTTGCCAGGTACAGGTTCAATCCCAGACAGAATTCTGAGAGTTCTTAAAATTAGTGGTGGAGGCAACTGCGGAAGCAGCCTTACTCCACCGACAAAGCTCCTCAGCAGTACTACAGGCAGTTCCAGGAAGTAGTAAGAAGGGTTGCGGAAACATTGCCTCCATAAGGTGACCAGACCCTAATTCCTTTGTTTTAGCATGAGACTTAGTGATATATACAGCTTCTGTTGATCATTTTGTAGTTCTACTTTTATAGAGTTTTCCATCAGCCAAAAGCTGGCTTGATGTGAGAAGGAAACAAACAAACAAACAAACCACCCCCAAACAAAAAAACAAAAACCTTACTTTTGTAAAGGTTTTGGTACTAACTCAACAAAATTATAAACTATTTGAAAACCTCAGCCTTGTTCAAAACCAGCCTTATAGTGACTTCTAAAGTATCCTTGCCTTGAGGAGAAGTCAACAGAAGCACAAAGTGGGAGGTAGCTGATGAGAAGGTGGACAGATACAGATACAGTCTTTCTACTCAGAGAGAAGAAGAAAAATCAAAGAAGAGAAATCTAAGGATTCTCAGCAGCAGGAATTGAGGGTGGCAGATATTTCCAAAGAATACAGTCCCTACCAGAACAGTCAAAATCTCTCACATCATAAGTAGATGAAGTCAAAGTAATCTTATTTTCAATCAACAAATAATAACTTGAGGGAGCAATAACAGATGGTTTGAATAAATATTTCCAACTTCAGGAAAGCCAGATGCAGCTTCTACAAAAAGCTAAAGTGTGAGAAGGACAAGTGAGTAAAATGAATGAATAGAAAATAACATTCAAAACTTCAAGTTACAAACAGAATGAATTCTACCTGAGAAAGAAAATTGTTTCAAGTCTCTGAGCACTTGCTTAACACCAAAGACTGGGCTATGGTGCTTGGAGAAGACATAACAGAGAATGATAATTTGAAAAAAAAATAAAGTGAATCAGAAAATGGTCCTTCTTAGATCAGCCAAAAGGAACTTTGGAGAAACTGGTCCATGGTGCTAATCTAAATGCATCTAAAACAGTTGCAACAGAAAAAAATTAACCAAAAACAGAGTTTAAATCTTGATTTTTGGGAAAAGATCCTTACATACATGGTGTTGCATATAGTACATTTGGCAGAAAGCGTTGCCGGGATGGTCTCTCACTACTCGATCAGCCTGCATCTTCAAGGATACCTTTTAGCTCTCTTCTGTTGGAGTAGCCACTCAGACTCCTACTTTGTTTCTAGGTGGAGGAAAAAGAGGATCAAGAGGGTTCCAGAGTCCTCTGGAACCTCAGGATAACAATCAGAGAGAAGACTCCAAGTGTGAGTGGTTAACTGATCCTCAAAGACTAGCACCTTCTGTCTGACACTGGGTTCTCATTATCTATATCACAACAGGACAAGAGAACGACCATCCCTCCATTAAACAAACCAGACCCACATCTTTCTCTACAAAGGCAAGTCAGATTTCACTGTAATGCAGATAGACCATCTGGACCAGTAAAATTCATAATCATCAGTATGCCTTCTTTGGCCAGAGTGGACAGGCCAATACCTTCAGAAATGGAACGCAGTAGAGATGATACCACAGAAGATCTTGTTAGTTCAAATATGCCTTATTCATCTTTCCCAGCTAAAAGCAAAGTGCTTGGGTTTTGCTCTCTGCCCTCTTCTCCAGGTGGAAGACAAGCCTTTCTAATCCATCCAGAGAGCCAGGTTATGAGAAGAGAATCTACTTTTCTTCCACTTTAGCTGAGAAATATAGATGGAGCATCTTGAGATTATTTTCCACCAAGGCATTTTCTCAATTCATGTCCTGTCTTCCCAATGAGGAACATCTGCAGTGGGATTTACTCAGTAGCTTCCTCCTAAAGCTGGGTTTCCTCTCCACCCCCATGTTCTGAAAGGAGAGGACCAGCCCATTCAGGGTCAACTCCATCTTTTAGGGAGCTCACTGCTGAACACTTGAACCTCAAGAAACCTGTCCACATTTTTGATCTCTCCTGAAGAGTAATTTTGACAGAGCTCTCATTTTCAGTTTAAGCAAGTGCTACCACTTGTGACCATAATTTTTCTCAAGTTGAAGTTTTAAAAAAATTTTTATTTAAAGAGTAAAAAAGGCAAAACAGAAAAAGGGGTAGAAACAGAATTTCAGAAAAAAATAAGCAGTAATAAATCACTAGTTGATAAATTACATATTGTCTTCTTAGACATAGTTGTTAAATTTATAGAATTAAAGCATGCAAAGTGGACATTCAAACAGTGAAACTACAAAGAAGTTCAATGATCCAGTAAAAACTTAGCAACATAGTTATCAATCCTACACACTTATACATGCAGCCATATCCTCTAGAGCACTTTCCTTTCTTCTTTTTACTTTTTAAGTCCATTATCTGTTTAGTTATATACTGTTTTAGGTTGCTCAGTACTTCACTGACTTGTTTTGTTGTTATTTACTTTTTAATCACCTTATATAATTCTGTTGCCTTGTTTTTCAGTTTCTCCTCATCCATGCTCCATGGATTGGCTTTGGTGGAGTTGGGAGACTTTTGGAGGTATTTTGTTACTTTGTTATCTATTTTTTTTGAAGGTAGCAAAATACAGCAGACAAGACAGAACAAACCCATGCAACCCCAGTGCAGTGAAACTACCACAGAACCTCACAGCAGGTCACCAGGACAAGAGCAATGGGCACAATAGTACAGCCCATTCTGTTCACATTAGCTGTCCTTTCAATCAGGTAGAGGAAAATGGAAGGAAATATCACACTTATAAAAACAGAATATTGAATAAAGCAGTACCATTAATCAAAACTGAGCAAATCAGTGATAAAAATATTTGCCTTCAAAGAGATGGTAGAAAGAAATCCCCCTTACTTGCCACACTGCATACATTCATCCTCCCAAGAGATACTCAGACCGCCAGTGCCGACTTGCTAACAGGGAGTGGGGGTGGGGTGGGGATATGGATTGATGTCTGATCCTTAGCCTGCGCACTGGCAGGCTCCCAGCTGCATACCTGGGTGGCGAGTAGGCCTGTTCTGCTAGTGCCTAAAGTTCCAACATTATGCAGAGCTCAGGAATTACTAATAGACCTTGCCCTGGTGTACCGGCAGCTTGCTAGGTCCCCAGCTGCTTACCAGGGTGGCGAGTAGGCTGCCTCTTTCTCAAGTTGAAGTTTTGATGCATCTAAAATTCTCAGGAATAGAATTCTGAAATAAAGATCATTTAAATATAAAAAATTATATGCTTAAATTATGCTTATATCAACTGTTAGTTAATTAAAATAAAGTTCGTATTTTATTGTGTGCAGAGACAGTTGTCCAATGCAACTCTCATTTTGCCTTTGTGTGGGTGAGAAGAGTTCCAAGGACAACCAATTTGATTTCATTTTGTGGTCTCAATTATAATGTTCACTTTATTAGTTGGACTCTAGAAAAATAATACCTAAGAAGGATAAGTAAAGTAGATGAATTCAAATAACCTTCTGCCTTGCATCACTGGGATTTTCTCTGTGTAGTTTTTATGCCTCTGGGAAACATCCTGAGCTCAAAGCTGTTCATGCCAAGTGTAGTAAGAGCTGGCAAGACTCTTTGACTCCTTTTGGGTCTTTAGGGACCAGGAGAATAAGATTAAGGTTGTATAACTAGATTGTAAGATTTTTATGGGAAATGTAAGATGTAAGAATTGTCATCAATAAATATGGTTTTGGGAACAAGATATCCTCAGCTTCGGCCCCTCCCATGTATAAAATAAAATACCCATGTCCAGAAAAACAAGCTCAACCATCCCTTGAGATTGCATTCTATGGCAGTTTTCAATTCTGTACTGTAAAAGATGATTGGTCTAAAAATACTAGCATCACAAAATAGATAGCATTTGTTTAAATTTATGGACAGTATAATTGTGTTTTGCTTAACTTAAAAAATTCTTTTTTAATCGGTACCAGGGATTGAACTTGTGACCACGTGCTTGCAAGGCAGGCTCTTATGCTGCTGAGCTAAATCCCCAGCCCCAACTTTTAAAAAATTTAAAAAAAATTTTTATTTTAAAGTGGATAAAACAGAATAAAACCAATCAAAACAACCAGTGTAAGAGGTACAGAACTTCAAAACATTACTATTATCAACAATAGTTACCATCTCATGCCTTTTGATGTCTTCAAAATAGCTGCAGATAACTTTGGACATAGTAAAAATCAAACAGAACAGAATAGAACAGGAACAGTAAAAACAAAACAATGAATGCAATAAAGGGCTTCAAACCAAGCCACTAGTAAATCCAAAATTGCTACCATAATATTTCTTGCTACATTTGAAATAGCTACTCCTTACCACTGGATTTGATATAATCAAACAAAACAAAAGAGAATAAAACTCAACCTAACAAAACAATGGAAACAGTATAGGACCTCAAAATAAGACTATATGGAATCAAAAATGGCCACAACCCTCAGAAGGAGATCCCTCCTAGGTGCTGCACTGTGTGCCACTGCCCTCTGAACCTATGATCAGACCACTGGCCCTAGCCCGACAATGTCAGTGAAACTCCAAAGCACCACAGGCATCCAATTGCACTTTATCTCCATAGCTATCATCACACCCTGTGCTTCTCCAAATAAGCCAGTCACCCACGGTGGTGGTGGGGGGTTGGTACTTCTTGTATTGCCAGCCTGTGCTCTGGAAGGGGCTGGGGTCTGACTTTTCCCAATACAATGGCAGCCTATGTGTGGAGCTGGTTCCCAGGCTGGGCTTGTTTGCTAGCGTGCTTTTGTTCTCTCTCCCCCAGTCTGTGAATGGTGCTGTCTCACGATGAGGGCCTGGAGTTTCTCTTTTCCTGGTCTGGTGGCAGCTGGTGCATAGTGCTGGTTCCCAGGCTCTTGCTTAACTTTTTTTTAAAAGTAAAAAATTACTGTTTAGTTTTTACCAGAGGTTAGCTAAGATATGTTGAAATTTATGATGCTTGCCCTATTTAAAATTCTCAAAAGAGTTTTGATGTAAAAAATAAAAACACAACGTGGCAGTTTAAGAATAGGTTAATAATGTAATAAAATATATTTTTTCTTAGGTGAATATTTCAGTATCTAAGCTAGGATGCATCCAAATTTTAAAAATATTTAGGAACAAATATTTGAATTGAGAAAAAATGAGTAACTTATAAGAATATGGAATCTGGGATCTCCAGCTGTCAAAACTGTTCAATAATAATAAGAAAATATAAAGTAGCGAGGAGGACATTAAAACCAGGTAAAATAAAATCTAAATTTTATTAGTCCGTATAAAAAAATCAAATGACTTAAGGGAAATGCACTTCCAGTGATATGAAGAGAAGATAGGGGCTTGAAATGAAGTCTCTAAGTAACTACCCTGAGCTAAAATGCAGGAACACTTTCCTAAATGATTTCATGCAGCCTATGACTGACGCTGGATGCACCTACTTTCTCCCAGCATTCTCTTTGGTACAGAATTCAGCCTCTAAAAAGAAGCAGTAGCAAGAGGTGCTGCACACATGGAATCCCACACTCCACAGAGCAGGGCCTCGACCAATCAAAGAAACAGCTATAGAGCACCAGCCTAGCAATAGACGTGGGTTCAGGATGAAGATCGACCTCGAGTAGATAGTTACCAGATCCACCGTGTGCAGAAAGTTAAAACTGCAGTTTAAACTGTGTTGAAAGGGTGGTTTCCGTTGTGTTCTTGGTTCAGTGGCCTCTGAGTGTTCAACACAAAATTTGTAAGGCATTTTCCATAGCTGGATTGCAGGCCAACTGTCTGGATTTTAAAATAGACGAATGTTAAAAACTGAGACCAAAAAATGTGAAACTAAAAGCAGTACAGTATGTGCACATGTGTGGACATACATAGATACAGACAGAACCAGGTATTAGGCTGGGCCAGAGGCGTCTCTCATCCCTCCCTTTGGGGTTTAGGGGCCCGCACCTTTCTCTGTAAGATGAGCCCCGCGCACCTCCCCAGACCACCGCGCGGGGGCGCCCGCTCACCCAAAACCCACAGTGTGAGACCACCGGAGAGGCAGGCAGCACCACTCCCACCAGCTCTGAAATTAAATCTAAGCATATGAAGACACTGGACACAATGTAAAACACGGAATCCACAGATCAAGGGGTATTTTGTCTTTTAAACACTAGGTGGCTAATTTTAGAGCTAATGTTACATGCCGACAAGAAGGTAGAGGGGAAGGTTATGCGCCATGATGGGACCCCGTCTTAGTGGTTGGAGAGTTTATCTAGCATGTGCGAACCCCGGATCCTCAGCCCTGCAAAAGAAAAAGAAAATTCCTGATTGTTTATGGGTGTGTCGTGTTTTTGCTTTGTATTCATGGGGTTCGTCCACCAGCGAGGAGGATAAATACTGAAGTCAGTCTGTGGACATCATCGGTTCCACACTGTCCTATCTGTACACGAGGGTATATTGAGAGATTCTGCTTAAAAGCACTACTGAAATCAAGGTAATATACCAGCTAAGTATTCTGATATATCAGTGTAGTAATTTACCCAAAATAAAAGTACATCAAGTGTTAACAAGAAAATGCTCCCTATACCCTGACCTATTGTGACGGGTCACGTTTTTCAGAGTAGACCACTTCAGTTATTCTATCTTCAAGTTTACTGCTGCACTTTTACTATATAGTAACTAAAAAATTCATACAGTGTGCCTTTCTAGAATTTTCATTAGAATATATATACGTAGAGATATATGATTTCCTTCCATTCATTATGAGAGGTTTTAAAATTTTCTTCATTTTTACTTTTGGATAAAGTTATACTACTCTAAAAATCCATGTTGTCCATTCTCCAACATGTGGGCCACTTGGATTTAATTTCCATACTGATTACCTTTCCTTTTGAGTTGTTCCATCTTAATATCTTATATAATTGGACTATATTCTGAATTACAGAAATGGGAGATTTTGACTTGTTTCTCTGAAGACTTTCAGTTTTTTTTGGTAGGCAGTTTATCTGGTTAACCACCTTCCCTGAATTCCTTCTCCTTGCAACGGGCAACAGACAAAACCTACCTTCAGTGCTTGTGGTTTTAGTTGGGGTTTTCTGTCAGTGCCCTGTGCGCAGAGTTTGAGGATCAGTTGGAGAATTGAGCAATGCGGTCCCTTGTTGTAACTCTCTCTTTGTCAGGGCTTCGTCCTCAGATTCCAGATGCTATGGTCACTCTGAACTTCTTCCTCTGAGTCCTTACTTCTTAGATTTTGGCTTTTATATGAATTTTCATAACTTGAGTGGTAGAGCCTGAAGCTTGCCCTAAGGTATTAAAAACATAATTCTCTTTTCAATAAGGCTAAGTTCCTCCATTTCTGGTCATTCTCCATTACTTTCAGAAAATGTAAAAATAATTTTTGTTTAGAGTTTGATTTTTTTGGCGAGTTCGTTTGCCTAATAAATTTATTCACATGTTCTGCTCATCTTGACTCCTTGCTCTCTCCTCTCGAAATCAACTAACTAGGCTCTTTTAGATATAGATACAAAACTCTGCTGGCATCTTAAAGAGGTAAAGGGAGCAATCATTGAAACAAATAATTATACTCCTATATCTTGAAATATGCTTCAACTCATAAAATGGACTCACTAAACCAGATAGCTCAGTATCTATCCAAAATAACAATGTGGAGATCATACCCACAGTGTAGATCAGTGGTGAACCTATGGAATGGGCTACAATGAAATGTTTGTCATCAAAAACTTTAAAAGATTCATCACCATGGGTGTAGACTGATCATTCTATGGTGTATCTTTAACTCTTATTGCATGAATTACATGTCTAAAATTATTAAAATTCTTTATGACTGAAAAACATATTAAAATATGCTACCTGTCTCAGTTATTTTTCTCTCATTGCAGAGACAAATACTCAACACCCAAAGTTAAAGGAGGAAAGGGTTATTTAGCTCACAGTTTGTAAAAGTTTCAGTCCACAATCCACTGGTTCCAAGGTAGAAAGACACATGGCTGAGAACCATCACAGTAGAGAAGAGTTCATGGCACCACAAGATAGCAAAAACAGCAAGGGAGGAGACAAGACCTTTTCTGCCCCATACATTATATGCAGTGTAAGGCTACCAGTCCTAGGGCAGGTATAGCACTCACACTCTTTATCCTAGCTAGAACTACACCAAACCAATCAGTGGACTGATACACTAATCACACACTTATTATCCCAGCATCACATATTCTATAATCAGCCATCTCTGAAAAATTCCTATGTAGGTAGTGGCTGAAGCTGGAGATTGACCACGTGTGGGGCTGAAACAAGGCCATCCCTGAGAACACAGAAGTCCAAATCAAGATGTGTAAGCAAGTTTGTTTTAGCTCCAAAAAGGCAAGGTGCCCAGGCCAGCAAGGCAAACAAGTTGCTAGGTAGAGGGGCTGAAATTGGCATCATCCTTCTGAGCTTATAAATAAATAAATGTGCTATGGTGGTTGAGCTGTTCCTTTTCTCCCATCAGCAGAGAGGGCTCCATCTGACCCCAGATTTCATCTCTTTTCTTTATTTTTCCATCCTCTTGCCATCTTTCTCCCTAGGAACTTTGAAAGCTGTGCTCGTGCATGGCACCCCATGACTACATGAGGCTTTGGAGAGATATCCAGACATAAACCAGAACACTATCTTCATACCACATATTATTAGTCAAATTATTATGATGTGATAGTTTTCATGCTGAGGTAAAAAACACTAGAAATGGCTTTTTTTCCATGGTATTTTTCGTTTTTTGGTTTTTGATACTGGAACTCAAACTCATGACCTTGTGCTTGGGTCTTTTTATCTTGTGGTGTTTGTCAAGCCTGATCTGAGTGAGACCTTTGTGCTGCCCTCTACAAACCATAGGAATCTAGGATGCTTTAAGCATCTAGGATGCTTAAACAGACATTTAGAACCAGACCTGAAGTCTCCCTGGAAGATCTAGCTTTATACATACACCTGTGATGATTGTCCTTGCAATTTTGACCTCAAATATTCCAACAGATTCCTTGAAACTATGACTCCTAGCCCCATATCCCAAATACACTTAGCCTTCCCTCCAGGTATTTGCTGATACGACTCCAGTTTCAACCTGGCTGTACATAGGTGGAATCAAATGTTCTTTCTCATAATCTCAATTTCTGGATTGTTTCCTCCATGCTGTTAATTAATATGTGGTACCATGACTTGGATATTATAGGAGGTCCCTCTTCAGAGGGTATCTCACTATCTCAAGGCTTTTTCCACTGAGGTCACCTGGTGACATTGATTCTGGATTTTGTTCCACTGCTCCAAGAAGCTCCCCAGCTTTTGCCATGCTAACTACTTCAGATTTGGTAAATTCTCCCTCCCCTTCCTGGGCTTCTAACACTTTCTGTGCCCTAAGACTCCCCTCATCCCCACCACTGCAGCCACCTTAGCTCTGTATCTTTAACCCTCTCTATGCCTGTTCTTTCTCTCTGCAGCTGCTCCCTGGTTCTATTTCTCTACCGCCTACTTCCTTTGGATGGAGAAAGGCTCACTTCTCCGTGCCTTTAAACCTAGTGCTAGTCACAGATGCTTTCTGGGGAGACTGATTCCCCCGGGTGAATGATCAGCTGTGGTGATGACTGCATTTCTCACTCAGCCATATTCCTTTACAGCCTTGGGTACAACTGAAAACATTCAGTACAGGCCCTGGTGGTGCTCCTATTTTGTCTTGCCTAGTGTGGCAATTACCTCTCTCTGGTCCTTATGGGGAACCTTCATCTTTGTATGCCCCTTTTCTCCCCCTTAGCCTGCCTCTTAAAAAAAATATCTGAAACATCTCTGTCTCCAACTCACTCTGAAGCCCAAGCATACATTTTTCTGTGACACTACATGGCCAGGCGGCAAACTGGAAAATGGTTTAAGGTGGCCAGAAAATGGAACTTTGGATCCCTCCATTCTGTGGGATTTAGACAATACTGATAGAGGCTAAAAAAAGTGGTCAGAAATCCACTATGTACAGGCATTCTTTACACTCCACAATAGTCTCACTTTGTGCACTTCATGTGATCCCTCTCAAATTCTTTCTTTCCCATCTACACTCGCTTCATGCACTCCTCTGAAAACAGATCCAACTGATCTTGCTCCTCCTGACATCCTGGACTAATATAAATGTGATCCATAGCTCCACTCTTTCTTCAGAAGAGTGGGAATGAGTGATCTTTCTGGATCAAACCTATGGGGGCAAAAAACATCTTCTTCAGGTGAATCTTCGGGTAGGCACTACAGCTGTGCCCCAGGAAAGACCCTAACTGGAACTATCAGGCGGAACCTGAGGACATAGGAAGGTGAGCTTATATAGTTTCTTACTTACCAGAAAGACTGAAGAGTGGGCCATAAGACAGTTAATTTTGATAAGCTAAAGGAAACCGCTCAGAACAGACATGAGAATCCAGCTCAGTTTATGTCTCCCTTGGTTGCTGCCTGAAAAGCAAACATTTTTTAGCTGCATAGGTAAGCTTCTGCTGAAAGAAACTGCCAGGCTGGACCAGACCCCCAGTCCACAGCTAACAGCATTTTTAAGGCCTTTATGCTCAAGGATGTCCCTCCAGGGCCATGCTTCAAATGCTTCAGAAGTCCACAGCCTGGGATTCCCCCTAAGCTGGGTTCTTCCTGGGGGGGTCCCTATGGGATGTAGGATTGCCCAGTAACCCCTTGACCAGCTTCTTCTCATAGCTCCTTGACCTGGCCACTGAAGACTGACTAGGCTTGAAACCTGCAGAGGCCCCCTGGAACACTTCTGACCCAGCTTTATGGGAACTGCATCCTATTGTTTCTTGCCTACTGTGACAGTCTTTTAATTCCTGTCAACTCTCTTTTCAACACCTCCATTCTCCCAGTATGAAAGGCAGATGGTCTTACAGGCTGGTATAAGATCTCGGTGCTATTGATCACCATGGTGATCAATATACCCCATGGTGCCAAGCCCTTATACTCAGTTATCTTCTAACCTCCAATCTATCACTCATTACTGTCTTAGATTTAAAAGATGCCTTCTTTACTATTCCCTTGCATCCCTCCTCACAGCCTCTCTTTGCCTTCGCTTGGACAGACCTGGACACTTATGTGTGTCAACAGTTAACTGGCTGGTCCGGCCCCAGGTTTTCCGGGACAGCCCCTCTACCTCAGTCAGGCCCTTGCGCATGGTTTGCTTTCCCTTCATCCCTCCTCCCCTCACTTTATACAGTATGTAGCCGACCTCCTTCTCTGCAGCCCTTCTATGAGTCATCCTGCAAGAACTCTTACTATTGAGCATCTAGACTTTAAGGGATATCGTGTCTCTCCCTCTAAGGCCCAAACCTCTTCCCTGTCCATTGCTTATCTAAAAATCATTCTCACAAACATACCTGAGCCATACATCCAGGTCATGTGTGTTTGATCTCCCAGATCCCAACTCCTGCTGCCACACAGCAGCACCTCTCCTTTCTTAGCATAGGATCTTTTGCCTATGGGTTTCCAGCTTTGCCTTCCTCACCAAATGTCTCCATACAAAGGGAGAGACCCCATCCAATCTTCATACAAACCCATTGAATCTTCACACAGCTGAACACAGGGGATATAGGGCAGGAGTTCTGTCACAGGGTGAAAGCCCATGCCCTCTTTTGTTCCTGTCCTAACATCTTGGCCCCACTGTTTCAGGTTGGTTGCTGTGCCTGTGTGCTGCTGCAGGACAGTGCTGACTCTCTTAGGGTCACTTAGAAAAACTAGATATGCTCCCTTCACTCTCTAATCCTCCCACAATCTTCAGGGGCTCAGGTCTTCCATTGACTTCTCACATTTTTTCTCTATCCCTTGCTTTCTTCAGCTTTATGTGCTTTTCATAGAAACTCCCATGGTTACCAATGCCCTGGGCCCTGACTTTAACTCAGCCTTTCTATTCATTAACCTGCATTCCCTTAAAGGGCCAAAGCCACACAATTTTATGTTTCTAATTCACTTAGCAATCTCTTCTTCCCCACACATCTCTGTTCTACCCATTCCCAATCCTGACTGCACCTGATTCATCATTGGAAGTTCATATAAGCCTACCCCCAACTCCTTTGCCAGAACAGGGTACGTTATTGTCTCTCAGGATTCTATCATAGAAGTTGAAGCCTTCCCCTATCCACCACTTATTAGTAAGCTGAATCAGTTGTGGTGATCTATGGCTTCATACTAGCTAAGCTTGCAAGTTAGTATCTGTACAGATTCAAGGTACACATTCCATATATTATATGATATATGTTACCTGGGAAGAAAGAGGATTTATCACCTCCCAAGGGTCTTCAATCATTAATGCTCCACTCATTAAAGCTTTTCTTCAGGTTTCCCTATTGCTGACATGGACGGGAATGTTTCACCACAGAGGACACCAGAGACTTTCAGACCCCATAGCTTCTGGAAAAGCCTTTGCAAAGAAGACTGCTAAACAGGCAGCTGGTCTCTCCTACCACAGCCTTAAGAGTCAGAATTTTGTCTTTTTGGCATAACTCCAGCCTACTCACCTTCAGAATGCCAAGAATACCAAGACCTTCCCACCAAAGAAGGATGGTTCCTAAGTCACAGAAAATTCCTCCTTCCCACCTCACAGGCCTTGCCAGTCTCTCATCCTTTCATGATAGTTTCTATGCAGGTTTCAGACCCTTAACTAGGTTGCTTGAACCTCTTATTTGCTTTCTGTCTTGGAAAACTCTTCTTAAAACTATCACTGCTTAATGCTCCGTCTGCCACATGACCTACCTCACAGTTTTCTGAGGCCCCACGCCTTTCCTACTTCCCAAGTGTAAGGCTTCTGCCCAACTCCAGACTGGCAGACTGATTTCACCCACATGCCATGAGTGTGGAAGTTAAGATACCTCCTGGTTTGGATAGACTGAACATGTAGAAGCTTTCCCCACAGCCTCAGAGAAAGCTTCAGCTGTTTCCCACTGTCATTTAGCTGATATAACTCCAAGGTTTGCTCTCCCTACCACACTTCAATCAGATAACAGCCCAGCTTTTATTAGTCAGATTATTCAATATGTGTCTGAGGCACTAAGATCCAGTGGAGTTTACATACCCCCTATCAACCTCATTCCTCTAGTAAGGTAGATAGAGCTAACAGTCTATAGCCTCCTTAAGGCCCGTCTCAGTAATCTTATGCTTCACCTCCACAAGCCTGGGTTTCCCTCCTCCAAACTGCTCTTCTCAGAAATAGTGCTACCCCTGGATAACCCCTCAGATACAACCTTTTTGACCTTTCTGCTTGGGCCAGATCTCAGCCCAGATACCAGTCCCATTGGAGACTACATCCTAGTGCTGCGAGTCCAAAGAAGAGATACAACATGCTGTTAATCTGCTTTCTCCTGACACTCACCCTCCTGAGGATAACCTGGATAATAAATTGGTTCTGACTGAAGATTGAACTCCTGATTCTTCCAGACAAAGTGGAAGGGACCCTGCAGAATCATCTATAGCACTCCAATAGCTGTTCATCTGCAAGACACCCTGCAGTGGATTCACTGCTCCAGAATAAAGCTGTGCTTTGCCAACAATTTGCCTGATCCCTCCGATTCATGGAGGTCATAAGTAATCTCCCCACATCTCTCAACCTGACCAGAATCCCAGAAAATACCTAAATGCCCTGCCATTCTCTATCCTGTCGCTTCACCTATTTATTCAATCAGTTTATGCTGATCTGACCTGGTTTCATCTTCAAACATCTGCTCTTGAGTCTTTCTATGCCTGGATAGAAGATCTCCTTTACTAGGCCACTCTGTGTGATTTCTCTCCCAAAGACGTTCCATTGTTTCCCTTTTTTCGTGCTCTTTTCCTATTTAGTGAATAGAGAAGATCTGAAATGTCCTCCATTTTTATTATGTGTTTTTCTGTGGGTTTTACTCTTGATTCTCCTGGTGCTCCGGCTCAGTTGTCTTTACCTCAGTGATGGGATCATTTCCTTGTGTTCACATTAGTTTTCACTGTTGTTAGACCCCTCCCATCTCTGTACCTATGCTATGAGCTTTGGCCTGTCCTTCTTCCTCTCACCATACCCTGCAGTTGCTCTCCCACAGCTTCGCCCTAAGGTCCCCACTTATCTTTACAAAGCTTTATTGTTAACTCATTCCTCGCTGAATCACTCTAGTCCTGCTTAACCAAAGATGGCTGGCTTTGTATTTCTATGTCTATAGCAACCCAAATGGCCATTTCAGTCCTTCCTTAGCTTTGGGTCTTTACCAACCTCATACAGCACCCTCAACATGAAATGAAGATTCCACTCCAGTTCCTCAACAAAATGTCCACAGCCACTTCCCCTACCACTAACAAGACAGAAAACTTCCAGGCAGAATGCATAGCCTGACTCCTCCGGTCCTATTTAGTTAACACTTCTGCCTATGAAAGCTCAACTAAACCTATACATGGACCCATAAACACCGATACTACTCTGATCTCCCAAACCTCTGTTTACATTCAGTATAATATGTCCTTTGGTACCTTAATAGGACATCTAGTCCCCCATTGATGTCACCATATGTTACTGTAACTGGCCTCCTATGATCATGCCAGCTACTGGGCCACTCAGGTGTTCCATTCACTTAGCTGGTCTGCTTTTCCTGTCCTCCCAAGGTGGTGACTATTTCATTGTTCCATGGACTCATCATCAATCTCCCATTTACTCCAACTGTCTTTTTTCACATAGCTTTGGTGGTTCTTTACAATGGCACCTAATAAATACCAAAAGATTCTTCTTACACTGGTAAAACAGAACAGTAGGCATCAGTCAAATGCTGTGTCAGGGACACTTCCAGCCCTTGACAGGTGCTGCCTTAGCAGGCACCCTGGGCATCTGGGAAAGACAGAATAAAAAGTCACACACCTCTTTAACATTCATGACAAAAATTTACCCAGTCAAAGTGTTTTCTTCTTACTTACTTGTGCCTTCCTACTAATTGGACTGCTACTTGCACATTGACACATCTCATCCCCAAGATAGACATTGCCTCAGGGAACCAGAGTCCGCCTGTTACCATTAAAACCCAGGTCTGACAATGTAGAGCCATACACTTAATACCCCTGCTTATGGGTTTGGTATTACTGCTGCTACCGGGTCAGGTCTGACTCTCTCTGTGACATCCTATCACTCTACCAAGATCTTTCTTGACAAGTAGCTGACTCCATCTTCACCTTACAAAACCAGACAGACTTCCTGGCAGCAATGACTCTTTAATAAAAACTGTAGAGGTTTAGATCTCCTCACTGTGGAGAAAGGTGGGTTATGTGCCTTTCTTGGAGAATAATGTTGCTTTTATACCAGTCAGGCAAAGTATGGGACATGGCCAAAAGACTGACAGAAAAGTCTTCAGAACTTAATCACTCTCCTACTCTTGGACTAATGTTTGCGGCTGGGCTTCCTGGCTTCTTCCACTGGCTATACCTTTTATCTGTATTACCCACCTCCTTCTCTTTGAGGCATGTCTCCTCAGACTTTTCTCTCAGTTTTTACAGGATTGTGTACCAGCAATTACCAACAGACAATTTCTGGCTCTGACTTCTCCTTGATACAGTCCTGTTCTCCTAAATTTTTCTCCCAATTAGGCTCCCATGCCAACCCATTTGTCATGCTTGAAGTAGCTCTGAGAAACTCTGCTTTCTCTCTCACACACACTCTGTATATAACAACAAAAATATGGGAATGTCAAGGATGCCATGAAAGAGACCTTCATTATGCCCTCTACAAACAACAGGAAGCCAGGCTTTGCTCAGAAAACAAGAATTGATGGTCATAAGGAAACATTGGACAGGGCCTGCACTCTCCCTGATGCTGGAAGATGCAGCTTTGTATGTACACCTGTGCTGATTGTTTTTGTAGTTTTGACCTCAAACATTCCATATAGATTCCTCGGGACTATGACCCCTCAACCCCAAACCCTGTATGTCTCCCCTGAAGGTGTTTGCTGATATTTGATTTCAGCTTGTAGACAGAATTAAATATAGCGTTTCCCATAGTCTTGGTCTCTAGGCATTTCCTTACATGCAGTTAATTAATATTATTGTCATAACTAATACTATTCATCTAAGTTCAATAAGTGTGAACTCCAATATAATTTCTTTAGGGTTGAAAATGTTGAAATGCTTTTTGTTCAATGAAGAGTTTAAAAAAATGAAGCCAGAATGATATTTTGAGGTTAAAGCAGATTTTCCTTTCTGAATTTTCATGTCTATAGCATAGTGG
The DNA here is from genome assembly GCA_004027455.1 of Hydrochoerus hydrochaeris. NCBI lineage: Eukaryota > Metazoa > Chordata > Mammalia > Rodentia > Hydrochaeridae > Hydrochoerus > Hydrochoerus hydrochaeris. The sequence continues at coordinate 23,901 of PVLA01001958.1, read as the reverse complement.
AACAAAATCTTTGGCACTATTTTCTGTTTAATTTCATGCCAATTGGAAGCTGCTCTTAAATTTTACTTAAGGTTACTGTCTTTGATGGAGAGAAAAATAGGACTTTTCACTTAGCTTTGTGTTTCAAGACTGCATTATAGTCTATAAAAATAAGTTTTATTTTTAAAGTGTATAGTGAGGATTTGCAAATAAAAATCTGCTGGGAGAGAGAACATGGCTGAATAGAGGAGTAACCAGATTCAGAGCTACTCAGAGAAAAACACAGGAAGTTGAAAGAAAGGGAGGGATATACACCCTGAAACCAAAATAAATCTGAAATAAGAGACTTGTAGATTAAACAAAATGTAGATATAGGACTCAGTAAGATGACAATCCAGCCTACAGGGCTGTGGTGGACAGCGCAACCACAGATGGAACAGGACCATTATACTAGGAAGTTTAAAATAGAAAAGAAAAAAAAGTGGACAGTGTGGCTAAATCAAGCCACACAGAACAGACTTGGGATATAAGGTCACCCGCCTCTTTTGCCTTCCTCCAAATAGAGGATGCTATCACTGGGCAGCAAAGTCCACTGGCACACACAGGAACAAGTAAATTGCTTCCTCTCTAATGGGTGGTCAGATTTCAAAAAATTTTTCTTGTTTTTTTTTTATTCTCTTTTGTTTCATTTTCTTTTCCTTTCTCTTCTTTTCTTTCATGCATCAGACTGTGAACTGCAACCTCTAGGGACAATGGGAATGGGACAGCAGGACCCCTTCTGCCCCAAAACCAGTGGCTAGAGGGACAGGGACATAAGTTTTGTATTTGGGACTGAGTGGTCCTGAGCTGTTCCCACACTAGCTGTGGGAGCAGAAAGTCAGCCCACAGCACCGTACTCTACTTCACTTGGCAACAAGTAGCAGTGGCAGAAGCAGCGAGTCAGAAAGGTTACAGACTACAGTGGAGGTGGGTGATGGTGCCAGTAGAGGCAACAGTGAAAGCACAGTAGAACAGCACAACCCATCCTGCCCTCCTATCAGTAGCTTGAAGGAGGAGGGATTTAAGCAGCTCTGTGCAGCACACAGCAGTGCATGAGAGGTTAGCACTTCCCCCTTGGGAGAAGAGATAGGATTAGGACTAAGCAGCTACAGGAACAGAAGGTCAGTTGGTAGCACTGACCCCATCCTACCCTGCAACAAGTGACCTGGAAGGACAGAGACATACCAGTAGAAGAGGAACACAGGAGGCTCTGCAAGGACGAAGAGGAGCCAAATATATACAGGACTGGGAGCAGTCCCCTGTCTCTGTCTGAGTGTGGCACAACAACTGGGAGAGATACACAGAGATGAGCATGTAGGGAATGGGTGGGCTGCCAAGAGACATATAAAAAGTACAGGCTGAGGACTCTGGCCTCAGCCATTCATATCGGGAGCCCACATTAGCCCTACATCCAGCACTAATTCTACTGTAGGCTTGGTGGGATTACCCAGTAGTTTTGGGCTGTTTGTGGGCACCAAAGGAATTTTGTTTTTATATTTTATGTTTTTCTTCTTCTTTCTTTGATGGTATGTTTTATTTTCTTTCTCCACAGGTGATAGTTTTTTTTTTTTTGTACTGGGAATAGAACTCACAACCTGGTGCTTGTCAGGCAGGTATTTATGCCACTGAGCTACACCCCTGGACCCAGCCCCCCAGGGATTTTTAAACTATATTTTTGTTCTGATATGTTCATCTTCTTTTTCCCTTTCCTCAATTATCTCTCTTGATTTAATGATCTTTTCATGCAAATGAACATTCTCTCTAGTCTTTCTTATTAGATTAAACATTTTTTGTTTATCCCTTCATTCATTTCTTCTGCCCTCTTTTCTAGTTTCCCAAGTCTTGTGTGATCATCCTTGGTCCACTAGCATTGCCTCTACTATATTTCTCTTCATTTATCTCTGTTTTACCTGTAATCCCACTTCAATTTTAGAACCATAGGGTAAAACCACTCTACCAAGGGGAAATGCTTTGCACACAAGCTCCCAATTTATGTTCAATTTTGTTATATGACTGTAGATCCTGCTCCTGTGGTTAAAGGTATCAGATTAATAGTTATCAAAGTCTGTCATTTTCTAAGCTGTGCTTGATGATATTATTGCTAACTGTACTATTTTAGCTAGGATGTCGTACTTATAATCTGTTGTTCTCCCTTGTATAACTACACTGGCAAGGTCTTGGGTAATAATTATGACCATAGTCCAGTACCAAAAGCTGGATGCTGAGCCAAATAAATATCAACATCTCACCCTCAACAAAGTGGGAAGCTAAGATTTTGGGTCAGACACAAAAACCAGGAACCTCATATACCTAGAAGACATCCCAGAACAGACATTTCCCAGGGGGGCTTTGATAGTAGTGATAAAGCTGTCTACCATAAAAACTTATAGAACTCAATACTGAAAACAAAATAAAATTTTAAAAAGTAGAAAATGACAAGGAATGGAATCTTGGAACTTCAGACCCCCTGGAACAATCCAGGAGACAAAAAGACAGGAAAATGGAAACCACATGTCTGAAATTTCTGAAATGATAGCAACAGAAGTAAAGAAACAAATTCATGAACCAATAGAGGAAATCAGATCAGAAATAAACTTTCAGGTAAAAAAAGAGGTTAAGACCATAATGAAAGACTTGCTCAGCAAATATAGAGTAGACATAGATACAAATATAGAGGAGGAAAGGAAAATGATGGAAATCATGAAAGCCCAACATAGGAAAGAAGTGGAATGCATGAAACAGATTCAGACAGATATCCAGGAAAGTAAAAAATTCTATCGAAAGTTTACAAAATTGCACGAACAAAAGTTAAGGTAGACTGTTGGACCAAGAAGACAGAATCATGGCTAGTGGTCATGAAAGGAAAAATCTCTTAAAAACAAGGGACTAGGGCAAAACAATTCAACAACTGCAAAATCATACAAAGAAGAACAGCATAAGACTGACTGGAGTCAATGAAAATGCAGGAGTCAGCACATATAAAATTAAAAGACTGTTTACAGAGTTAATGGCAGAAAATGCCCCAAACATGGAAAAAGAATATGACATACAGATACGTGAGGCAAATAGAACTTTAATTAATCATGACTAAAATAAATCTACACCAAGGCATATAATAACCAGATTCCAGAAATTCAATAAAGAACAGAATATTAAAAGATGTTAAAGAAAATAAACAAATCACATATAATGGACAGCCCTTCACAGTAGACTTCTTAACACAAACTCTCAACTCAAGTAGAATATGGTGTGAAGTATTTCAAGTCCTGAAAGAAAATAACCTCCAATTTAATTGATGTACCATGAAAAACTATCTTTCAAAATTAATGGAGAAATAAGATATTCCCATGACAAAGAACAATTGAAGAAATTCATGAACACCAAGTGAGCTCTCAAAACTGTTCTGAAGGATATTTTAGCGATAAAAATGACAACAATTCCAATAACACCAATAGAAAGAAACCACCAGGCAGGGAAAGCAGTTCAACAAAAGTGAAAGATAGGGAATGTACACCAGGAAAATAATATGACAAAGATAAGCTAGTACATATCAGTTACAACTATACATGTAAATGGTTTTAATTCACCAATCAAAAGAAATAGACTGGCAGAATTGTTACCAAGAAACAATGTCCAAATGTATGCTATCCACAAGAAGCACATTTAACTCAAAAAGAAATTCATAGACTGACAGTCAAACAATAGAAAAGAATATCCCTGGCACAGGAACACTCCCAAAAAGCAGGGGTAGCTATTGCATTTGCAGACATTGTGAACTTTAAACCAAGAATAAACAAAAGTGACAAAGTCACTACATACTTGTTAAGGGAAAACTTCAAGAAGAAGATATAATAATCATAAATATGTATGCACCAAATAAAGGAACCCCAATCATATAGAACAAATATTAATGGACACAAAGAATCAAATAAACACTAGCACAATTGTAAAAGGGGAGCCTTAATTTTCCACGGTCACAAATAGATCAACCACACAAAAAATCAGTAAAGAAATGTCAGAACTGAACCAAACCTGTGAACAAATGAACTTACTAGATGTTTACAGAGTGTTTTACCCAACAGCATCAGAATACACATTCTTCTCAGCAGCTCATGGGATGGTCTCTAAGATAGATCACATACTAGCCCATGGAATATGCTTAAGTAAATTCAAAGGAATTGAAATTACCCCAGGCATATTATCTGATACAGTACAATGAAATTGGAAATCAATAACAAAAGAAACCACAAAAACTCCATAAACCTTTCTGAACAACCAGTGGGTCACAGACGAAATTAGAGAAGAAATTAAACAATATCTACAGTTAAATGATAATGCGGGTACAACTTACCAGAACTTGTGGGATGTAATGAAAGCAGTCCTAAGAGGGAAATTTATAGCAGTGAATTCTCAAATTAGGAAAACAGAATGAGCTCAAATAAACAACCTAATGTTGCACCTCATACTTCAGAAAATTAAGAATAAGTAAGCTCAAAGACTGTATGAGGGAGCAACTTATAAAGATCAGAGCAGAAATTAATTCAATTGAGACTAAGAAAATAATATAAAGAATCAATGAATCACAGAGCTGGTTCTTTGAAAGATTAAATAAAATTGATAAACCTTTAACCTATCTTACAAAAAAAGGAAAGAAAATATAAATTCATGCCTTTAGAAATGAAAAGGATAAAATCACTATAGATCCTGTGGAAATTCAGAAGATCATCAATACTTTGACAGTCTTTAATAAGATGGACAATAAAAGAAATGGACAGATTCCTAGATACATATTAATTACCAAAATTTGAATCAAGAAGATGTATAAGTTCTAAATAAATCAATATTAATCAATGAAATTGAGAACATAATTAAAAACTTACCAACAAAAAAAGCCTAGATCCTGATGGGCTCGCTGCTGAATTCTACAAGCAATTTAGAGAAGATCTAATGCCATTACTCCTCAAACTCCTTAATGAAATTTAAAAGGAAGCAATACTTCCTCACTCATTCCTGGAGGCAAGTATTACCCTGATAGCAAAACCAAAGAAAGATCCGATCAATAAAGAAAACAGGTCAATCTCCCCAGTGAACACAGACACAGAAATTCCCAAAAAGATACTAGCAAATGGAATGCAGGAAACCATCAAGAAGATTATACACCATGACCAAGTAGGAATATAGGGATAGTTCAACTTATGCAAATCAATAAATGTAATATACCATATCAACAAAGCCAAAGACAAAAATCATACAATCATCTCAATAGATGCGGAAAAAATATTTGACCAAGTTCAACAGCCATTCATGATAAAACCCTATAGAAATCTGGAATAGATGTTCTTTATCTCAATCTCATATATGCCATATATTACAAAGCAACAGATGACAGGTTAAACTGTCGAAAACTAAAAGCTTTCACTCAAAACCAGGAATAAGACAAGGATATCTACTATCACCACCCATATTTAATATAGTTCTGAAAATATTAGCCAGAGCAATTAGGTAAGAGAAATAAAAGTAATAAGGATAGGAAAAGAAGAAGTTAAATTATCATTATTCACAGATAACATGATAGATCTCAAAAACTCCACCAAAAGACTAGTAGATTTAATAATAAGATTCAGTTACATAGCTGTATTATAAAGTTAAGACTCAAAAATCAGTAGAATTTCTGAACACAAAAAACCAAACTGACTGGGAAAAATTAAGATAAGAACACCTTGTACAATAGCATAAAAAAGGAAATACTTAAGAAGCAATCTAACAAAGAGACTAAAAGATGTCTACATTGAAATCTACAGTATACTGAAAAAGGAGATTTGAAGAGGATGTCAGAAAATGGAAAGATATCCCTTGTTCTTGAGTAGAAATATGGCCATACTCCTAAAATTGTTATGCAGATTTAATGCAATCCCAATCAATATGTTCATGGGAAGGAAGATACCCTATTTAATAAATGGTGGTGGAAAAACTGGCTTTCCACATGCTGAAGACTAAAACTAGATCCACGTCCATCACCATGCACTAACCTAGAATAAAAATGGATTAAAGATCTAAATATTAAAACAAAAACACTAAATCTGCTAGTAGAACTTGAAGACATAGGTATAGGCAAAGATGTCATGAACAAAATCCAGATTGAATGGGAAGTACTACAAAGAGTCAACAACTGGGATCTCATCTTATTAAAAAGCTTTTCCAGAGCAAAAGAAATCACCAACAGAGTGCAAAGACAACTTTTAGAGTGTGAAAATATTTTAGCTTGTTTCTCCTTAGACAAAAGACTAATACCTAGAACATATAAAGAATTGAAAAAAATTAGATTCTCCTACATTCAAAGAGCTAATCAAAAAATGGGCTTCTGAGATGAATGTACATTTCTCAAATGAAGAAGTACAAATGATGGATAAATATATGAGAAAATGTTCAACAGCATTTGTCATTTGAGAGATGCAAATTAAAACAGTGCTGAGATTCTCACTCCAGAAAGAATGGCTAATATTAAAAATGTCAACCAATCACAAATGCTGGTGGACTGTGAGGAAAAGGAAACATTTCTCCACAGTTGCTGAGAGTATAGACTGGTACAAGCGCTGTGGAAATCAGTGAGGAGATTCATCAAAATGTAAGATGAGAGGTTCCATTTGACCCAGCTATTCCCATTCGTTGTATTGTCCCAAAAGAATTGAAAGTATCATACCACAGTGATATGTGGACACCCATTTTTATAGAGTCACAGTTTGTAAAGGCCAAATCTTGAAAAAAACCCAAATCTCCATCAACCAATAAATGGATAAAGAAAGATGTGTTTTTTTGAATATATTATTAAGTAATTCCTTGGCCACAAAGAAGAATAAACTTGAGAAATTTATTGCTGAATGGATGGATCTTGAGACTGCATTCTTTTTTTTTGTTTTGTTTTGTTTTTTGAGACAAGGTCTCGCTATGTAGTTCTAGATAGCTTTTGAGCTCACTGTATTGGCCAGGCTGGTCTTGAACTCATGGTGATCTCCCTGCCTCATTCTGGATTACAAGTGCTGGGCCAACTGCTGGGATTACAGGCATGCATAACTATGTCTGGTGAGACTATAGTCTTAAGTGAAATAAATTGAACACACATGTGTAAATATTGTATTGTCACTCTGGTGTGAGAAACTGAATGTGTAAATATGAGCCAAATTGTACAATAGATATTGTGAAGTAAGAAAAAAAATGAAAGGAAATGGGAACTAGGGAGGGAGAAAAGAACAAAAGGAAAAGAAAAATGAGAAAATAAGGATAAAATAGAAACAAAGCTTTGTAAATAAGGAAGAGAAGAAAAGATGAAGGCAGATGAGAGAAATGGGAAGAAAAAAAACCAAATCAAGAATATCATGTACAGGTACAAATTCCCTATGATGAATGTGATCATTGTATGTACCTAAACTGCACCAATAAATTTAAGTAAATTAAAAGAATAACAGTGATAATAATAAGAGTAAAAAAGTCTGCTCATAGTAATTTTTCTTACACAGTGTTTTGCAAATCTAATGAGGTTTTATAATCCTGTTCTGAATGCTGCTACTAGAGAAGAAAATGGACAGCAGTAACTGTTTGTGGTTTTTTTTGCTATCTTACAATTTCCTAATTCTGTTTTTTAGACACTAAGTGGAATTGCAAAGAAGAGAACAAAGAAATCAGAGTATGTCTCTTTGTTCCTGTAAAAGAGGAGACAAATGTAAGTAGACTGTAAAATAAGTAATTAATCCTAGACTTTACCCTCAGTTCCTATGTGGAAGTTGACTTAACTAAAAGTAAACTATGTACTATTCAATCACACAAAGAAGGATTTGACACTCAGTTTAAGCTTTTAGTCCCTTATGTGTTCTTTTTCCTTGTAATGCCTTAGATTTACTGCTATTCCTTACTTTTTTCCCTGGTGCAAATATATTGTTTTCCCATTTTTTTTGCTGATAACAACAAGAACAAGAACAGGAACAAGAACAAGAACAACAAGGATAACAAAAACAACAACAATATGAATCCAAGGATAGAAGGAGGCTCAGGATGATACTTTATCAGACCACTGTACTTTTTCAGTTGGAGGCTACTTGTGTGGGTAAATTACTGGGTAAACTGTGGTGACTTGCTTGAAACTGTCCAGGTGAGCTTAGATGAATTTAGGCTATTCCCTAGCTCCTCAGCTCCATAAATCCTATTTTACATAAATTTTAAAGCAAAGCATAAGTGTCTTTTTCTTATTGCTGAGACAAAATGCTAGTACTCAAAGTTAAAGGGGGAAATGTTTATTTAGAGGTGTCAGTCCATAATTAGCTGGCTCCAAGGCAGAGTGGCACATATCAGAGTGGGAAACAGTTCAGCAAAAAAGAGCAAAAAGGGGAAAACAAACCTCTTTGTGTGCCTTTTATTTTATCCAGTCTACTTGGCTTAAGGTGGTGCCACTCTAATCAGTGGACTAGTCCAAAAATTACCCATGCTTAATCCCAATATTGCACTATGAATCAATAACACACTCTAGATTCAGCAACCTCTGAAAGAAATCTATGACTGCATGAGGCTTTGGGGGACATCTAGACACAAACCACAAGAAGGAATTGCTTGAATGCATGTCTTCCTATTCTTCTATAGGAAAATAATAATTTCCCCTATTATGCCTTTTTATTTACTTTTTTTAAAAGCCCAAGAATCCTCTCTGGAAGGCCTTCTGTATATTCCATTGCTGCCTCTTCAACTTCTCCCTCTTCTCTACCTTGACCCATGTTTCTTTATCCACATTCCTTTAACTACCATAGCCTCATTCCACACCAGTGTGTCCTTCCGCAAAATAGCAAAATAAGCAGACTTGAGCATCTAGTAGAAGGGTAAACAAAAATTCCCACAAGTGATGCATGTGGTGACATGTGCTTGCAATCCTAGGTATTGGAGGGCTGAGGGAGAGAGGGTTTGTTTAGCTCAAGTGTTTGAACCCAGCCAACATAGGAGACCTTGTCTCACAAATAAAATTAAACATTGAATTAAAATTTCCCAACAGAGAGATTTACTTTTTGACTTTCTGATGAAATTTCTCTTTCTGATTTTCCACTCTGAATTTAGCTTTTATTCTGATGCACCCAGAGTTGGGAAATCATGCACCGTGGCCCTACGTGCTCATTTTGAAACTCCACTATTCCTGCTCATCACTCAGACACATACTACCTACAGCCATCACCATGATAGATCTCAGTGCTGTCTCAGTGTTCTGGGCCCTCTTGCTTGGTGTCCTCACTGTCTTCTACCTTTCATCTCAGTGACTTCAACATCGACATCATTGTGACCTTGCATTTCCCTTACTTAAAAATTCTGTTTCCATAGCTCAGCTCTCCAGTGACAAGATGGCTTGGCTATTCACACATTTTACTTTTGTTACACCTTTTCCCTCAGCTGGAAATTCTTATCTCCAACCTGGAGGCACTGCTTGAGCATAAGTACTCATCTCTTTTACTTAGTATATCTTTCAATTAAAGAAAATCTTCAAGTAGAAGATTTTCCTAACTTCCCAACAATAGTGGCTTCAATTGTACTTTGTTATTTAACTTTGCCAGCAATTTTTCTTTCCTATCTAAACCTAATAAATTAATAGCTTTTTATTATGGCATATTATCTTTTTTGTTTTGTTTTTTGTTTTTTATTTTAAGAGATAAGGAAAAGAAAATTAAAAGAAGACAAAATAGAAAAAAGAAGAAAAGTAGAATACAGAATTCAAAAAAATTAATCTCATAAAATCGCTAGTTGATACATTACATATTGTCATCTTAACAGTAGTTGTTAAAGTTATAAAATCAAGGCATAAAAAGTGGCTAGACACTCAAACATTGACAGTGCAAACTTTTCTGTTCAATGATCTAACAAAAGCTCAGTAATATGGTCATCTATACATATTGCTATATCCTTTAGAGCACTTTCCTTCCATTTCACTTTTACAATATCTATTATATCTATTATACTTTTTGTATACCATTATTCTGTCAGTTATTATTTTTTACACTAGAGAGACAATGTGATATTTAGTACTATGAGTCTTGTTTATTTCATTAATGAGGGCAGTCTCAAGTTGCCTCCATTTACTGATAAAGGCCTCAAGATAATCCTTTTTATAGCTGAATAGTATTCCATTTTATGAAAATATCACATTTTTTTCATCCACTCTGTAGTTGATGGGCATTTTTGTTGTTTCCAAGATTTAGTTATCACAAATTGTGCTGCTATGAACATGGGTGCACATATATCACTGTGACATGACCTTTTCAATTTTTCTTGGAAAATACCCAGGATGGAAATAGCTGCTTTGAATGAAACTTTCAATCCAAGGTTTTTGGAGAATCTCCATACTGATTTCCATAGTGGTTGCACCAGTCTGCACTCCCACCAATAGTGGAGAAGTGTTCTTTTTTCCCTGCAGCCTCACCAACATTTGTTATCAGTTGTTTTCTTGATGGCAGCCATTCTTTCTGGGGTGAGATGAAATCTCAGTGTTGTTTTAATTTGCATTTTTTGAATGACCAGTGATGGTGAACATTTCTTCATATATTTATTTGTAAGGCATATTATCTAATTCTTGTAAAGTTCATGGTATATAAAAGTTTTCAATTTCATACCAGTAGTTTCCTATATAACAAATGTAGCTATTACCTCTAACAAATTCCACATCTTGCCCAAATTAAATGGTACAGAACTGTTAGTTTTCTTTTTAATACTAGAAAATTACTAATGAATTTGATATATGGTAAAAATAAGAAATTATGAACAGTCTTCTTCCATGTCTCAGAACACTTTTATTCTGCCTTCTGTAGTTCTGCCCCTACCCTGCATTGTGGTAACTCCTATTCAGAGGCTGAGGAAAATATGCTTATACATTTACCACCTAACTACATAGTATCACAAGAAAATAAGTACTAAAAGCACTGACCTATTTTTTCTTTCCTTAGATCTCTGATTGCTTTCACATCAAACCCAAGAGAAGTAGGAGGGTTTATTCTTGAATTGAAAAAAACTCCACAACTTCCATTTTCAGCAGTATAGCAGATTAGATACCAAGAATGACAATCCTTGTTGAAGTAACTAATTTACTGGATGAAATAATTTTAAATACTAATGATCTGTGACAAAGAAAGAAATCTATAGATACTAAACAAAGAGGAAACAGGAAACCTCAGGGGTGAACTAATAACAAAGTTAGCTCTCACCCAAAAGTCTCTGTCAAATTCTAGAGAGTTGGAATTCTGCTTTGATAATTGTTCAAAATAATGCAGGTAGGAGCCTGGACCTAGCAGGGAATATATGACTAGAAATTGTTATACTTTCTAGGTAAAAGATAATGAGAAATAAGCCTTACTGCAGAAAGGGGAAATAAAAAAGGGACATTTTGTATTTTACTTGGCATTTGATGGGATGTAAGATAGACCCTGAGGTGAAACTGATAGCAGGTTACAAATAATTGATCGGTCCAAAATCATACTACCCTGATTTAAAATGCAAAACTCAAAGTGAGAATTGATTCTAAAGTCTTAATTCTGTTTTTTTGACCTTAAAATAAATCCTAGGAAAAAATTCCAAGGAAAATGTACAATTTACAGTAAAAACATATAGATAAAGAAGGTGTCATTAGTGAGAAAAACAACAAAATAACAAACATTAAAGGAAGAATATTAAATACTATGAATGATATGTTTGGAGAAAACATTTAAACCTATACATAAGTTGAAAGTATAAATTGATAAATGTTTAAGGAGGGTTGATGAAAAATATGACAACTTTTAAGAAATGAAGAACAATTAAAAATTCACTGGATTAAGCATAAGATTAGACAGAAAAAAATTAATGAATTAGAAATTATCACTATAAATTAGCCCAAATCCAGCTCACAGAAATAAGAGAAAGATGAGAAGAGGTCAAGAGACAGAAAGCCTAATTCAGATATGTAATATATACTCAAGTGAAGTAGAAAAAGAAAATATAAAGATTGTAAAAGAGATAATAATGTCACAGCAGAGAATTTTTTTAGCCAATGAATCTTGAAATCCTGGTGAATCCTAAACATGATAAATAAGCACACACACTTGCACACATTATAGTGAAACTTTAAAATTAGATAGGAAAAAATACACTAGAGAGAAAAGAGTGATCATCTGCAAAAGTTGAGTAAATTAATCTGATTAATGGCATCTTACCAACAAATACTGTATCAAAAGACAGAAAACTATCTCTCATGGGCTGAGAGAAAATAATTTTCAACTAGAAGCTTATATTCTATTAAACTATTTTTTTCCAGAATAAAGCAATGAACTAAAGCAAGATAAAGACATTGTTCTAAAGATAAAAATTGAGATAATCTGTCACTGATTAGCCATCAGTTAAAAGTAATTATAAAGATAAACACCTAGGCAGAAGGAAAATAATCCCAGAAGGAAGGTTAGATATGTAAGAGGAAATGTAACTAAAGATACTGGAAAAAGTAGGTAAAATTAAGTAAAACTATATGTAAAGAAAAGTAATGTATAATTTGTAGAAGGGGAGTTAAAGAGAAAAAAAGAAAAAGGGTAGAGATATTACAGAATTTCAAAAAAAGATAAACAGTAAGAAATCACTAGTTGATAAATTACATATTGTCCTTCTAGAAATAGTTGTTCAAGTTACAAAATTAAAGCATACAAAGTGGACATTCAAGCAGTGAGACTGCGAACAGATCTGTTCAACAATTCAACAAGAGCTCAGAAACATGGCCATCAATCCTACACACTTACATATACCTGCAGCTACATTCTTGTATAGCACTTCTTATTTCCTTTCCTTGTCACAACAGCAATTACACATTTTTAAAAATTTAATTTAAAGAGAAAAAAACAAAGAAAGAAAAAACCCAAAACAGAAACAAAGGGCAGCAACAATACAGAATTCCAAAAAAGAAAAAAAAACACTAAGAAATCATTAGTAGATAAATTATACACTGTCATCTTGAATATAGTTGTTCAAGTTACAAAATTAAAGGATTATATAATACACATTCAAACAGTGAAATTGTTAACAGTTCTGGTCAAAGATTCAGCAATATGGTCATCTATTTTACACACTCAAACATACATGTAGTTATATCCCTTAGAGCACTTTCTTTTCCTCTCATTTTTACAATAGCAATTACACATTTGGGTTTTATTACTCATATAGTTCTTATTGTTTTTTACACTAGAGACAATATGATATTTATAAATATGATTCTTATTTATTTCACTAATGAGGATAGTCTCAAGTTGTCTCCATGTACCTATGAAGGCCTCAAGATCATTCTTTTTTATAGCTGAGTAATATTCCATTGTATAAAAATACTACATCTTTTTTACCCATTCTGAAGTTGATGGGCATCTCAGTTGTTTCCAAGATTTAGCTATTACAAATTGTGCTGCTATGAACATGGGTGCACATATATCACTGTGATATGAACTTTTTAGTTCTTCGGGGAAAATACCTAGGAGGGGAATAGCTGGATTGAATGGGGCTTCTAATCCTAGTCTTCTGAAAATTCTCCATATGGATTTCCATAGTGATTGCACCAGTCTACACTCCCACCAAAAGTGGAGCAGTGTTCCTTTTCCCCGCAGCCTCGCCAACATTTGTTATCAGTTGATTTCTTGATGGCAGCTATTCTTTCTGGAGTGAGGTAAAATCTCAGTGTTATTTTAATTTGCATTTCTCAAATGACCAGTGATGGCGAACATTTCTTCATGTATTTGTTTGCCATTTGTGTATCTTTCTCTGAGAACTGTGTGTTCATCTCAGATGCCCATTTTTGGAGAGGGTCTTTGAATTTGGGGGGCTTGATATTTTTTCAATTCTTTACATGTTCTGGACACAAGTCCTTTGTCTGAGGGGTTGCTGGCTAAAATTCTTTCCCATTCTGTGGGTTTTCTTTTCACTCTATTGGTGATTTCCTTTGAAGTGCAGAAACTTTTCAATAATGTGAGATCCCATTTGTTGATTCTTTGAAGTGTTTCACATGCAGTTTGCATTTTGTTCATGAATTCTCTGCCTACACTTATGTCTCCAAGACTTCTACCTACCTTGTCTTCCAGTAGATTTAGTGTTTCTGTTTTAATATTGAGGTCTTTGATCCATTTAGACTTTAGTTTTGTGCATGGTGATATGCATGGATCTAGTTTCAGTCTTCTGCATGTGGAGAGCCAATATTTCCAACACCATTTATTAAATCTCTATGTGAGTAGAGATTTTCAAAGTAGGTATTCATGATCTTTTGAATTTCCATGAGATCTGTAGTAATTTCCCCTTTTCAGTTCTCATTGCCTGAATTTGGTTTTTTTCTTTCTTTTTCTTGATAAGGTTGGCTAGAGGTTTGTCAATTTTGTTTATTCTCTCAAAAAACCAGCTTTTGAATCATTTATTCTTTTTTTAGTTACAATTGCATTGATTTCTGCTCTAATCTTTACAATTTCCTCTCTTCTATGAGCTTTGGGTTTAGCTTGCTCTTCTTTTTTCTAGAAGCTTGAGGTGGAGCATTAGGTTGTTTATTTGTGCTCATTCTGTTTTTTTGTATGAAAATTTATTGCTATATATTTCCCTCTTAAGACTGTTTTATTGCATTCTACAGATTACAGTACATTGTTTCTGTATTTTCATCGAATTGTAGGTATTGCTTTATTTCTTCTTTAATTTCATCTGTAGCCCACTGGTTGTTCTAAAAGTTGTTATTTAATTTCCATGTATTTATGCGGGTTTTGCAATTTCCTTTGCCATTAATTTCCAATTTCAGTGTGCTATGGTCAGATATTATGCATGTGATGATTTTAATACCTTTGAATTTACTTAAGAATGTTTTATGGGATAATATATGGTCTATTTTGGAGAATGTTCCATGTGCAGCTGAGAAGAATGTGTATTCTAATGTGGTTGGGTGGAATACTCTGTAAACATCTACTAAGTCCAATTGCTCACAGGTATGATTCAGTTCTGTTATTTCTTTGATGACTTTTTGTCTAGTTGATCTATCTCTTTATGACAATGGGCTGTTAAGATCCCCTGTTATAATTGTGTTCTTGTATATTTGGTTTTTCATGTCCATTAGTATCTGTCTTATATAGTTGGGTGCTCCTGTATTTGGTGCATACATATTTATAATTGTTATTTCTCCTAATGAGTATGTAGTGACCTTCTTTATCTCTTTTAATCATTTTAGGTTTGAAGTTCATGTTGTCTGCAAATAGAATAGTTTTTTTCTGGGTTCCTATTGCATGAAATACTGTTTTCCATCCCTTGACTTTTAATCTATGAGTTTCTTTTTGGGTCAGATGTGTTTCTTGTATACAGCATATTGTAGGATCATGTTTCTTGATCCATTCTGTCAATCTATTTCTTTTTATAGGTGAATTGAGACCATTTACATTTATGGATATCACTGATATGTACTGGCTCGACTTTACCATGTTATGTTCCAGTTGTTTGCTTTCTGCTTTTCCCCCTTATTTAATTGCTTGTCCTATCTGGTGATTTCTTTCGGTTGTTGTTCTGGGGATTGTGGTCTTTTTTATCTCTGTCTAGTATGTTGTTCAGTACTCTTTCTAGGGTTGGTTTGGTGGACGTGAATTTCTTCAGTTTGTTCTTTGTCATGGAAGTATCTTGTTTCTGAATTAAATTTGAATGAAAGTTTTGCCGGGTACATCAGTCTGGGTTGAAAGTTGTTTTCTTTCAGGGCTTGAAATACCTCACTCCAAGCTTTTCTTGACTTGAGAGTTTGTGCTGAAAAGTCTGCTGTGAATCTAATGGGCTTTCCTTGATTGGTGAGTTGTGTCTTTTCTCTAACAGCTTTTAGTATTCTGGTTTTATGCTGTATGTGTGAGATCTTAATTATTATGTGTCTGGGTGTGGATTTATGTTGATTGTGACTGGTGTTCTATATGCCTCACTTATCTGCATCTCAGCTTTTTTCCCCATTTTTGGGAAATTTTCTTCTATTACTTCTGTGAATATTTTGGTTATGTCATTTACATTGACTCCTGCCTCTTCACTGATGTCTATTAATCTTATATTTTTTTCTCTTGACATCATCTTGAAGCTGTTGGATTGTCACTGCATGCTGCTTTGTTATTTTAAAAGTTCTAGCCTTTCATGATTACTAATTGCATTCCTGTCCTCAAGGTCCAAAATTCTATCCTCAGCTTCATTTAAATGGTTTTGCATGCTTTGAATAGAATTTTTTGTTTCTTGGATGCCTCTTTGAGTTTCATTCATGAATTTTGCATGTTTTCTATGCTGTTCATTCAAGGTTTCAATCAGTTTCCCATAGTCCTGTACCTTTTTCTCTATTTCTTCTTTAGCTGCGCTCAGCAACTCCTTTATGAAGATTGTTATTTCTGTCTTTACATGGGAGAGTACTTCTAATTTGATTTCCTCTATAGCCTTATGGAATTGGTTTTTTATTTCACTCGCTATTTTTTCAGAGATTTCTGGTGTGTTACTTTTGGGACGCTCTATTTCAATGTCTTCTGTACTTGCTCCTGGTGGACTAGATGATTGAGATTGCATCCTGCTCTTTAGTTTTGCCATTTTTACTCTGCCTTGTGTTTTCTGTGTGTAGAAGGGGGGTCACCCGCACTCTTTTCAGACTCACCAAGGTCTTACAGTTAGTTGGAGGGGCTTTACTACTGGCCCTATTTACCCACTGTACACCTGTATTTTAGGGGCATACTCACTGCACTGACACAGTTAATCCACTGTGGTTCAAGGTTCTCTGCCTGGGAGCAAAGTTCCAATTTTTTTTTCCTGTGCGCTGGGATTCTGGCAGAGTGCAAGGTATGGGCCCGAGGCTGGATTTTGGGTCCTGCTCACTGCTTGGAGTTTGCTGGGTTTGGCCAGTTAGGCCTCCATCCCTGTGTGCTCCTTGGTGTGGTCTCTGATGCAAGGCATGGTCTTACTGACTGATGTTTGGCTGGTAGGGCAGGCCCAGCAGAAGCAGTCCGGGATGAATATTGTTGAGCTTGATCAAAGTTACTTTTTCCCCCTTGTCCTGAATTTTGGTACATTCTAAAACATTTTCTGTCTTATTTTTCCCTATCCAAATTTGTAATTTATAGAGTCCAGGTAGTTGAATTAAGATGATGTATCTCCTGGAAGGCATGTTGGGATCATTTATATAGCTCCATAGGGAACATTGTGCTATCCTTTAACTACAAATATAATACTGCCTCCTTGCAGAAAGTGCTACACAAATCCAGGGTATTTAAAAATGCAACCTAAGTGTACTAGTTGGGCAAAATTCCCTTTCTTATTTGGCCACAAGGTGCCGCTGCTTCCCTTTAAATAATGCAAGATAGCTGCCCCTCAAGGATACAGTGTACTCTAAAACATTACCATAGTTTGTTTCATAATCATTCAGTTTTCAGGGTGTTATTAGATTTATCCTATAGAAGAAGTATGTAGGCTTTTCTTTTTGAAATATTATTTTTGGCAGTGGGTAAGCTCAAATTTGGCATTATTGGTGTGATTTCCTTTTCAGCTTCATAATTTTATTTATAATAAATATATTTTTAGTGATACCAACTGTTTTATAAAAATATGTTTATATCATATACTCAATGCCTGTGAAATCATTTGCCTTGGAGCAAAGCAAAATCATCAATCAGCAAACTGGGTTTAAAATGATGCCATTTTAAGAAAGCTATTTACACTCCAATTTGCAAGGTTTTTTTTGAAATTAAAACATTTCTAAAATGCACTATGATTGTTTTAAAAAAGTAATGGTTCTTTTTATGGTAAGGAAATAAATTGAAGCTCTGTGATGGAAAGTGCAGAAAATATATCAGCATTCTTTATAAATAGATTTTACTGCTGGCTTAGAAATTACCTGATGTGCTTTTTAGATGATGGAAAAAATGAAATCAGCTGTGCACTGCACTTGTGCATGTATCATATTTGCTGTGTCATTTTCAAAAAGATTATGGAACTTTGGGAGATCAAGCTCGTCTAAAGGGAGAATTCTAAGAAGTAGCAAAATGAGAAAATGAAAACAAAGCCAGTCTAGATATTTTATATATATTCAGCAATAATTTGAAGGAAAGTCCTGGATTAGGGATTGGGAGTCAGCATGTCTATATTCTGACCTTGACCAAGTCATTGGTGACTGCGGAAATTCAAACTCAAAATAAATGCCAATGCTACAAGGGGAACCGGGTGGATTGGCAAGCAGAACAGGGAGGACACTGGTCAGAGGTCATTGTCTAATACTGTGTCCAGTGCTAAGCAGGAAGTAAACGTGCATTCTGAGCAAAGAGCTGACCCTAAAATTTGAGCCTTCTAGCTGTGTTTGACACTTGACTCTGATGGGCATAATGAAGTAGTCTCAGATGTTCAAGGCATACAGACCTCACAGAGGTGTGTCATGCAGGTGTTGGCTGTGAACAATATCAAAATGTTAAATTCCACTCAGCAAACATTCTTTGACTGGTTAGCTTACACAGAAGTATCCTGTAGGAGCAGAGACAAATTCTTCAGCTGTGGGCCAGAGGTTTGGTTTCATGAATATAGTCCCAGAGATTATATTTCAAGGGAGGTAGAGGAAACAGCATCTCAGGATGGTAAGTGAGCAGTATGTATGGCAACTAAAGTGGATTTGTGGGGAGAGAGAGAGAGAGAGAGAGAGAGAGAGAGAGAGAGAGAGAGAGAGAGAATCCTAAGGCTTAGCTGACTCACATTTTCACAAATTTTCATAGATTGCACATCTGAAACCACTTATTTCTCATGACTGGCTAAGTCAGGGGTTAAGGCTGGTAGGGACCCTCTTACTGCTTAGCAGATAGCCTTCTATTTGTGTCCTCACATGGCTGAGAGAGAGAGAGAGAGAGAGAGAGAGAGAGAGAGAGAGAGAGAGAGAGAATCTACCTTTAAGTCTTTCTTATAAGGAAGCTAATCCCATCATAGGGTTTTTACACCCAGCTGGACATAATTACCTCCCAAAGGCCCTATTTCTAACACCACCTCACTGCCATTAGGTTTTTTAACATAATGAATTTCAGGAGGAGAAAAAAACACGCAATCAATAGCATCTTATCTAGTAATAGTATCATTTGGATGAAAGTATGACCCCTGTAAAAAGACTTAAAATTCTTGCTAAAACTCTATCAAGTCTGCCTGATCCAAGGACTTAACCAAATATTCTCCTACAATACTTTTTAAGTCCCTGAGAATGCTAGGCACCTTTTCTTTTGAAATCTTACTTCTTTCTGTGTGGGATTTTATTAATCTTTGACAAGGGCACCAAAATACTGATAAGAAAAAAAAGAGAAATTCTTAAAATGTGCAGCATTCATGGTGCGATAAGGAACCAGCCTGTAATACTGTCGATCAGTAAATAGCACTTAGAGGCTCTCTGTGATGGGCTTTTAAACCAGGAGCTTCCATCTCTATAGGGCTGTAGAGCACAGAAATTTCCCACTGTCTACCCTGATTCCTTTCAGTTCGTCTCCAGGGAGATGGTTGTTTAAAGTTAAGGATCTTTGCTGTGCCACAGCCAAAGGTGGCACTTTTCTGACTCTAGGTGGAGAGGTGGGATGAGTTGGGGAGTCAGAAACTTTGCACTGCTCCTTTTGGGAGAAACCTAATAATTTCTCCTTAAGGGATGCTTTTTGTTCCTCCCAAAGCTTGTAAACCATACCTAAAGACTGATCCTTGGCAGTAGACTTCATATTTACTCTGTTACATCAAGCCAGGACCAAGCACAGACAAGAAAAAGTACAATAAAGCTCAGGCAAGCTCTTGTGGCACCCGTGAGCCACTCTCTGGCTGACTGCTTTCCTCTCCTCTCCTGCCTATGAGGTGCTGTAGTTCTTTCCCGTATTGGCCTGGCAGGATCTGGGAAGTGGATGGGGCTGGGGAAAGGCAGGTGAGAGAGGTTTCTGGTCTGTTTTGGCTTTACCTCAGGTTAGTAACAGCGTTCCTCTGACTTTAAGCTTAGCTCAGGAGAGTTCTTTCTGCTTGGGGGTAAAATCCCCAGGTAGAAATATAGGGTTATTTTATTCTGCTTTATTTTCTGTATAGATATATCTTCCTCAGGTACATTGTGGGAGATTTCTTCCTGGCCAAATACCATCTAAATCGCCTCTATTATTACAAACTTTATTTCCTTTGCAGAATTAAAACCTGAATGTGGATTCAAGAAACTACTTATAGAATTCCGTTATGAGGTCAATCTTTTAGCATCTTTTAAAGGGAAGTTAATTGTTCTTCCCTCTCCCCATGTTCTTCATAAAGCTCTAGGCTTGCATGAGAGCAGTAGTTTTATCCAAGGTAAACTTACTGGTGGGCTTGCGATAAATTATATCAACTGTAGGACTACTAGGGTCCGCATATTGATATTGGCTAGATATCCCAATATTTGGAAGTGAGAAATGGGAAAGTCATATTCATTTATTGAGTATATGCTTTATGCACAGAACTTTTAAAAGATACATTAGAAAACTTTGAATATTTTCATATTCAACCTTCACAACAATACTTGGATGTGCATGTTATTAGCCTCATTTTAGAGATGAAAAATCTAAGGATCAGAGGCTGTTACACAGCTAGGAAGAAGTACTGAGATTCAGTACTATTTTAACTGTGGGCCGCAATTTCTGTGCTGTCTCTCTACTAGAGTCCTTTCTTTGATTCTCCAATGTATCATGTTCTGGAGTTTATCTTCAAACTTCAGGTTGGTAGGAGGGTGATGCTGCAAAGAGGAGATTGGCTGAAGGTGGAAATTTGCAGCTTGGAGAGAGGTATGATTAATTTCATGCATGTGGTGCTTTGCAAGATAAGACCATCTCCAAGTTCTCTGTTCTAATGGTTCTTTAATATTAGTTCAGACATCATATGAGTCGGTCTTTTGTGATAAATTAAGGATGCTACCTCTGAAAAGTTAAGAAAAAGAAAGGGCCAAGAAAGGTAACATAAAATGTTGACTCAGATCTCATGCTTCAGTCTTAGAATTTTGTTCAATACACATAGACCTCCATCCAATTTGAAAATGGCAGGGTTGACTTTAGTCATCCACAGCAAACCCTTCTGTGTCAATTCTCCCAAACCATGAGTAGAAGCTCACTGTACCGAATTAGTCCCTTCTTTTGTGTATTTTAAAGAAAACCAACACAGTACTACTGGGTTTTGACAGGGGCACAATCCAAGTGTGGGGACAATGAGCCAAGCCAGACCACTTTTGGGTTGGTTGAAGATCATACAAGCCAACCATTTTTTTCATATGCTGCCCATGCATTGTGGAGCTAACTAGAACTCTGATGAGGACAGAACCACTGGGACCCGAGGTGCCTACATTCATCAATATCTTGGCTGGTGGCTACATATTCAGAGGCAATTTGCCTAGCTCTCTTGATCCATCCCAGAAACTTTGCTTTTGAAGTGGTTTGGAAAGCTCCAAGAGAAATGTGCTTCATGCTATTGGTATTGCTGCCAAAGAGAAAAGATTCTGCTTTTCATCAGCTGTTTACTTTTGCTTTGTATATTTCTGTAGCACCTATTGCTGATGGCTCTGCTTATGCTGATACATGGGCACTGTTACCACAGCCGAAGGGGGCAGAGGGCCCTACATCCCAGGCTGGCCTACGGGAGGCTTGTGGCTGTTTGGGTGCTGGAATGTAGGCAAGCTAGATATCCACAACAGTTCTTTTGACATGAGGCTGGACATTTTTTATAGTTTCCCCAGACACACAAGTTGGCAGGGCTTGAAAAAGAATCACTGGCAGGAAGTTCATTTTCTTTATTGCTACCTCCCCCAGCCATAAAACTAAAAGCTTTTTACCTAAATCATGTTTGCCATCTCACGGGAGTAGGAGGTCGTTACCTTTAGATTCTGTACCAGTTGAAGTCTAGTCCCAGGTATTCGATAGTGTGAAAGGTCCATTTGAATTTGAATAGCTTTCTAATTGATATTTCTCCTTCTTCCCTTCTGATTTGGTGGTGTTTGTAGCCCCAAACCTCCCAAATCTGATTAGTGAAAATGAAATCCTTCTATTGTGAACTTCATCAGTTTTCACTTAATTAGAACATTATTACTATGCTAGCTTAATTTCATCACTTCAAAATAACCTTCCTCTGTTTGAGTTTTCTCTTATTATTTGACTGTGTGTTATTTAACTTTTGCAAATAAACAGAAAAACAAGAACTCTCCAATGTGTCCAGTGATTTGTGTAACAAGATATTTTGAAGTGCTTACCCTGATTTGTACAATAAAATCATAACTAAGAATATTCTTAAGATTTAAAATGTAATAACTGACATTTCATGTAATTCTGTCTATAATTCTGGTGTGAAAACGTGAGGTGAGGAGTCATGTAACCTGAGGGGGACAAAGTGATTAATGCTATGTGTTACTTCCTCACATGCTTTTCCTCTTCTGTCCCTTCTTTCCTTAAAATGTGAACAGTTTTGTCTGCCCACTTAACACACAGGGTGATGGTAACAGGTGATGTACAAGTGCATTAGAAAACAGAGCTCTACAGTTAGATGCAATATGAACTGTCCGAGCTTCTCCTGTTCTGGGGCAGTGGAGGAGATATTCCCTCTATATGGTCTCTGAGTCCCTTCTTTCCAGGGCCTTTGGGAATTTCGTTCACTGCTTTTCCAACTCCCACGTGCATGTTTCGTCTTTCTCCTTGATGTTCTGTAAGTATAGAAACATAAATCTTTCATTTAAAAGATGCTATCTCCTATCTGAGAGGAAACTTCTTCCTGATTCCCATGCCTATCTATCATCCAAGACATTTCTCCCCTTCTTGGCCAAGATTTCCTTAAAAGGCTTCAGTATTTACTGTCTCCTTTTTCTCATTTTCCTTTTACTCTTTATTAGGACAACTTGGCTTCTACTTTTACTAAGAATGTTAAGCTACTACTTTTTATCTTACTTTTTTGACAGTCTCAGTAAACTGTCCTAGTTAGGCTTGAATATACAATCCCTTCCCTCAGCCTCTCAGAGTGTGGGATAAATTACTTTTGCTCATGTCTCTGTATTAGTGTGCTAAGTTGTCATAGCAAATACTACAAATTTAGTGATTTATTTCCTCCCAGTTGTAAATTTTGGAGTTCTAAAAAGCCCCAAATCAAGGTGTTGGAAGGTCTCATTTCTTCTGAGGCACACTTGGCTTGTGTATAGCCACTTTCTTGCTGTGTCCTCCCATAGATGTCCTTCAGCCTGTTGTCTGCAGCCTAATATTTTCTTATAAAGAGATCAGTCATACAGGACTAGGGCCCACCTGCGGCGCCCTTTTCTGTCCATGCCGTGTCCTAGTCCATCCACGCCTTGTGACAATCCAGGAAAAGGACACCGCATGTGGGAATTGGGCGCGGGGATCTTGAAATGTTTTGTACTGATAATTGTAATTTGTGTAGTTCACATGTGTATGTTTTTATGTAATGCTCAATATGGAGTCGAGGGTGGAGATTCCAGGGGGGTTGCTGGAGGCCCTCTAGATAACCCCTTTGTGAGGACTGATTGTGGGGTTTTGCCTTCTGTGAATAATGTGAGAGAAGTTTATGCGGCAGCTTTGGGTGAAAGAGCTCATGGAGGAGGATTTACAAAATTCCTGTGAGACAACTACCCTGAGACACTGGACAGGCAGCCAGAGACGGGCAACTAGGACCCATATGTTACGCCACCAGCCGCCTAAGACAGGCACAGGACCGATTGCTGTCCTGCAGGCCCATGACGGGTAAGGCCTGGTTGGGTACATGTGAAGAGTCCTTGACCTAAGACAGGCGCTGTCCTTGCAGGGACTGCCACTCCCATAAATGATAAGGAAAGCAATGTAGGGAGTGGCCTAATAATCTCACACATCTCTTCCTCCTGGGGCGTCTGGG